>NW_020769309.1:15799590-15828923 GCF_900518735.1 Pseudonaja textilis
AGCCACACAAGATGCCACCACCACACTTCCATGTAGAAAACAGACTCTCACCCACTCAGAAGATGAGACACGACCATGGACCAGAAGCTGCACTACAGCTGCATCACTACCCACTTCTAACCCCTCCGAGCCATACATGAAGCAAACCGACACCCACTATGAAGATGCAACAGGACCACGAACTAGAAGCCAAACAGCAAGATCACAACTCACCAGCTCAAATCTCCCAGCAACTAAGACTAACCGGAGCACAGCCAAGCCCCCACCTGAACAGAACACGCCTCCAACCAATCAGAACACGGCTAACCCCCCAACCAATCAGAACACAACCAAACCCCCTACCAATGAGAACACACCCCCACCCAATCAGAACACAGCCAAGCCCCCACCCAATCAAGTCCCACCCCCACTGGCAGTTAAAAGGAGGAAGCAGCTGCAATCTCACATTACTCTGAAAAGCACAGAGCCGGAGACAGAAGCCTGAAGATGATGAATGAGACTTCATCGAAACGTTGCCTAGATACTTCGAATCTTACGCGGGAGAAAACCCGAACAACCAAAGATCCACATATATATATATATATATATATATATGAATAGGAGAAACTTCTTCAGCTCTGGCAGAATAGTTGGGAATGGAAAGATTTATATTCCTTGCAGACACTGGTCATTTGCATCCTTTCAAGCACTTGGAGATTTGTCTGTGTCCTCAGGGTCACCTTGGTTCCTGTAGTCTGCAATTGTTTTTTTCTGGAAATCCATTCCACCCTTTGAATGGTGTGGGAGTAGGAATGGATTTCCAGATAAAAACTTCTTGGATGAGAAGCAAAATATCTCCAAGAAAAAATAAGAAAGTCCAGTTGCCTCCTGAAAAAGCACTATGGGATAACCATGACCTGGATGACTGAGAAACTCTATAAGCAACTGAAAGGCTATATTAATCACATTATGCAAGTATATATTTCTTGACATCCCTCAAGGTTGTTGAGCTAATTCCCCGTTAGGAGAATGAGTGCATACAGGAAGACGTATTTGAGAGTAGTGTTTGAATAATACACACACAGCACACAGATACACTGTACAGTAAATGTAGGTTTTTTCTTCCAGAAAGGTTTAAGCAAAGTTTAAACACAGTCCAAAGTCATTCACAGGTAAGATCAGTCAGTTTTCAGTCCAGGGATAATCCAATAACAAAGTCCAGTGTCAAAAACAGTTCAGTATCAGACTGACATCAAATCCAAGAATAACAGTCAATACAGGAACGGCAAAACTCTCCAACAGAAGGAAACAGAGACTCACTGAGACACACTCTCTTCTGAGACTAAGGCTAAACAACCCAGGTTTCTGGCTCCATCTTATGGCCGTAATCCTAACCCTAACCCCCACCCCCACCCCACCCAATTACACTTTTAGGATTCTCTTAAAGATACAGTATTAAAATGTTTATCCTGGTTTTTATATTTCCAATCCAAATAGCTGTTAGGTGACTTATATTCCTAACAAAGGTCTTCCCCTCATCCCTCAAGGTCATTTCCACTTAACATTACATCTTGCCATCTTTTGCTGTTTGTTATCTTCCTTAAGGGGAACAAAAAAACCAAAAACCCTCAACTAAAGTTTTTTTGAGATGAGTGACTTTTTCCGCTGAGCAGAATAGTGAAAAAGCCCTAATTCTGTCCGTGTATGTGTGTGAGTGAGTGTATTTGTGTAGTCTCTGTCTCTCTGTCTCTGTCTCTCTCTCTCTCTCTCTCTCTCTCTCAGTCTGTGTGTATCTGTGCATGTAACATTATTATGAAAATATTTTACTGAGTCAATGCTATAAAACAAAGGAGGGATTCCATCCAATTTTTAAAAATTGAAAATATTTTTTAAAACTGTTGATTCTATGCGTTGAATCTTTCAAAAAAAAATCTGGGCTATAAAAATGTTTTTTCCTTGTTTTTTAGGCCCCGTTTTCTCATGGGTTTGAGACAATGTCCCAAGGAAAGAATGATTTATCTCTTAAGTATAAATCAAGGCAAAAAAAGATTCATATCCTTCTCCTGAGCTCATTAGTTTAAAGTTATTTTCATCAATGTCCAATAATGTGTATGGAATCAGGTTAAGAAACAGTTTTGGACACAGCTGTAGAAATAAAAAAGATGTTAATCCAAAGAAACTAAAACAAAACAATTCAAAATTGAGCAACTTAAAAGTACTTGAAATACTTCCTCTAATAATTTACTATAATTTTGTGAAGTTATTTAAGCAAGTAATTGTGATAGGATGCTTTGAAGTTATTTCCTCTTTCATATATATGCAGAAAAAATGTTCTGCATGAGAAAATATCTAATCAACTTTTCTAGCTTTGAGATGAGAAGGAGTGCTTTCATTATCCTTCTCATATTTATTTTAAGAACCTACACATTTGCTGGTCCATTCCTTCTCCTTTTCCTCCTCTATAAACTCAGTGTGCCGCTGCTTTAATTTCCTATTTGATTAGGACATTTCATATTCCATAGTGATGTTAGCCAATCAGGAATTATGACATTTGATGTTACATAACTAGATTCCGTATTTAATCAGCAGTATATGTTTCTGTTTGTTCAGTGTAATACATTTTATAATAAATGTTTATTGGGTTATGTTCTTAGAATGGAGACAAAGTTTTCTGATTCAAGCTCATTAATGATCATAGCTAATTATATGTCCTGAGGTATGCCCAACTTTATCTTTCCTCTCACTTTGATGTGTTCCAGAAAGAATATCCAATTACTGTAAGAAAAGAGACCAATCTAGTTAAATTAGCCTTATTTCAAACTTTGCAGGTAACTTTTGTAGCAAGGTTACCCATATATGTGCTATTTACTCCTTGAGTCTCTTGCCATTTGTATCAGCCGAGAACCTATATGTTATTTCATCTTCCTTGAGAATTACCCCAAGGACTGAATTATTGTTATTCAGAATCAGTAGGTCAGCTTGAAGGTTTGGTTTGTTTGGAAATAAATTATTGTGACATATTTACAACTAGTATATGGATCTGAATGATTGTTGAGTCAGCATACATTGTTCAGAAATTAAGATGTCATCCCAAACTTCAGAAAGTATTTTCTAACTAGTGGCAAAATAAGAGCTGATAACCAAATTTCATGTTCTACCAGGAATTGGATCTGGACTTACTTTAACCATTATCCTAACCAGATTTCTCAATCATGAGAACTTCAGAGTGACAAAATTAATAGAAAGAGACAACACTATTTTCTCTGACAGATTTAAGAACTATGCAACTTTATAATTATTATTTTTGGGGGGTCAATCACATATCCTTTTTATAGAGAAATGTTGGAAAGAAAATCCATCTGGTTCAGTTCCAAGTTGGGATAAAGAAGCTGGAAACAACATGGAGGCTGATTAGAAAGTTGGTTTATTGAACAGAACCACAAAGGCAGTGTGCAGTTCTGGGTCAGCTGAACAAATGATTGAATGAGTGGATGGATTTTTATAGGTGTCTGTGACTTTGAAGTTTTAACTGTTCTGGGGATGGTGCAATGAAGGAGCTTGTGTTCTGAAAGTGTGTTGGGCCATTCCTATTGTGGCTAATAGCTTTTGCCCTGGTTTGGAACTTGGGTGAGGGGCTGTTTTCTAATCCTATCATTCTGCCAAGGAATTTCAAAATACCCTGTCTTGAATGGATTTCTGCCTGCAGTATTTGCTTTGCTTATGAATAGAGCTATCTAGATACTCATCTTCCTCTTTTAATAAGCTCTTTATCTCTTAAGTGCTGGCATCTGCTGTGGGGTATTAAGAAAGACTTGGGGGCTGCTTTCTGTCTTTAAGAGCATGTTTCTCCATTTTTCTTTTAGGAAAATATAATATTCTGCCTTTTTAATATTTCCCAAAATATTTCATTCTTCTAGGAGGGGGGACTTCCCACAGATGGTCACCAAATCTTTTTTGTCTTTCCTTCATTTTTTTTAGTTTAGCACTCCAAAGTCTAATATCCTTTTCAGTGGCTATAGACACTGATGCTTAGATGGTGTGATTTGTGTTTTCTTGCTATCTTGCAATTTACAAGTGATTGCTAACCCCTAGTGGCAGTTTTACAGGAGCTTCTAGCTGAAGCCAGCCTTTTGAACAAACAGCTAATATTTGAACTACAAAAAGAATCAGTGACATATAAAAGCCTGCTGTTTTCATGGAAGACAAGGATTTATATAAGTATATACGCAGTCCTCTTTCCTGTCTTTGATATTTTTAAAATTCTTATAATGGGGGCGGTGGGGGGAATATAAGGATGTTCAAGAGTGGAAGGAGATTTTCATTTTCCAGTGATCTGTCTTAAATTTCTAATAATGAGCAGCAAAATCCAACATTTTACATAACTGAGAGCTGATGTATGAGACACAAATTTATTTTCATTGTTATAAGCAGAGAATATGCCACTATTATTACTTCACAATTCCATAAACTTGTGAATGTGTTGTTAAAAAAGACCTATGAAAAACAGATTTGTTTTAAGCCCCAAATTAGCAGTTAAACTCAAAGATTTGTGAATCCTTGTCATTTGTATGGACAAAATAAGAACAATTCTAGCTCTTCCACCATTTAAAAGAATATAATGAACCGAACATGAGCAAACAGTTTTCATAATAAAAAGCAAAACCATAATTCCATCTTTCAAACATTTTGTTGCATTTTCTATAAAAACATCAAATATTAAGCAAGTAGGGTTTTGCAGAAAAGTACTTTAAATAACTGTGGTTTCCAAAACTTTTCTGCCATCAAATTATTTTTGAGGTGGGAGGTTGGAAATTACAAAGGCTTGTCTCAGAGATGGTATTCAGCTAGTTTTGACAGGTTCTGGAGAACCAGTAGCAGAAATTTTGATTAGTTTGGAGAACTGGCAAATCCCACCTCGGACTGGCCCCACCCCCATCTATTCTCTGCATCCCGAATCCCAGCTGATTAATGGGTCTTCTTTTGTTGCCCTGCACAGGAGAACGGAGCTGGAAAGCAGGTTAATGGGGTGGAGAGGGAATGAGGATTTTACAGTATCCTTCCCCTGAAATGGAGTGGAAATCGGGATTTTACAGTATCCTTCCCCTGCCCGCCCAACAAGCCACACCATGCCCACCAAACCACGCCCACAGAACTGGTAGTAAAAAAATTTGAATACCACCACTGGCTTGTCTTCACCCACAACTCCCCACCACAGACTCATTCTCCTTCTCTTCCTTTTTTCCTCCTCTTTCTCCCTGAATATAGTTTTCTCCCTCCTATAGTTTTCTTGGCAAGATTTCAGAAGTGGTTTGCTATCTCGTCTTTCCTGTGGCTGAGTGAGAATGACTGGCCCAAGATCACCCAGCTGGTTTTGTACCTAAGGACCAAGTAGAATTCAGACTCTTGGCATCTAACCCGATGCCTTAAACAAACTGAGTTTCTGTAATGTTAACTAAACATATCTAAAAATAATCAGTTGGAATTCTTTTTGAGTGTGCACTGAGAAGGGAGGATTTATCTCAAATGTGGCAGAGCTTTCATATGAAAAAAGAAATAACTTGACAGTTGAGAAATAATCATTTTGGGCTTTGGAATTCCTTATCACATAGACCCGGCATTTGTTACTTCAGGGATAACTCAGATGGATATCTCTTGCCTTCATATTACTCTGTTAAAATATTAATTTTATTATAGATGCAGTAATTATATGCTAATTATCAGTATGTTGAATAATATCCTATCACATAATTAATGATTAGTATCATTATTAATATAGATACCACAGAGACTGCAGGATGGGTGGCCAGGAGGGCAGAAGAAAGTATCATACCTTACAGCACAAGTCCTGCCCTTTCCTACATGCATCATGACATTGTACACACATTTGAAAGGTGAGGAGCTTTCAACAAGGCAGCATTTTGCAGTCTTTTTTAATCATTTTAACAAAGTATCAAAATCATGGCGATGTTCATAAATGCAAACATGAATGCATATTCAAATTAACACTTCAGAGGTTAGCCTCAGTCTAAAATCAAAATTGCAGTGAGCAAGGTAAAAGATTTTTTTCCACAAATATACAGATCCTAAAGTTAAGGCAATACATCGTTATTATGCTACACCTTTTCATGGTAAGTCACAATATGCAAAGCATAGCAAAATATGGGAAGTAATGGCAAAATAAATTAAAAGCAGATGTTATGAAGTGAGATGAACCAAAGTAAACATAATTTACCTCAGAGGTTCTGTAACGTTCACATTCCGTAACAATTTCAGCATTTGAGTGGCCAGGAAGAGCTGTCCCATGCATTGCATGTTGAAATAACCCAGATAATCCAGATAGATGGTGATTAAAATGTGAGTGATCAAGGCAGCATTTTGCAGTCTTTTTTATCATTTTAACAAAATATCAAAATCATGCTGATGTTCATAAATGAAAACATGAATGCATATTCAAATGAACGCTTAAGAGATTAGCCTGAGTCTAAAATCAAAATTGCAGTGAGCAGGGTAAAATATTTTTTCCAAAAATATACAAATCATAAAGAGAAGATAATGCATCATTATTATGCTATACTTTTTCATGGTAAGCCACAATATGCAAAGCATAGCAAAACATGGTCAATGATGGGCAAAATAAATTAAAAGCAGATGATATGAAATGAGGTGAACCAAAGTAAACATAGTTTCCTCAAAGGTATTCAATATATTTCTCCAGCTCTCTAAAACTGCAAACTACTCTTGCTTTTAACCACATCCATCAACTGGTTCCTACCTTGCACATTTTTTTAAGCTTAATAGATAGAAATCAGAGCATGCCAACTATGTTGCAACTCATGGGATCATAGAAGGAGAGATAGTTGGTCTACAAATAAACCGGACATATGTCATGAATTCCACACTGAAATCTGCTGGATTCTAAAGCTTCTAAAGCAGAGGTATAACATGGGTGTCCTGAGGAAACTCTCAAGCCTGTCAATATTGTCACATTCTGTAACAATTTTAGCATCTGAGTGGCCAGGAAGAGCTGCCCCATGCATTGCATATTGAAATAATCCAGATAGGCAGTGATTAAGATGTGAGTGACCCTGAGCATCACATAAACCTTCCATGGCTCTTATTGTGACTAGAACCAGCCTTTTGATTTTATTCTTTATCTCTGTGTTTGACCACACCATTTCAGAATTCTTGTTTTGTAGTGATAATTGTTTTGAGTTTTTTTGCACAATTCACTTAAACATCAACAACTCCTTTTTGATCTTACCTTTTCTTGCTTTACCACACATTCAGCAACACAAAGTGAAGTATCAACAAACAGTTCTTTTTGTTAAACAGAAGAGTCATGTCTTGATACATAGGATTAGATATAGGATTAGAAAGGTGATAAATATGACACTAGTTTGTAACCCTGATACTACCTCAAAGATTCATTCTATTTTAACATAAAACTTATGTCAAGTAGTGAAAAAATAATTAGACTTTCAGTTGCATAACAGTTTAGTTATGACTAAGAAAGTGAACATCCGTAAATCGTAGATAAAAAAGGGGGTTTCATCCTATATTGCACTGGAGATGAAACTAGCAATGATGGGTGATTTTTTTTTCATTTGTTATATATTACCTTTTAAAAAATGTTCACCCGGAATGGCAATTGGAAGCTTTTTTCATTTGTTATATAATATCCTTTCCAAAACGTTCACCTGGAATCTGCCTTTTAATTTTTTTCAGACAGCTCATTATGATATTTTTATTACGCATTTTTAATAACTGAAGTTTAAACTCTGATGAATACTATTCCACAGACTTAATGGCTATATGTATTAATGTGACTAAATTCAATAGCAAAAATATACCACTGTCCTGATACATAATTCTCCAATTAAGAAAGATAGAGTGAAAAAAGTGGCCTTAGGGTAGGTCAAAGGTGTCAAACTTGCTGTGTCACATTGCAATCACATGATGTATCATGATGTTTTTCCCATTCACAGATCTGGGGTGGGCATAGCCTGTGTATGATGCATCCTGCCCATGGCCACCAGTTTGACACCCCTGGGTTAGGTTATGTTTCTCCTGGGTGAAATTACATTTCTGAGCCACTTAAAGCACCACAGAAAATCTGTTACTACAAGGACAAAAATATGTGAAAGGATAAAAACTATTGTGGTTAGGAGCGAGAAGCAGCTATTTATTTTTAAAATGTTATCATCCCTTTTTTTGTATAATATTTTATTTTTAAACAATCTGCTTATATGTTTTTTTAAAGAATCAGTTAATCCACAGATCTTTTGATTTTGATCGAAGACCAGAAACAAAGAAACTCTGAAACAAAAAGGAGATACATATATATGCCAATAGTGTAAAAATTGCCTTGACAGTGTCAGATGAGTATAGGATCCAATAGGCTTCAAGGCAGTGGTGGTATCCAGCAGGTTCTGCCCAGTTCTGAAGAACTGGTAGCGGAAATTTTGAGTAGTTCGGAGCACCTATGGTAACCTTCCCTCTGGAGTGGGGTGGGAATGGAGATCCTTCCCCTGCCACGCCCACCAGGCCATGTCCATCAAGCCACGCCCACAGAGCCAGTAAAAAAATTGAATTCCACCACTGGTTCAAGGTCATTCATTTCTGGATACTGACAGCTGCTGTGTAAGACTTTTCAACATTTTCAAATTTTTATTTTTATTTATTTTTGCCTGATAAATGCCTGATAAATGACAAAATAACTTCTGCCTATGATCGTATATAGTAAGAAAGACATTAAAATTTTGCAAGAGACCCTAACCTCACAAGCCATTTTGGAAGGCCTGTGAACTTTTGTGTGGTACTAAAGGACAATGCTCTGGAGCTTCTTTTTAATTGTTGTTACCTCAGAATTTTGAAGTAACTTGTCTCAGTTGCCTTTTCTGATAGAAATTTTTTTTCCATTCAATTGCATGATTTATTGCATGATTTATTTTTAGATTGTTTCTACTTTTTCTACTTCTATTTTGAGCTCTATACTTTATTAGCTCTTTCATACTTGATCTCTGATTCAGCAAGCAACCACTGCTCATTTGCATTGCCAGACAAAATGGCCATCAGTTGCTGGTTTGTTTGTTTAACTTATGGCTACCACTTTGGAAAGTTAATGGGAACAAACTGGGGGAAGGAGGGACATAGTTAATTTTCATAAATAGTTCAATTTGTCCATTAGCTACTATGGAGAAATTGTATTCACCAGAATTTTTCTTTTTTTTTTTCCTCTTTAGCTGAACTATTCAATGAACTTTTTGGCCTTTGTGGTGAAGGAGCAAGGCTTTTGTTTGGAAGCAGTGTGTACTTTGGCTCAAAATTATACAGAAAACACAAGGGCTATCAACTTCAATGTGTTTTAATTAGCTTGCATGAGTCACTTTGTTTCAAAAGATTACCTTGGAAAGAAAGCTTCCTTGAAGTTCATTATTCAAGGCAATAGCTGTAACTGTCCAATGCATATTATTTTGAACATTTGCTCAAGTGATATAAGCAATGATTCATATAGTTCTCTATTCATGTTCGGATCCATGAATACCAACCAAATTCAAAGAGACTGAAATGTTTGCCAATGATTCTAAAGCTGTTGGTTACCCATTTCAAAAGATTTCTCTTGTATACTAGGCAACTCATTTTAAAATGGTTATGAGATTGTTTCTTTGATCCCAATATCTCCTTTACAAACAGAAGGGCACATTCCATTCATTGAAAGAATTCAACAGAAAGCCAATGTCATAGAAAGAAAAGAGACAACTTTCCCTCATTATCCCTATCCCTTCAGTTGCATTTCCCTTCCACCACAGCATATTCAATGAGTGATTTGGTTCAGGTCAAAACAATGTTTAGTTTTTGCTTTGATTATAATTGTTATTGTTATTCTTAATTAAATTGGAAATAACTCCCTGTTTTCAAGATGAATGTGTTTTACAATAATTTGTATCCTTTGATTCTCTCACAACAAAATCAAGGAATTAGCTTTCTATTCTTTATTAAGCACTGACATTGTAATAAGTGATCATTGTGAGGCCTAAAGACAGTGCCGGTAGTTATAGATTTGATACTGTGATTTCTGTCTTTCTAGCTTGCTTTTTGGAAGCGCTTGCTTTAATTATATCTTAATGTTATCCTCTAACAGCAATAGCCAATAAGCAATGTTCACCTTGAAGTTAATTTTTTTTATTAAAAGAACAAACTATCATCGAAATTCAGAAAACAGATCTAAAATTAAGCATCACTCTGATAATTCAGTATTGTGCAATATGGCTCTGTGCTCAGAAGCTGATGCACCACATTACTGAAAAGTAATGGAAAAAGCTTCTTATATCCTAGTATTGGACTAGTCAAGTTATTTACTTATTTCATTTTCTTCTATGATTTATTTACCAATTGGATGAAATATTTTAAATATTTGACCTACACACATACATTATTTTTTCTTAAGCAGCCTAACATCTTGCTACTATTTTCATGGAAATCCAAAATTAAATTTATTATTGCATTACAGTCTAGTATTGTATTCAATCTCTGCACACAGCCAGGAGTTTGATCCTGACTGGCTCAAGGTTGACTCAGCCTTCCATCCTTTCAAAGTCAGTAAAATGAGGATCCAGATTGTTGGGGGCAATATGCTAACCCTGTAAACCACTTAGAGAGGGCTGTAAAGCACTGTGAAGCTGTAGATAAGTCTAAGTGTTGTTGTTGTTGTTGTTATTATTATTATTATTATTATTTATTTGCAGTTGACAAATTTGATCTGAAATGTTGCATCCTAATGTTTTCAACCACAAGGTTTGGAAAAGAAAAAGTAATGAAATATATATTTCTTAAAATGTGTTGGAAAGTTCATACAAGTGTGCCAGTGGTGTATTCAATTTTTTCCCTACCAGTTCTGTGGGCGTGGCTTGGTGGGGGAGGGTTATGTGACTGAGTGGGCATGTCCAACTTGATGTCACTCATGCCCATTCCCACTCAGTCACATGACCTCTGCCAAGCCACACCCACAGAACCCGGTAGGAAAAAAAATTGAATTTCTACCTATCTACCTATTTTCTGCCCAGGCAGGCCTGGCCTAATCTGTCAAAGGCCTGGCCTGATTTTGCATGCTGCCCACTCTCCCTTTAACAGTAACACACATCAGCCCATTTTTCCTCTTTCCTAGGCCCCGGCCTTTAATCTCCCCATTTCCTCTCTCACGATCAACTCCTTCATCCTCCCACAGCCATGACCTTACCTCCCTCCCACGGCTGGCTGCCAGGGATATCTTGGCCTTGTCATGAGATTCCTGAAGCCAATGCATGTTTTTTTCGGTACAGCTGGACTCCAGCCTGCTGCGCTGCTCCGCTCGGACTTGCTCGGACAAGTCCCTCTGGTGCAGTGGGCTTAATGAGGTGGACCTGAATGGTTTTTGCTGCTTCTTTGCCAGCCCGAACCGAGCCAGTAGTGACAGCTGGAGGATTCTCCTGCCAGCAAAGAGGTGGTAGCTGGAGGCTTCTCGCGCCACTTTTTGCCAGTGTGAAGGGCCTCCAGCAGCTGCTTCTTTGCCAGCTAGAACTGAGCCAGGAGCGGTGGCTGGAGGATTCTCCTGCCATCAAAGAGATGGTGGCTGAAGGCTTCTTGGTGGGGGAGGGACATGGCAAGACTTGGCCGGGTTCCTGCACCCTGCCTGTCCCTTTTTGGTCCCCCCTCCATGTTGAAGTACCTTAAAGGAACAGACTTAGGTGGCTTCCTTCTGAGCAGCAGCAGAATGAAGGGAAGTAAGGTAGAAAAGTTCATCCAACTCTTCTCCTTCTCGGGCATACACAGACCATGTGCATCTCACAGCACCGAAGGAACTCACCCACGTGCCATCTCCTCACAGAAGGCCCTGGCCTTACATGTGCACAAGTGAGGTCCCAAGACTTTCTGCAAGGAGATGACACATGGGCTACCGGCTTGGTTCCAGCTGGCAAAGAAGCAGAATCTGGAACTTGCCACCCTGTTCTTCGCACCAGGGTGCACTCCAATGCCAGAGCAGAGGTACTTGCGCAGACAAGTCCATCCAGCACAGCGGGTAATGCGGGGTGCGAGCACAGCCAGTGCAAAGAACAGGGTGTTGATCACGGTGGGACTGCCACTTTTTTGGTGTGTTCGAAAAGCAGAGTAGTTTTCAGTGGAAGAAGCCGGCAGCTGCTGTCTCTTTTTTTTTCAGCACAGCAAGCTCGGTTCTAGCTTGCTGCAAAGAGGCATTAGCTGGGAGGCTTCTCACACTGAAAAAAAGAGGCAGTGACTGCAGGCATCTCAAGACAAGGAGGGTGAGATGTGGGCTGATGGAAAGCCCAGTAGCACTCAGCCTGCCTTGTGATCCCTGGCAGCCAGTTGTGGGAAGAAGGTAAGGTCATGGCCAAGGATGAAGAAAGAGGCAGCCGTAGAGGAGGAAGAGAGAAGATTAAGGGCTGGGGCTTCTGAAGGAGTGGAAACTGAATGACATGTCATCTTAAGGGAGAATGGGTGATGAGCAGTGGTGGCTCTGGGGCAAGGCCAGAGCTGGGGAATCACACATTCCTGAGCCATTCCTGAGCGAGGTGGGCAGCAGCTCCAGGGCCTCAGGGAATAGCACATCCCTGGGGTCCTGGGGCCCAACCCAAGGCAAAGGGTGAACAGGCGATATGTTTTGCTTACCTTTGGTGAGCTGAGCTGACTGGGCATCAGCAAGGCAACTGGTGAAGTGATTAGCTAGGTCACTTGGTGAAGGCAACATATATAGGGCGGGAGTGGGCTGGGTGAGCATCAAGCAGCCGAAAAATGTGAGCGAGCATCAAGCAGCTGGAAGGGGTGAGCAAGCAGTGACCGGTCAACCAGGTCGGGGGTATGGTCAGCCAGAAGTCGCTACCAGTTCAACAACCCAGGCCAAATCATTGCTACCAGTTCTTCTGAACCAGTGCAAACTGGCTGAATACCATCTGAAGTGTGCGCAACATATTATTTTAAATACACAAAATACCCAAAATATATTAATGTCCCCTTAATGCATCTTCCTTTATACATGCAGATTTTCTGTCCATATGACTTCTTATATTTTTAGAAAAATATATTAATTTTAAAAATGAAAGAATTGGAATACTGAAAAATGAATATAGCTTCCATCAGCCCTTTTATTTCTCATAATTGTTCCAGATCTTAACTGGGGGATTATGAGAAATCGTAGCAGGTATTATTTTTGTGTTTTATTTTTTATTTATTTATTCAAATAAAACAGCCATTAATCTTACCAAACAAGTGATTCTGGGCAGCCCTACAACAAATCTACATAATCAACAAATGCCTAAAGCCATTATTAATTATTAAAATATAAATCATAAACACAGCAAGAACAAGAAATAGCAGATGAAAGAATGCTTGTAACAAAAGAAATATCTCACAACTTCATCCCTTCCTTAGTAGCTAAGTGGGCACTATTTTATAGAATAGAATGGAATGGAATGGCATGGAATGGAATGAAATGGAATGGAACGGAATGGAACAGAATAGAATAGAATTCTTTATTGGCCAAGTGTGACTGGACACACAAGGAATTTGTCTTGTGCAAAATCACAAATTATGAATTGGTAAGGTCCCTACAACATATATTCAACATTCTATTTTTTCCCACTAGGCCAAAAACATTGGGAAATTCTGATTTAGATTACTAATATTGTAATAACTGGACTTTCTAATAATGAATTAGATTTTCCAAGGGCTTTGGGTCAAGTGGATAAATGATTTCTGGTATTATAGATATGTATATGTATTTTCTGTAGGATTACTGATAGTGTTTATCCTTGAGTGCTCAAGGTTACATGTTCTGGATTTTTTTCCCATTGTAATGCTTGTAAGACACTCAAAGACACCATTTAGACTTTGTTCCAAAGTAATCCTTAACAGATTAACAATTGGAAGGGACCTTGTAGGTCATCTAGTCCAACCTCTTGCCCAAGCAGGAGACCCTAAACCATGTCTTTCCATATGTGGGGAAAGAGGAACACCTTGCTGAACTTTGTGCTCAAGTTAATAAATACATTAGTCTGTTTCCCATGCAGATTCTCTTTTTTTTCCTGAATTTTTAGTTAAAATCCTGCCAAAACCTTTATGTGACTTTGCAAAAACTATGCAGAAAATCTCTGATCATATTGCCTTCCAAGAAAGAAGTAGATAAAACACAGGATATTACATTTTACAGATTACTAAGTCAAGCAGCCTCCTCATCTAAAGCAAGAAAGCAAACACAGAGAGGCGCCAACGAATTTGGACTTCTGAGTGAAATAGTAGCTTTGAATTATCATGAGACACATGTGCATTTTTGTTTATGGACTGAATGAATGAGAAGGTCAATACAATGAGCTTTTGCTTAATAACAATGAGAATCAAGGTCATTTTCATATAGGTATGTATGCATATTATCTCTCTGTCTATAGAGATTCCTGTCTGACTGAGTACCAAGGAAATTGATTATGAGAAGCTGAACTTACCTGAAATCCATAGAAAGGACCCTGCATTTAAAAGCCCCGCTACTGTAGCCAATCATCAAAAATAGACCATTATTTTTATATGATGTGTTCACTGAATATGTCCTGAAGTTATATATTTTTATCAACAAGATGTAGAAGGAAGAAAATATACCAATGAATAACAAGTTTGCAGGAAATATGACTTCAGCAACAGAGTGGTCAATGTCTGGAATACTCTACCTGAGACTGTGGTTTTTTCCCCAAACCTCAAAAACTGTAACCTTAGACTGTCTACTATTGACCTCACCCCTTCCCTGAGAGGTCTATAGGGAGCGTGGATAAGTGCACCAACGTGCCTACCATCCCTGTTCTATTGTTTCTTTTATATTTTTTAAAAAATTTTCTTATATGTATCCATGTATTCATAACTATGTTTTTACTTATACCTATTATCTTGTAAGCAATTGACAATAAATAAATAAATAAAATTGTTTTCTCTCTCTCACTCTCTCTTACTTACTTTCAGTTTCCCTTGTGTAGCACTGTTTACTGGCCCATTTGACTTTGTAATTAGCACTTTATATGTTCCTCAAATATTGCCCTTGATATCTGTAAGTATGAAGAACAGTTTTTAAGTAGTACCTTTTGGGTCTTATTGTGAGAAGAATTTAAAAAAGTAAGCAAGCAGCCTCCTACTAAAATTTTACTCTTACGGAAAACTGAACAAAGTAACACCTTTTCTTGAAATCTAACCCTGCTTTATTTTAATTTTATTTTAAACATGAAATTAATACCCTTCTACTTGTGTAAGCCCTTTGTTCTACTCTTCATTAAGCCTTCTCATATCCCTTTCTTCTGAACCAATTAAGGGAGGAGGTGCAGGAAGATGTATTTCACTTCCAGAAACATCAGCTGATAGACACCAATGAATACATGCCTATAAGAACTTCTTTGCCTCATAATAATGTTGAGGCATACCCAGAAAAGTCCAGAATAAAACTATACTATAAAACTATACTATATAAAACTAAAACTAACTATACAGGTAGTTGTCATCAACTACTATAATCTAGATCTTCCGGTGTAGTTTAAAAGTCCTTCTGTAGAATTATTGGTTTCAACTTCTTCCACAAGCCTTTGGGATAGGTTTTGCTTGCCAATCTGTGAAAGTTCTTATTATGCCATCTTCATCATGCTTATTGCTTAACCAATATTTTTTTTCCAACTCACCATTGGTGGGAAACTAGTTTTTTTGCCCCTTCCTTAATCCTTGTTGCTTCACAGGGTTGGCTTTTGCAGTGAGAGAGAATAATCAATGGGTGCAAAGGAAGATTAAAAAATGTGTCTTGCAGACTAAGTAAGAGGTGGGATAGTGACAAGGCTATAAAGGTTTGATTTCACAATAGAAGGA
Organism: Pseudonaja textilis; assembly: GCF_900518735.1. The sequence goes on from NW_020769309.1 coordinate 15,815,449, forward strand.
GTGCAGAGCCAGGTAGCAAGATGATGCAAAATTTGCTGTGGAACACCAGCTCAACTTAAAAACCCTTCTGAAGGCCTGGAGAATTGGTAGGGAGAAAGGAACATTCATTTTGGTTATGATAACAATATTGTCAAATGTTTAGTACTTATAAAATCTGAATCCATTTCACTAGATAAGTATTTAAGGTGCTCTAGTTATTAGTGTAATATTACCAGAGAAAAAGCTACGTAAGATTAGGTTAACAACTCTTAACACCTTTTTGGCTATGTAGTTACAGTGGGCTCTAAGAACTTAGATCATTAGAGATGAGTACTCCAAGATCCTTGACAGAGTTTGGATCATCAACAAAGTCTTGACTATTCAGCCTGTATTTTATTTTCTGATTTTTTTTTGCCAATATGTAGGACAGAGCATTTATTTGTTGAGATTTGAAGTTTCCATTTGTTTGACCATTCTGATACATAGTCAAGGTCTTTTTGAAGGGTAGTAGTATTGTCTGTGGTGTTGAATAGCTTTACATCATTAGCGAAAAGAATGCAGTTGCTCTTGGTATGATCACAGAGGTCATTTATGTAGAGAATGAAAAGAGTTGGTCCTAGAACACTGCCTTGGGGGACACCACTGTTGACAGGTACAGAATTTGATAGGATGCTCCTAATTTTGACCATTTGTTGTCTGCTTGACAGGAATGCTTCTATCCAGTTATGCAGGTGTCCAGAGATACCATAAGATTTTAGTTTTAGTAGTAGTTTCTTGTGTACCACTGAATCAAAGGCTTTACAGAAGCCTATGTAGATTGTGTCTATTGCTTTGCCCTGATCGAGTTGTGTAGTCCACATGTTTTTACAGTGTAAGAGTTGCAGATTACATCATAGTTTTTTCCTGAAACCAAATTGTTTATTAGAGAGTAAGCTGTTTGTTTCTAAGTGGAGGATGATGGATTGGTTAATAATTGATTTCATGACTTTACAGGTGACGCAGCATAAAGAGATTGGTCTGTATTTTTCAACTAGGCTGGGGTCTCCTTTTTTGAAGATAGGGATGACCGTGGCTTGTTTTGGCAAGGAACTGGTCCTGAAAGATTTTTCAAAGATTATGCTTAGAGGTTTGGCTATGGCGGTGGATAGCTTTTTTAAGAAGTAGGCACATATTCCATCCGGTCTAATAGATAGAGATGGTTTTAGATTGTGTGGTGCTTTTTCAACACTGTATTCTGTAAAATCAATATGTATTAGATCATTGTAGTTGTCTGTGGTTCGACTGGGCATACTGGGCATGATCCATTGCTGTTTACAAATACTGAGCCAAATAATGTTTTAAAGAGGTTGTCTTTAATAGTGTCGTCATTGCAGTCTTTACCATTAGGTCCTTTCAGGGGTGGGATGGACCTTGAGTCTTTTTTGTTGTTTACAAAATTGTAGAGAGCGTGGGTGTAATTGGAGTGTAGAAGGTTTTCTTCTTGTTTAATGTGATAATTGGTGCATTCAGTTTTTATCTGGTAGCATAAATTTTTGTATCAGCTTTTGAAGTTGGCAACATGACTAGATTTGTTTTTCCGCCAAAGTGATTTCTTTGTGGATTGAAGCTTCCTTATTGTTATGGGTAATTTGTTGGGTGTTTTTTTTTTTTTTTTGGTTTTAGGAGTTGTTAATGGTACATATAGTTTGATGACTCTTTTGACTTCAAGTAATGGTCTTCAACAGTATTGCATCCAGTGAATAGAAATTGCCAATCAAGGGATGAGAGATCATTGTCTATAAGATCATAGTTGCCTTTTTTGAAGTTATAATTAGGGATCCCGTCATTGTGATGATTTTTGTGTGGATGTATGTTGAGACAAAAGTCAATCATGTTGTGGTCACTGTTGGAAAAGGGTTCTTTAATTTGTATTCCATAAATTGAATTCAAACTATTGCAGAAGATGAGATCGAGGCAGTTATTAAGTCTAGTGTTTTTGGTTACTAGTTTTTCTAGTCCCAGTTTTGTTACTGCATTGTAGAAGGTTGCATGTGTGGGTTCAGTTGTACATTCATTAAGGGTTATGAAGTTAATATGAGGTAGATTGAAGTCACCAAGAAAGATAAAAGTGTGTGGGCACTAAACACTCAATCATACTAACCAATAAAAGCAATAGATCAATTAATCATTTGATAAAAATTAATTATTTTAAAGAAATTGATTTTATGAGATAATGAACTAACGAAGTAGTATTGAGAGTTAGTAAGCAAAGGGTTATTGCTTTGCTTTGCTTAGTTGTTGCTGATATCTGAGAATAGGTTTAGAACCCCTAATAAACTGGCAGGAGGTCTCTTTTCCTGGGCTGTTTGAAAACAATCAGTGAGCAAGGGTTTACACTCTCTTTCTTGTTTTGTAGATTGAGTTTGTGAGATCGTAAAGATGCAAAGATGCTGAAGGGGGATCCCTGGCCCCTTCTTCAGCAGAGATAAAAAGAACAATTCATAAAAAGAACAGGAAACTTTATGTTTTGTTTTCCCTTGATGAATGGGATTTTTGGCCCACTCCTATTTAATTTAAATACACTTTCAAAGTTTGTTGCTTTTAAGAGAAAGAAGCATGTAGATAGTCTTGCACTGGCAATTTGAACAGTTTATATTTGTAGACTATGTAGACTCAGATTTGTATTGAGCATTCACTCCTGGCTTCAATACACTTCTGCTTCTATCACAGGAAACAAAATTGCTTCCAATCTTCACATGAGTTCAGTTATAACAATTCTTCCCTACTTATTTTTTTTTTTAAACAAATTTTATTGATTTTACAAAACAATATACAAACAAACAAAACATAAAATATGATGACTTAAGAAATCTTTTTCTAAAAAAACCAATACGACATCTTATTTAAAGACAGAATTATTCCAAGTTATCACATTTCCATACAAACACAATTTAATATATATATTTAGCTTATCTGTTCATCTTCATATCTTGTCCTGAACTTCTCTTTATTACTCCCTTTCCTTCTATTTATTCAAATTATATCTCTTTAACTTTAGATTGTATACATTTTTTATATCCATCTGTCTTATACATTTTCATTATTCTCTTCCAATACAAAAACAGACAAGACATAAAACATAAAAACATAAAACATCTTTTCTGAAAGTTGCTTGATCCCGGGTTAAAACTCATCGTACAGACACCACTTGTTCCTTTTATATATCATTCCATATCTTATTACCGTTTTACCATTTTCTATATAGCTTCTTCCTTTTTTTTAACTCTCTTAGTTTTATTATACTTATCTCATCTCAGTTCAAATCATAATATTTGTCATTCTTTGTGTGTTCTCAACTATCCATTCATCTTTTCTCTTTAAACAAAACCTCTCCTGTACACTGATTGGAGTATGACGCCTTTAACTCTTTCCCCTAACCTAATAATACTTAATATCACACATAACTTGTATTGGGATTCTGTTTAGCACATCCTAAAGTTACACAATATATTATATAGAGAGAAAAAGAAAAAAAAAAGAAAGAAGAACAATATCAAAGAAACAAATTTATAAATATATAATATAGCTAGTACCCCTGTCAATCAGGGGTAATCATACATATTAATACTCATTTATATCTTAAACATTTTATTCTAAAAACGCCTATAATAACACAATCTTATGTACCTTACAGAATCCCTTTTTCAATTAGATTTACCCATTGTCTCTAAATAAATTTTGTTTCTTTAAATCTTAATTCCCATCGTTGAGACTTCTCACCCCTTCCTTTCTCCCTTGCTTATTCTTTTCCTTACCCTTTTTACCCCTTTGTCTCTCCACCTCCCTTTTCTTCTTCTGCTTTCCCCCTTTCTGTTGTTTTCTAACCTTATATCCACCTTTCAACTCATTTTTATCTTTTTTGGTTGTTTTTTTAGGTTTTAAAATCCCTTTTTTCTTTTCCTCTTTCTTCTCCTCCCCAAATAGGATCACATGTTCATCAAAGATGGTTTCTTCTTTGTCCCAATTATCCTGCTGTGCAATCAATTCTCCATAGGAATGCACCACCATTTCTAGAGATTGAAAAAGAATGTCCAAAGTATCTTTCCAGTCTTGTTCTTCCTTTTTATATTTTGGATATTCAGTTTTGGATTCATCCAAGGATGATGCCATTATAAAGAGGAAATTTTTTTCCCAAAACAACCACCCAAGTGTTTTTAAACAAAGAAAAAAGATTTCCCAAAAGATCCAAAGTCACCAAACAATCCAGATAGACTATTTCTTTTAACACTTTTTCCCTTCTTCCATTTCTTTTTCTGGGGTTTCTATTAAATCACAAAATTCCAATTAAAATATATCTTTTTGAAGTCTTATTAATGTTCAAATGGCTCTTTAAAATTCTAGGCAGTCTGCTCCTTATTTTCAAATTCTGCTTCAATTTTTTTCCTCTCCCTTCCCACTCACAGCAAAAAAAAAATTTTTCTTTAAATATTTAGAAATCCATATCCCTTTGGCATTAGCATAGTCTTTAACATTTAGCATACCTTCAATGTGGGTTTTCCGATTTCTCTCAAAGCTGTTCCGTTTGGAAGGAGAGTGAAAAGTAAAAAAGTTTTCCCTTTAATATCCATTCACTGCTTACTCAGTCTGGGAACAATATGTCTTTAATAGGTGTTAAATACCAGGATACTTTCACTGTTCCTTTGTCCCGGTCAGCAAAGATCACTTTCACTTCTTCACAAGCTCCTTCAGCACTTTCTTTTTCCGGCTGAGCTCTTCTATGTGGCGGCCATTACAGACCGCTGCTCAGCTGCCTTCGGAGAGGGAGATTTAGCCGGCTAGGGAAGAGAGATGCGATGTCTCTCGTCCCTGCCAGAACCCCCCAGTCTTCACCACCTTCTACAAAGGTGGCTTAGCCCCGAAGCCAAATGGCTCGGGGCACTCAGGCAGTGAACACAGGCAGGGACCGCACACAGTCGTGGATTCCTGCCTGCACCGAAGCGCCACAAGCCGGAATCCAATTCTTCCCTACTTATTGAAAGTCCAAAGTTACTGTCCTTTTAAAGAGGGAGTCCGGATTAGCAAATTGGTGAAGAGGAAAGAGGGAAGGGGGGGAGGAGCAGTCTGCTTCACACCCGGGCTGCAAATGTCTGAAGGCTGACTCACAGCTCCCGCTGCTCACCGCCCTGCAAGGATGGGATGAATCTCACCGTCTCACCAACAGCTCCCACTTGTTGCTGTCCATGGGTGGCCTGGTCCTGTAAAACAGCCTGGAATTCTGATTTTGGGTTAGTTTGATGAAGCTGCCGTGGCTCTAAGTTCTCTTCTTTTGAAAAAAAAACTCAACAGGCAGGCTTTCCTTCCAAGAGATTCTTACATTCCTTTCCCCCACCTGTTCTTTAACTCTTCAGCCTTGAGTAACTTACTATTGTCTCATAGTAACTGTGTGTGTGTGTGTGTGTGTGTGTGTGTGTGTGTGTGTGTATGTGAGCAAGTGAGTCTGAGATTTAAATGTGGCTGAGTGGAATCTTTTCCCTCACTGCCGGTATTGTAGTAGCTTTGGAAAAGGGATGATTTTATAACTGCTGAGAATCTTTTCCCCACATGGTTGTATTCCCAATCATATTTGGGATTCATCTTTTTCCTTTTGACAGAGTAATGATAGTACATGCTACCTTTTGAGAACTAAATGAATATGTTAGTGTGTTCAAAACTAATCTGGCACCTAATTCAATGCTGCAGTCTTCAAGAAGATTTCTAACTTCAAAATCATAGACAGTGGTCTTCCCTGAGGAATGTTATCTTTAAAATATTGGCATTTTTTTTCACTGGGAGTGACTCAATGTGGTGTGAGTGTAATGCAAGACTCACATAGAGATTTAAGCAAACCCTACAACTGTTTGTTGAGTACGAGCACGGTGCACTTAATGAATGAGACATTTGTATGTATTCAATTTGACATCTAGTTTGGTCATAATGAAAGTGAATTCAGTTATAGCTAACTGAACATCTGATTGCCCCTGAAGTGGTATTCTGTATAATTTATGAGATCTGCTACAATTTGTTTCTTCTCTATCCTTCCCTATGTAAATTATGCATCACATCCCTGGCTTCATATGTGAATGCTGTTTTGACCCCTAAGAATCATATGATAATCCATTGTTAAACATGCAAGGAGTCATATGTTTTCCCTGCAGGGATGGAAAAGAAAAGAAGGAAAGTTATTTGAAAGTTTATTTTATATTTTGTTCCTGTTGGGATGGAGAGCAGCCGAGTTGTCTGCAGGCAGAGAAATGCAATGCATCTGAGGATGAGATGAGTGGGTAGATCTCTTAGTGATCCATGACTAATGTACTCATACCAAAATTTGACTCAGAACATGAGGAAAGGCAATAGCCTATCTGGTATAGCTTTTAATGCCACATAGGGGCAAACCAGAAGCACTGAGGTAGTTCATAAATATGGACAGGGGGATGATTAATGTACAGCGAAGGAGAAACACATAACCAGAAAGAGAAAAAAAAAAATCCTCCAGTCATTTTGAAATGACAAGGCAAATTCAAAAACACATCAATCTCCTTTTTAAAGCATGGTGGGATTGAGAAAGAAAAACAAAATGGAATAGTGTTTTCATTTTTGTTTTTTTGAGGCAACAGAGTAGAAAGGATTAGAAAGTGGAGGCTAGGTTTTGGCACCATGTGATTGAAAGCTCCCTAGCAACCTCACTCTATGGTTCCCACGCTTGTTCTGGGGAAAGGTCTGGTAATCAGTATAGCCAATAAGATAGATCTGTAGTTTTCTGAAGAAGGTAATAAGGGGAAGTAAGCCCTAAATAAATTCAGCAATCTACTGCTATGTGTGTCACTGTTGTACTAAGTGATTAGATGGAGCAGAGAAAAATTCTTATAGATATTTTGAATTGCTTGAATGACTCTCTATTCTTTGATTTCTGCATCCCTAAAATGAAGTAAATATCAGCTATCTGCCATTTTAGAGTACACTTCAGCTAAGTTAATTCACCCTGAAAGTAATCTTTGGGAGTGTTGACTGAATAGGGCTTAATAAGTACTGAATAAATTGACTTTCAATGTACATGAATGCAGAATAAAGCACCTCTGAATTTAGTGTCATCACAGTGTTGTTTAGTTAAGCAGCCTGTTGTCTCAGTGATTTTTTCAGCCTTTCCTTATATGCATCCCATCGTTTTAATTAGACCATTAATATGAGCCTGAGGAAGAACTTGTGCAAATGAAGTTAGCATGGCCAAAATAGAATGATTTAGAAACAAATAGAAAAGGATATATTGGATTTTATTTTTAGAGCTGTATAGCACTTCAGATTGAATATCCAAATTTTTTCTTCAAGATGCATGGTACCATGAATGCAGCATCTGTCTAAAATTTTGAACGCAATTGTACCTTTGCCTGGGATAAATCCCAGGTTAAGATATAGCTGCTTCAAGGTGTTGGAGACAGGTGCTATTTTCACATTTCTGCATATTCCAAAGTACTTTGGGGAGAATGAATTTCAGTGTTGACATTTTGTAATCTACTTTAGAGAAACTAAATGAATATATTAGTTTTTTCAAAACTAATCTGGCAATTAAGTCAACACTGCAGTCTTCAAGAAGAGTTCTAATTTCAAAAGCACAGTGGTCTTCCCTAAGGAATGTTATTTTTGAAATACTGGCATTTATTTTTTCACTGTGATACAGTGTGGTGTGAGTGTAATATAAGACTCACAAAAAGATTTAAGCAAACCCTATAATTATTTGTGTATATGTATAGTACACTTAGTGAATGATGCATTTAATAATTAAAGAACATTTATTTATATCCATATTATATGCAAGTTTGTTTATATCTTTATGTTTATTTATTGCATAAGGTGGTTTCAATTTAAATTTCCTGGAAAATACAGATTGGAGAAAATGGCTGCCATGAGGAAGACTTGCCCATTCACAAATTGACTGCCAAAGATCCAATCAGTTAAAAAGCCATTAAATTTACCAGAAAACAAAGTGGCACAGTTGCTTCCTTCCTCTCTTTATATCATCAGTTATTAATTTCCTAACTTCATATTTGGACTTCTTTTAACATACTGGTAGTAATATATTAAAACAAAACCCCGAGTTGCATATTCTAACATTGGAATATTCATCCAAACAGACAGAATCATCTTTTCCCCTCAGGGTAATGTTGTAACTAATATTGTAACATTTACAGGCATTTCTATGGGCTTGTTTGTTTACATAATAAACCTAACCATATGGGGAAGTCCATTATCACCTGGGTCTTTTTTTTTCCCTTCCAAAAGGTTAGGCTGACATTCACTAATCATTGCACATAAAATAATGTAGTAGCAATAAGAAAGTAATAGCTATCTACTTCCTTCTACAGCAACATCAACAAACAGTGGGACTTCTTCAGGCCAAAGACATTCATCAACTGTCTTAGAATTGATTTCATTATTAATACTCTTTTCCATCTTAATTTCCATCTTAATTTCCATCTTAACTACACAGATCAGCTGCTGTTGTAACAACTAACAACTTTATCTTTTTCATTCTTGGTTTCCTAATGGGAGGTGGGGGAGGTTTCCTGTGTAGATGTCAGAATCTTAGGCAATTCATTTGCTATTCCATCTGCTGGCCCGAATGCTAAAAACAGCAAACATGCCTGAACTAGAGCTTTGTGTATGCCAAAATATGTTAGTGGCTTTCATCAACATAATGTTCCCTTGAACAGCAGGTTGGACATTTGGTGGAAAGCCTGAAGGATTCTAATTCTACAATTTGTTGGCTAGTAATGCTAGGCAAGGAAACCCATCACTGTGTGCTAGTAAGTTCAGTTCTGGATGACTCTTTCAGAAAATGTTCTAGAACAGTATCTCAGTCCTCAGCAGTCCTAACATTTGTAATAATTTGCTGCAAATAGTAATCTGGCAAACACATAGTTTTCTGCAAACAAAAAGCTGGCAAAGTCCAAAAGATTTAGGCATGAGATGACTTTGCTTCCTGTGTGGTAGAGTTTGTTTTTTTTAACTGACAGGATTAGCAAATCAAAGGGTGATAATATCCTTAAAAAGAACACCACTGCTTGAAGTTTAATAGAGATAGAATAGAATTCTTTATTGGGCAAGTGTGATTAGACACACAGGGAATTTGTCTTGGTGCATATGTTCTCAGTGTACATAAAAGAAAATATGCATTTGTCAAGAGTCAAGAATCATAAGGTACAACACTTAACAATAGTCATAGGTTACCATAATAGTAACTTAATAATAGTCACTTAATAATAGTCATAGGTTACCATAAGCAATCAAATCATATTAGGAAACAGTCTATATAAATCATAAGGATTCAAGCGACAAGTTACAGTCATACAGTCACAAGTGGGAGTGGATGATAAGGAGTGATGAGAAGATTAATAGTAATAGTAATGCAGACTTTGTAAATAGTTGGACAGCGTTGAGGGAATTATTTGTTTAGAAGAGTGATGGCATTCAGGAAAATCCTATCCTTGTGTCTAGTTGTTCTGGTGTGCAGTGCTCTATAGTATCCTTAGGAGGGTAGGAGTTGAAACAGTTTATATCCAGGATGTGAGGGTCTGTAAATATTTTCACAGCCCTCTTTGACTCGTGCAGTATACAGATCCTCAATGGAAGGCAGGTTAGTAGTAATTGTCTTTCTGCAGTCATAATTACTCTCTGAAATCTGTGTCTGTCTTGTTGGGTTGCAGAACAAAACCAGACAGTTATAGAGGTTCAGATAACAGAGTCAATAATTCTTCTGTAGAACTGTAGCAGCAGCTCCTTGGGCAGTTGGAACTTTCTGAGTTGGTGCAGAAAGAACATTCTTTGTTGTGCTTTTTTGATGACGTTTTTGATGTTAGGTGTCCATTTTTGATCTTATGATAGAACCTAGAAATTTGAAGGTCTCTACTGTTGATACTGTGTTGTCTAGTATTGTAAGAGGTGGTAGTATGGGAGGGTTTCTCCTAAAGTCTACCACCATTTCTATGGTTTTGAGTTACGCCAAAAGGCAAGTTGTACAACCTCCCATCTGTATGCAGATTTGTCATTGTCTTGAATGAGACCAATCACTGTTGTGTCATCAGCAAACTTAAATATTTTAACAGATGGATCGTTTGAGATGCAGTCATTGGTATATAGGGAGAAGAGAAGTGTGTGGGGGGGTGTGTGCTAATTGTACAGATATCAGATGTAATTCTATCTAGCTTCACCTGCTACTTCCTTAAGAAGCATATGATCCACTTCCAAGTGATGCAAGTATTTCAGAGATTGTTACCGCCAATAACACTTACAAAGAAATTATTTTAATCTTTGTATGCATGACAGTCCAGATTGTGGAAATATATCACAAATGATCCAGATTTCTGACATCACTGTACTGCAGTTGATCCATATTCCTTTCAGTTACATGAAACCAAAAGTTGCTGCTGAAAGACAAAGCTATCTGAGGGGTTCAATATTTAGGCATCACATTTTTAAATAGAGATTTTCTTGACCACCTGCAGCCAATAAAATGGATGATGATATTTTCCCTTTTGGGAGATCATTAGCCTGCCTGTTTTACATGCCATATAAATCAGATTAAACACAACTTGTATTTAGAAAACTACAGCTCTACTTTTCACTGTGTGGGCATTTTCACATTTGGGCATTTATTAATTTTTGCTTTTTTCCTGTTCTTTTGTTATAATTGGTTCTTAACATTTTAGAAGGTTAGCCACCAATGATGAGTAGAAAAATCTTAATCTGTCTAGTCAGCTGATAAAATCATTTCTTTAAACTCTGCTCTTCTGAAAAAAGCATGCACAGCACAAGGGGCTATCCTTCCTCGCTTCACTAAAAGACATGGGAGTGAATCAGTTTGTGAAGGAACAATTTGCATTTAACTCTTTCTGCAAAGAAAACTGCCATAAAAGAACATAAAGTTATCTGCCAGATTGTGTAAGAGTATGATGGGAAATATACATGATTCAGAGTCTTCTTTATTTGGAATGGCTTTAATTGGAATTGGACTGGTTTATAGGCCTTGTAAAATGAAGAAATGAAGGAATGCATGACAAAGATGGGTATCTCTTTATATGTATGAATTGGCAAGAATAAAGTACTTTTTCTCATTAAGAGTTTCTGAATATTTTCTCTGCAGATATGTGGCAAATAGAAGAATATAGAGATGGCTATTGTTACAGATGTAAACATTATTTTCTTTCTAATATTTTTTTTTCACCACCATCATCAGTAATACTCTTTCAGGCATATTCCAGCTTGTCAATGTCTTTTTAAAATACAGCACTCATGACTGGACAATGTACACACCTAACCAGCATGGAATAGAAAAAGACAAATAAAACCTAATACAGCTAGCCCGCTTTACTCAATGCAGCTCAAGAAAATGGCTGATTTTTCAGAACATTGTTTCTTTAGAATAATATTGAATTGTCCACATGTATTTTTTTAAAAAAAATCTCTGGATATTTAACTACGTATGTTACTGCTTTAGCTTCATTTTCCCATCTTGATTGATCTCAGGTTCAGTGCCTTATTGCCTTTCTAGCAAAATCAATGTGCAGCTGATTTATGCTTGGATCTGGATTTGATTGGCTTCTCTCTCTTTGATGTTTCTGCCAGTGGGTAATTGGCAGGTTTTTACATCTTCTGCACTAGTAGTTTCATCCTTTGGCTTTCCTCTCTTCCCTTATATCATTGAACACAAGGAAACTTGGGATCTACTCCCTTGCTTTACTATGTTCAAACAAAAGTATTGTCAGATCCAGATAATGTAGCAAATCTGGCTCAAGGAAAGGTGGCATTAAAGGTTTAAGTAAGGACAAAGTGTGATCTCTAGGGCAGTTCAGTCAGGAAGTAAATCAGTTCTTTCTCAGAGCTCATAATGATCTTCCAGTTTGATTAGAAAAGTAGGTTTTTTGGAATAATTAGCCAACCTGCCTATTTGAAATTGTAAAGGAAGATAAATAATAATGAATACTGGGATATAAAAACTGGAACACACAATAAGGATAGTACTGTACTTTGAGTTTCAGTAATGTTGATAAAGACCTACAGCATAGAGAACAGTAATACTCTGAATTATGTGCTGAAATAAAATTATTCAAGATTGTTCAATGTTGAATTGTGTGCTTTATGTTCAAATGCTTATTTTAATCTCTCATGTATATATACCTATTTTCATGGAGGTGGTAAGGAGGTAAAAATTATTAGAATCCTTATTACTGTAATTTTGTTTTTCAACAATTGTGCTTTTTATTTTAATCTTCTATTTTGTTTAACAGTACAATGTTTTTCTGTTAAGATAAGTGAGGGCAACTGGAGAGCAATATATAACCTTAACTTCTCAATTATGAACCCTAGAAAAACCCTCCTTCTCTTATATGCAAATTGTGAAATAATTTCTTAAAACTAGCTAGAATAGTCTGTAAATTTATTCTAGGCTACACATCTTTTGTCCAGAGCTAATTGGACCTGGCTCCAGTCAGGAAATCTATCTCCATGAGTTGCTGATTTACTTGTTGTGACAAAATGGAGAAGGAAAACATTATCTGCTACCTGTCACATGACCACCCTAAGCTATCTTTGCAGGTAATAACCTGGCCCTGGGAAATAACTGACAAGGGTTTTCACAGTGAAAGAGGGGTCACTCAGCACAAGGAAAGTGGAAATAGCTAAGTAGCTAGCAGGAACAAAGTAGAACTGAAGTTGGAGTAACAGTGACATAAATCAGCCAGCCGAGATGGAATTTGTCATGAGTGGCTGAAAGGATGCAGGTTCCAGTAGGATTCAAGATTAATGATAAGAAATTGCCATTGACATGCTAGAAAATGTCACAATATGAGACCTGTCTGCTTTGCACAGATATCCAGAAGGAGAAAAGGAACCAAAGTCAATAGAAAAACCAATGTTCGGAGAAGACGGAGCCACGTCGCTGTGATACAGCTGCAATCTCGGGGCTCTGAGATTGCAGCTGATATCTTCGCCCCTGGTCGGTCCTAATGGACCTAAACCGTCCCATAGAGATGGTGATAGTAAGGGGCATGTTCTGCTGATCCCAGGGACATTCCAAAGTCCCTGGTTGATCCAGAAGAAGCCCTTTTACCATCGGCGGAAAGGCAGCCTTTAAGCTGCTGAAGCTGTGACAGCTCCGGAAGGAAGAGGCAGAAAGAGAAAGTGCATCGGCTGGTGAGAATCTTTTTTGGGGGGGACTTAAGGACACTCTAAAATGAGAAGAATCCTGTAAGACTTTGGACAAAAACTGATGAAACTGATTTAGCGGCGATTTCTTAAAGAGAATGTCAAATTGAGGCTTGGCTTTTTACTTTTACTTTTGTTTTCATTGAACTTCCATTGTGATCTAGTAACTGTAACTAGACTGGTTTTTCCTCTTATATTCACCTAATTTTTCTTTCTTTTTCCCCCCCTTTTGACTGTTAATAGTTTTTTTTAGAACAGAGGCTCCCTTTAGTAATTTTTTTTTC
>NW_020769309.1:15844824-15857415 GCF_900518735.1 Pseudonaja textilis
TTTTAGTCCTTTAGATCCAATAGCCAAAAATCCAAAAATCACCAAGTAATCCAAATAATCCAAAGCTGTTTCTTCTTGCTTCTTTTTTCCACTTTTTCTTCCTGGGGTTCTATTATCTTGTTACAAAGTTTCAGTTAAAATGTATCTTTTAGGAATCTTGTTAAGGTTTCACTGTTAATTCCTTTTACTTCCAGGTGGTCTCCTCCATTTTTCCAGTTCCCATCTTTTTGTTTTTTTCCCTTCTTTTAAAAGTTTTTGAGAATCCAGAAATCTTTATTATCCCTTTGACATTTTATTTTCAGCTTAAATATTTGTTAGTGTCAAAGTGCATTTTTGCCAATTTCTTGCTTAAATCTCTTAGTTGTCAATATAGGGAAGAAAAGAAAAAAAAATCCTTTCCCTTCCCTCTCTCATTCGGCACTTCAAAGTCTTCTTTGGGAGCAATGTTATTCTTTATCATTCAAATTCCAGGATACTTTATATTGTTGCTTTTTTAGTTCGACCCGGTCAGCCAAAACTTTCTCTTCTTATCTTTCTCCTGCATATTGTTTTCCAGTCGAGTTCTTCTTTAAGGTGGCCACTGTAACTATCTTCGAGAGAGGGAGTAATGACCAGCTGGGGAGGAGATATGCGACTCTCCCCGACTTTCCTGGCAGTCTCCCCCCCTCTTCACCACCTCTACCTCTACCAGCCGGCTCGTGGCACTCCACCGGCAAGCATAGATCAAACCATGCACGATCATGGATTTTGGTCTGTCGCTGAAGAAATGAGTGTACTTCTATCCCTTGTTCTTTCATCTTCAAAGAAATTAAGATATGTCTCTGTGCAAAGGCTATTAGAGGTATTTTCATAAACCATGTCTCAGTTTGAGTTCAAGACTTCTTTATCTAATTGCTGCCTTGGTAATGGATCCTCTTTTGTCCCTCAATGCCATTCTTTATGTTAACTACACATACAGAGATACAAACACACACACAATTTCCTTAAAAATAAGTTTATATGGCTGGTTGTGGTAATTTATTTTTTTGCAAAACCCTATATAGCTTAGTCATGGATGGAGAGTTGGAGGAGTGAATGTCACACATCTCATGATGCCATTACATAGCTTCAAAACATAACCCATGTTATGCATTTGTTTCCTTAATATTATAAATTTCTGTAATTCAGTTTCATGTTATATAATGATATTTAATAAAGTTTAGTTTTTTAGAAACAGTGTCTTGATAGTGACTTAAAGATAAGAAACACACACCAACCACTACCTCAATGCCCAATCCCACCACCACCCAGCACAGATAAACTCCGTGGCCAAAGCACTAATTGCCAGAACCAAATGCCTGGCAGACAAGACACACATAAAGACTGAACTATGCACTCTGACTAAAGTACTGACAGCCAACGGCTTCCACAAAAGCAAAATCACTGGCTTGATCCACAAAAACACACTGAGACATAATGAAGACCTAGAAGATGAACAGACTTATGAAACAGCTGTCCTGACCTACATAAGAGGTACTACAGACAAAATCAGTAAGATACTACATAGGCATCACATCAAGACTGCCTTCAAAACAGACAGAAAAATAGCAGCCATCCTAAGAAACCCAAAAGATAAAATTGAACTGGAAAACCAAGGCATATATGAAGTCCCCTGTGCATCATGCCCTGCCACATACATTGGACAGAACAATAGAGGAATAAGTACCCGCTCAGATGAACACAAAAATGCAGTAAAAAAGCTGGAACACGCTTCCTCACTAGTCCAACACATGAAAGCCACAGGTCATAGCATCGACTTCAATGGCACCAAAACCCTAGCCACTATAGAAAACCCCAGCTACAGAATTATCAGAGAAGCCATAGAGAAAAAAGACCTGAAAGCATGAATAGAAGAGATGACTCCACCAGACTGTCAATTATCTGGAAACCTGCACTCTTAAACAAAAAAATCTCCACATCACAAGCCAACCAAATACCTGGGCACAAACAGACTCCCCCTGATACCTCCAGCTCAAACACACCCCAACTAGGCACCCAGATGAAACCTAGCTTCCTAATAAATGATAGCCATCCATTTACTCGGAGCCAAGCTGCAGTAAAAGCCTCCAATACAGGAAACACAATGTTGCCAGCCAATCAAGACAAAAAAAGCTACAAAACAGACAGAAGATATTTGAAGCACCAATCAAGGAGAACAGAGAAAACTCCAAGACCAATAAACACAGACCAAGACTCCCAACCAATCAGGATGAAGAAAAAACCATTCTGGCACAGCATAGGTTAGCACCAAATTTAAAACATAAATGGCTATACAGAAGCCTGATGATGGCAGATGAGATTCTGCCGAAACATTGCTTTAAAAGCACAACTATAATGATATGGGAAAATACCCAAACAAAGCTGAATACCATAGATATAAATACCCACAAAAACTTAAGAATGAATATATATATATATATATGTTGTGACTCCGAGACTTGAACCTGGTCAGTCAGCAGATGTAGGCTTGAGTGATGAAGAAGATCTGGCATTGAGATTCGAGCCTGCATTATTAAGTGACTTAGAGGGGAGTCAGGAAGAGGGGGAGGAGTTGGCTCTGAGAGATGAGCCTGCTTTACTGGAGGTTTCGGAGTCCTCTCCCTCCCCTGAATCTCCCTCCCTGATTACACCTCAGCTGTTAACAGACAATCAGGAGAACGTGCCAGAGGTTTCGAGTGATGACGAAATAATAACTGACAAAATAATTTGATTATTCCTCAACATAAATTTGGGGCTCCTAGTACCAAAACCCAAAGTAAATGGAAAAATATATTCTACAATACTGTATAAAATCTGGATGGCATCTGTGAATATTGTATATTAGCAAAGGGGTCAGTGTGGAAGTTTTACTTATTCTATAGGTAGTCTGATTTAGTGACCACTGTTAGGACCAGCAACATGGTTATTAAGTGATGCAGTTGCTAAGTAAACTCACAATTGTTTTTCAATCTTCTTTGGGTTTCCTTTGCTTTACAGATCTGTGAAGATTGTAAATGTAAGGATTTTCATTACTATGATAACAATGAGCAGGAACAGAAGTTTACCTATATTTGACTGCCTTGCAACCATTCTGGTGTGAATATTACTTCACAATTCTTTCAGTACTGAAGAAGAAGGTGAAGTCTCCCTCCTCAAAAGGCCATTACTACACCAAACTTTTTTGGGGAAACTCCTATCTTCTTTCCAACCTTCCATTCTTAGAGATTCAGGCCCTGAGTTCACTATGGAGACTGCCTTGATCATGTTTGTGGATGACTCTTGGATGGAGCCTGGATGGAAGTGTTGCATTCACCCATGTGTTCCTTGATCTCTCAGTAGCTTTCCATATGGTCAGCCACTTTGGGGTTAGTTTCAAGGTTTTCTTTGTTTAGGGCTGGTTCCATTCAGTGTTAGGTATGAGAAGTTGTTCTCAAGGCCTGTTGTTTGTAAGATACCATAAGGCTTGATATTCTTTCTTGTTCAACATTTATGTGAAACTTCTAGGTAAGATCATCTACCAGTTTGGGGTCTGGTATCAACAGCACGTGATGATGCCCAATTACACTTTTCCACCTCAAGATGACTAAACAAGATTGCCAAAACTTTGTCTCCATACTCAGAAGCTGAGTGGGTCTGGGTGGGATAAAACTGACTCTGTCTGAACTATTTGAAGACTATGTGGCTGTAGTTCTTTGGACTGCTTATTCCAAGTATTTTCTTTTTTTCTTTTTTTACTCTGGAATAAAGTTGCCTATTGCCCTCAAGAATTGTACAATCTTGGGGACCTTTTGGACTTACAGGACTTACAGGAAATGATGGCAGCTGTGGTCAAGACAGACTTTGTTCAGTTCTATTCTGGTGTGTCAGTTATGCCTTTTTCTGGATCAAGATTCCATTTAACGTACCAATGGAACAGATGCTGCCTAGGAAATGATCAAACAAGACAAAGGGCAGCCCTTGGTGGCTTAACAATTCAAAGAAATGTAGGAAAGACATTCCTCATTTGTTTAAGCATTCCATTGGATCAATGTTGCCCTTATACCTATAATAGCTGTGTAACCCTATTTCCTGTATTATGTATCAATGCTTAGAGCTTGACCAAGTCCTCTTCCTTTTCTTCTCCATTAAAGTTAATAACAAGTGCTAAATAAAACAAAAACAAACAAAGCTGAATACACATCAGTCAACAAGTTAAAAACTGATAGTTAAAAATTAGAAATTACAGAAAAAAGTTAAAAGTTAAGAAAGTGAAAAGAAATGCATGTTAAAAAATATTGGAGCCAGAAATGAAAGATTTGTCACCGTCTCACACCATATGAAGAAAAACAAACAAAAATTAATATGTAAAAAGTTAGTTTTGTTATTTTCTATGCTGCTATCAAAATTAATTTGCCTTAGCAAAATTTAGAAGAAAAATGAAAAAAAGATTTCTATTGTCTGTAAGCTCTCCAAGATTTTAAAGTGCTAATAGATGGACAAACCAATTATAATTATTTTCATATCAACATTAATCTGATCAGCAGTTCATTTGCACAGAATTATGTGCAATTTAGGTTATTCATATCCATTTTTTTTTTTGCATTTATTTTATGTTTTCCCCTCTCTTCTTGGTTAATGCTTGCTGAAAGTAAATTAAGGACAAAAAGGTTTCAAATGATGCTAAATGAAGACAAATGACACTTCCTTTGCCAGTTCTGGTTCAAACTAACAGGGCTATGTAAAATATTAAATGTTCTGTAACTATATTAAGGATTTCTCCCCCTCTGGTATTTGTGCAAACAGCTTCCTAACATGTTGAAATGACTGAACGGTTGTTGATTTCAGTATGTCACTTACAAAAATATCAAAGCAATTATCT
Source organism: Pseudonaja textilis (assembly GCF_900518735.1). The sequence continues at coordinate 15,849,701 of NW_020769309.1, forward strand.
CTGAGAAATTCTCAATGTATGCTTGTCCTCCTTTAAAAATAACAGGCTGTTGGTTGAGGTGGGAGGCAAAGTGGATTTTATGGAAACATGCAAAAAAGTTTGAATGTGATCATAGCTCCAGAAATACTTTGCAAATACCTAACACCTTTCACATTTTCAAAGTAATTCTCACATACACTATGTCCTAAAAGCTGCCTTTTATATTTAACATCAGACTGCTGATTTATCTAGCACAGTCAACATCCCAAAGCTTGGGATGTAAATATAAGTCACACTTCAGTATGTTTCAATTTTAGTGAAATAAAATTGATTTCTTTAAGATACTCTGGAATACCCCATTTATCTAATTTGCTTGTTTTCTTCATAAACAAGTTTTGCATGCATCAAATGTCAAACAAGATGTTATATATCGAATCAACCCTCTTTTTCTGATTATACAAATATTTCTAACACTATTACAACTTATTAATACACACAAAGAAAAGAGATATGTCTACTTTATACATTCCTGTTGTCAAAGTTCTGACCAATGAACCCAATCAAAATAAGTGTGTCTGAAATGATCCAATCTCTTAATGCAAAACTTTGTTGAGTACATTGTTTCGGCACCAATCAGGGCAAAATCAGATCTGACCATTTCCCACACAAACCCACAGAGTCAAAGTACAGGTTTTCCCTCCCTCCAATTAGATCAGATCACATTGTCCAATTGAGTGATCTGGTATTGTTGTGAGAAAGTCTTTCTGGCTCTACTAAAACATTCTTGGTTCTTGCTCCTGGCACTTGGTGTCTGAATCCTAAGTTCTATCTCCCTCTGCCTCCCCCTATAGTTCCTTGATAAGCTGAGAAGCAATAATAGTTGCAATAGCAAAAAGCCACTTTTGAAGTTTGACATCTGTTTTATGAGTTTCTTGGCACGAAATTTACTGGCTCATCCTTAACCCTAAAGAAAACTGAATTTCAAGGGATATTGCCAAATATCAATCCATGTTAGACTCTTCTAGCCTCATAGAGCAAGGAAGACCAGCTTAACCTTATCTGTCTTTGCTTCCCCAAAGTACATCTTTGGATAGCGTGTTAACACATTTAATTTTAGTAAGATATTATATTCCACAAGTTGTGCTTCGTTAGTGTTTGAACACATGTAATTATTAGAATAAACATATCTTGTAAGTCAAATGCATTGGCAGGAATGAAGATTCTCCCTTTTTCCTGAAATTAAATGCTTTCTGCTATAAACTTTTTAGATAACAATCATTTTATGAAATTAGTCATAATTTCTTTTATTTTTGTGCAAGCAAGCTTTGATTGCAAGCCTTTCCATGATTTAACTATTCAATTATCTGTTCCCATGTATTTATAAGTTTTTAAAATCAAAACCCTGCATCCTGCTGTAAGCCAACCCTATTGTTTCATTACATTTTATCCATCACAGCCAAATACAAATATAATTGGTGCAATCTGTTCCTCACAAATATATTTCAGATCCAACTGACAATGTACTCTTAACTTGCTTCTAAATATTTCTCTTGCTAGTAAATCTAACAATAAATAAATTAATCAATTTACTCTTTTTGAATGAAGAGGTTTACAAAGACTTTAAACAAAAAGAATGAAACAAAAACAAAAACAAATAGATCATAGGACAATTCATTCAGAGTTCTCACTCAAGCCACATAAGTCTGGCTCAGTTTATCAACTGGAATTCAGGTATTTCTTAAATTCCATACAAGTGATTTGGAAGACTTCTCTGACAGTTTAAAATGTCAAACATAAATAAAGCACATGGGATATTTGTAACACTTCTTATATGTGTAACCCCAAGGTTAAAAAGCAGTGGTGAGATTCATTTTTTTACTACTGGTTCTGTGGGTGTGGCAGGGGAAGGATACTGTAAAATCTCCAGTCAGAGGTGGTATTTGCCGGTTCTCCGAACTACTCAAAATTTCTGCTACCGGTTCTCCAGAACTGGTCAGAACCTGATGAATACCATCTCTGTTAAAAAGGCTTGTACCACAATTAATCTATGAGACTGTAATATTTTTATTGCTAGAGATGGAGACAGCCACCTTTCTGAAATTTAAACATATGTTAATCTTTTGATTATTTCCTTATGTCTATTTGTATGTGCAGAAGGAAAGTGTGTGCACACCTATCAGTGTATCTTTCATCCTGAAACAAACAGTAGAAAAGAATGTATATAAAGACCTACATTTCAAAGTTGCCTTATCGATGGTTGTGAGGAGGGGAGGGCATGTAGAAAATGTTATTGAATTCATGTTTTCAGCTAACGGTTGTCCTAAATAAGCAGCTTTGACAGCAATGTTGTTACAGTGCAGTTCATTCTAATTTCTAAGAGTGATGATGTACCAATTAAAATTAATCCATCTTCTAAAAGAATCTTTGTTTGGGATTTCTTTTATCCTGAGGAAGGCACTGCATGAATCAGTAATTACTAAGCACTGTTCAGCTTAGTCAGCATTGCTCACTTAACTTTTATCTGCTGTGGAGATTAATAGCCATCCTTGGGATCCCAGCTGCTTTCTATTTATCAAAGGGATGCCACGGCTCTCATGGAAGACCAAGAAAAGACTTTGTGAGTGGGTGAGGAAACAGTCTTTAAGATCTTGCATGGAAAAATAAATAAATAAAAATAGTGATTGGCTAATTTTAGTTAGCCTGTCCTGAACAATTTGCAAATGCATCTTATGAGAGACCGTCTAATAGCATAAACTTCAATTTATTTTGTAGCTACATTTGGATCTGTTGGCTAATCAGATATGAGGATGATCCAAGGCTAAGTTTTAATTCTATCCACTCTTGTTTGTAATTCTTCCTCTAGAAAAATCCTCTAGATTTTTCCTCTTTGAAATCCAAGCAAAAGTCTATGATAATTTTTGCCTGCATTTCCTCTGAATGGCTGACAACTGCTGCCTGTCAAAAGAATCATCAGAAAACTCAAATGCTGGAAAGCATTTGGAGGTCTGTCAGGTTTTATACTCATAATTTATATTCAAGCAAAGAGATTCCATTTGATCTGGAGCTCTACCGTCCCTGCCACCCCACAATGCATTTGCATGGAAATTAGTCTCACCCTGGAAATGCACTAAGAAATTATCACATGGTGGAAAAAAGATGCCCTGTTCTTTTCCACTTAATTTAAGATTCAACAAATTATTAGTCAGTGATTTATGCTATCAGAAGCATATTACCTCATTTTGAACATGTTACTGATCTCATCATGAGAGCTTAGAGTAAATTGCCTTGAAATCATTTTATTTCTGTTCTTTTCTTTTCCTTCATTTTTCTTCCTCCTGTGCAGGTACTCCATTTCTTGATGACGTGCACACACACACACACACACACACACACACACACACACTTTCTCAAAATTAAAATAAATTAAATACAGTAAGTATAGGGATTAATCCTAGGTAATTGATATAGGATTGTTCTTGTAAAGTGTTCGTAACTGGGGATTTAATGTGAAATACTAGGTAGATACAGTTCCATGCATTCTATTCTCCCCACCCATGTTCAAAGGTGAAGTAACTTTAAAAAACTGCTACAGAACTTCCCAGTTCTCACTGATCTGGCACATGAGTCCATCAGAATTTCTTAATTGTCTAGCATTACACGACATATGTGTAGAAGAGATGCTTGTTGCTTGCTTGTTTTTGAAGAAAAGGGAATTTAGCAGCAGAGTCTTAAGGGAACATTGTCTATCAGTATTGTTTACTTTGAAAATATTTTTAATATTTAAATAATCACAGACATAAGAAAAAATTATGAGCATTAAAATATGAAAGAAATATGGGTTTCTTCTAGGATTTAAATATGAAAGAAATATGGGTTTCTTCTAGGATTTAAATGATTTTGTAGACCTTATAAACATATCATTATTAAAGAAGAGAAGGGGAAGGAATCATATTTCAGAAGTTCAGGTTTTTCGTGGTTTGTATACTGGTAGTTCTCATATCAGAAAACATGTAGGCACCATCTAGACACAGACTGAGATAATTGTCATGGTTAGAATATTACATAATATTTCCCTGTATGTTTATCCTAATCTAGCCACTGCTAATAGCTCAGTAGGTTGATGAGTGTTGTTTATTCTCTTCTCCCTTCACTGAATTGGGACATAATTCTTAGGCAATACAATTAGTAAAGTAACCTAAAAGACTCAACTGAGGTGTAATTCATAATAACTATTTTCCAATGTGCAGATGTATATGCACACCTTACATATTGTGTTTCCCTTTCTGGAAACTCATCTGCTATTATCTAAGTCAAAACAGAGAACATGAAACAAAAAATATGCATTTATGATTAAAATGGTATTCAAATCCATAACTCCCTTCAGAACCTAATAATTCCAATGTAAATGAAAACTGAATTCCTTTCCTGAGTGCCCTAGGTGAATGGAACAACAAAAATATATCTGTTTTCTGTTTATGGGCATAATCAGATCAAAAATGGCAAAACAGCTTATATTTTAATGACTCAAAATTGTGGCAGGAAGCTTAGTAATAGCAAAGACTCTAACATTGTTAACTAACCTTGTTATATAGATTCTCGCTATACACCATACACTGGGAATGCAGTATAATTTTATTAGTCCTTCCGTGTACAGATAGTTTTCTCCAGTTATGCTGATTACCGTACTTCCAGCACATAAGTTTTATTTTTGTTTTTTCTCACCATTTCCCTTTCTTAGTAATAAAAAGTCAATTTGTTGCTGGAAATGAAATAATCATGTACATTTTCTTCTTTTTTTATCATTATCCATCTTGTATTACAAAACATCCTTGGGCAATTTAGCTACTTAAGCTGTATGGAAAATACAACAATGAACTTTTCTGGATGGGGCATCTGCATATTTCACTTCCATTACCTTTCAGCAGATAAGGGTGACATACTCATATTAGCAAATAAATTGTAGTCAAATGATTACTGCAGGAAATTGAGTAAAGCAGCTGTGTTCTATTTAGAATTGGGCAAACTAACTGTAATGGACAATTTCTTTGATTAACTATTTTTCTTCCCCCAATGTGTTTTTAAATGTAAGTTTAATGATAATTCTTTGTAAAACACTTATATATTAATATTCAACCCATTAAGTTTGGCCTAGTTTCAGCTTACATTTCTAAAGATCATAAAGGAAGAAAATAACAGCTTGAAAAATAAAACCAATGATGTCATGTGTTCAGCAGGACTTGTTGCTCTATTTCATGAAACATCCCATGAAACAGAATGAGTCTCAAATCTTTATACAGATGTCTTCTTCTTGGGAGATTGGGAATCCTGTACAATATTCAAACTTTGATTTCCATAAACCAAGTAGCAATTGTACTGAAAACATGTAATAATCAAATGTTCTGGCAAGAGATTCCTGGTTCATTAAGACCATATATTAACTTAAAAGACAAATGATAGCTCAATTTGGGAAACTCATATAGATGGTTATAGGAACAGGAAATAGAGAAAAGCAATTTAGTCTGGGCTGAACCTCAAAGTGAATGTAAAATTTAAGTATATTAAAATATTTAACTAACTTTCCTTCTTTCTCTCTTTCCTTTATTGCTAGGGCCATCAAAAGTAATGTCTGGAGATACAATGAAAAAGACCAATCACTGTGAAAAGTGGGTTTTTAAAAAAATAAATAAATCCTTGGGCTTTGTGGTAGATTTCTGAACACGAACTGTGTGCACCAGTCAGTGCTGTCTCCCAAAGAGGCAGCTTTTGATCATGCAATGCTTGGAGTTAAAAAAAGGAGAAATGCAGTAGAAGATTTAGATGCACAAAGATAGATTTAGATGGACTAAATTAGAATGGGATAGCTCTCTGATATAGCATTGTCATGTAATGGAAAGTGAGCTTCCCCACAAAATTTAGGAGCATAGAGATTCAGCATAGCATAGTATTTTTTAGTATTTATTTGATTTGTCAATCGCTTACAAGATACAGGTATAAGAATAAATGTAGTTTTGAATACATGAGATAGATACTTATAAGAAAAATAAAAAGAAACAATACGACAGGGATGGTAGGCACGATTGGTGCACTTATGCATGCCCCCTACAGGCCTCTTAGGAAGGGGGTGAGGTCAATAGTAGACAGTCTAATGTTAAAGTTTTTGGGGTTTGGGGAAGAAACCACAGAGTCAAGTAGAGTATTCCAAACATTGACCACTCTGTTGCTGAAGTTGTATTTTCTGCAGTCAAGTTTGGTTTGGTTAACCTTGAGTTTGTATTTAATGTGTGTTCTTGTATTGTTATGATTGAAGCTGAAGTATTCATTTGCAGGTAGGATATTGGAATGTATGATTTTATATACTATATTTTGATTGCACCGGAGGAGGCATAGTTCAAGGTTTTCTAAGTCTAGAGTTTCAAGTCTGGTGGCATAAGGTATTCTGCAATGAATAGAGGAGCAGAGAACTCTTCTTGTGAAATATTTCTGGACTTTTTCAATTGTGTTAATATCAGATATATAATGTAGGTTCCAGACTGATGAGCTGTATTCAAGTATAGGTCTAGCAAAAGTTTTGTATGCTCTAGTTAGTAGTATGATATTACCAGAGAAGAAGCTATGTAGGATTAGATTAACAACTCTTAATGCCTTTTTGGCTATGTAGTGGGTTCTAGCACTTAGGTCATTAGAGATGAGTACTCCAAGATTCTTGACAAAATTTGGATCCCCAACAAGGTCTTGATTATTTAGCTTGTATTTTATTTTCTGATTTTTTTGCCAATATGTAAGACAGAGCATTTATTTGTTGAGATTTGAAGTTGCCATTTGGTTGTGGGCTAATATGAAGGGGCACTATTGTATAAAAGGTCTAGCACTTCTAGAGCAGTGCTCTCAGTTTTGGCAATTTAAAATGTGTGGACTCCAATTCCTGCTATACCCTAACCACCATGCTACCGGGGGACTTGTGGGAATTGAAGTCCATACATCTTAAAGTTGCCAAGACCAAGATATATTGTCCTAGAGAAAAGTATGACATCAGAAGCAGTTGCTAAACCCAAATATCCCACCAATATGCTTGGCATACTATATTTTTTGAATTTCCATTACATTTTTGGAAGTAATACTTCCAAACTTCTAGAATTTTCCTCCAACCTTTACTTCATTTTTTATGTCTTTTGTTCCACTTGTAGCCGTAGTGATCATCAAATCCTATTTAGAAACAAATTCAAGTTCATAAAGCACAAAAGGTAAAAATGTTCATAGTTTTAAACCAAGAAACTGGGAATCTTTGCCTATAATCTGGTGTTTGTGTTATGCTGCTCACTGAGCAAATGTAGAAAGATTCCACATCACCTAGCAGGAAGAATATTCTTGCCTCTTTTCCAGCACACAGATATATATGGCATTCAGCTTTGTTCGGGTATTTTCCCACGTCATTGTAGTTGTGCTTTTAAAGTTGTAGCAACGTTTTTTGGCAAAAAAAGCCAAAAAACAGACAGAAGATATTAGAAACACCAATCAAGCAGAACACAGCAAACTCCAAGACCAATAAACACAGACCAAGACTCCCAACCAATCAGGGTGAAGAAAAAAACATTCTGGCACAGCAATAGGCTGCCCCAAATTTAAATCTGAAACCACTATAAAAGCCTGACTCACAGATGAACACTATACAGAAGCCTGATGATGGCAGATGAGATTCTGCCGAAATGTTGCTACAACTTTAAAAGCACAACTACAAT
>NW_020769309.1:15857815-15880679 GCF_900518735.1 Pseudonaja textilis
CCGAACAAAGCTGAATACCATACATGTAAGTACCCATGAAAATTTAAAACACACACACACACACACACACAAACACACACACACACACACACACACAGATTTAGATATAGACATAGATATAGACATAGACATAGATATAGATAAAGATACACATATCCTCCCAAGTTCATCAGGTCCCAATTATTGTCTGGTCAATATCCAGGAAAAATCCTAAGGTTATGCACTCTTACTGAATACTGGCAAAAGGTTAAGTAAAATAAGCATAGTCCCTTCTTAGATACATGTATCTATTAGACATACTTTCTGCAAAGTTATATATTTTAAAGTGGTATTTAAGCTAGAATCCATGATTATAAAGATAATAATATATTGTATAATAAATAAGTATATTTTCCATCTGAGTTTGCAATGAAGTGCATGCTAGCACCCTTGTATACAGGAAAGTTATTTTGCCTTTTCTGAAGTAAACAGAGTGATTGGGTCATATGATAGGTAAATCCCCTGTCAGAATGATACTATCGATTTCAAAAGAAGGTAAACTTGTTTATGATATAAATCACATTTAGACAGGTAACTGTGAGTTGAAAGCAATTGAGATAGTTAAAAATAACAATAGCAAAGCACTTAGACTTATATACCACTACGCAGTGCTTTTACAGCCCACTCTAAGAAGTTTACAGAGTCAGCATATTGACCCCAACAATCTGGGTCCTCATTTTACCATCCTTGGAAGAATGGAAGGCTAAGTCAACCTTGAATTGATGAGACTGGAACTGACAAACACATGAATCTTATAGGCTTAAACTCACAACTAATATTTCAGGCACATCTATGTCCACATGGGCACAATATAAGTGGGGGAGGGGTGAGGGATGGATACAAAGAAACAGCTCAGTTCAGTCTATAATATAAATAAAGGAAAAGGGATCTTGATCTATATCTAGTTCCACATTTGATCCAGAGTCACTTGGAATTGAGTGACCACATATATTGAAGAAATATATAAAATAAACTTAACTGGGTTTTTTTTTAATTCTTTTTCCAGCCGTTTTAATGATAGGTTCCACTTAAACAAAGAAATGCTTATGCAGCTCCATAACCCTATTCAGATGTTGTAAAACTGGTTAACAATAAATAAATGAAGTACCCATTCTTGGGTTGTTGTGTGATGATGTGGATACTTCAACATACCTAAATGTGTTTTACCTATTAGGGAACAGACCTTTATGAAGATTTTCATGTGTGATGACTTCTATGACAGCAGAATCCTATATATGCTCTTGTTGTATGTATGTCTGAAGAAAATAAACATTCCATTTGCAACATTTGAACAAACCAAGCACTCTATGCTTCTTGTGTCAATTTAAACATATTATTCCACTTCAATACAGAAGCCATCTTCTTCTGGAGTAAAAGAAATAACTTATTTGAAATAAACTACTTTCGCCTAAAACAATATTCTTCATACAGAGTATGGATACCTAACAAATTTCTGGGAACTGCAAGCTTTATTTTATTAAGCACTAGCTTTAGTGGCTGAGTTGTACATTAGCAGCCGGGATGAAATTAAATCTAATTTGAACTTAAATTTAATTAGTTGTACACAGTAAATATGATTATTTTCCATGCATGTTAATAATTGTCCCCTCTGTAACATTAACAATTAAAATTCAATGCTAACTTTTGAGGTGCTTTAGAAACCAAAGCCAATACTGTGAAGACAGGGGAAGAGGGATTTTAGCATGTTTAAATCTACTCCAGTTTAAGATGACAATTAACACAAGTCTATCTGGCTGGATGTCATCAGTCTGATTTTGATTTTCCGCGAAGCCTAAATCTATGACTATATTTTCCTGAACTCCAGCTTTATTTATTTATTTTTTGCTATGAAATAGTTGCTGTCACAGAATTTCAAACTGAGATTGCCCAAGGATCTGCTGATACAGTTCTACAGAGGAATTTTTAGGTCTGACATTTGTACCTCTATAAGTGTCTGATTTGGCACAGCAACCAAACAGGTCAAGTATAGACTTCAACAGATAATTAGAATTGTAGAAAAAACAAATGCAACTAGCCTGCCTTCCATTGAGGATCTTTTTACAGCACAAGCCAAAAAGAGGGCTGAGAAATATCTACAGACCCTCACAGCCTGAATATAAACTGTTTCAACTTCTCCACACTATTGGCTATTGCATGCCAAAACAACTAGTTACATAGTTTTTTCTCCCATGCCACTACATTGATAAAACCTAATACCCACAGCATTGTCTTATGCTTAAAGATATCTACCCTTTAGTAGGGTTGTATTGCTATTATCTGTCTCACCTTTCTCCTCTCCCCATCTTCCCCATCTTTCCCTACTACCTTCTCCTTTTAATATTTTATGATTTATCACTTGTTATTTGTATCTTATGATTTATGATTGTATCTTATCATTTATCACTTTCTTGTTTGTATGAGAGCTTATGCACCACAGACAAATTCCTTGTGCATCCAGTCACACTTGGCCAATAAAGAATATTCCAATAATGTTTTGTACAACTGCATGGGGAGGACACTAGTAGAATATCAACAGGATTTTTTTTTTTTTAGCTCCCATCCCGTTTTATTTGCTTATTTAAAAGATTTATATGACCACCCATTTTTAAGCAACTCGTAAGCAATAAAATCCCAGCAAGTTCAATTGCCTTCCTTCCTTATTATCTATGCAGCTCAGCACATATCCTTTCATTATTATTAGTCTGACCAGAAGAAGGAATGATAGGTTCTCAGCCACACAAAAGATCAAAGGGGCAAGGAACCATTGCATAGTCTCTAGAGTCACAGCCCACTTATTGCTGAACAACTTGACCTTTGAGATCAAGATGGTCTCCATCATTCTGTAGTTTAAAAAAGCAGTGAAGCAGTCCCATTTTAATAAATATTTTGGAATAGATGTGTCAGTCATTAACAACAATAAATGAGCATATGAAACTTACTAGATTTTTCTGTCTTGTGACTTTTCATACTTTTAGAAGTGTGAGCCACTTAGAGCTCTGCGTAGAGGAAGCATACATATTGATGAAACAAATAAATAAACCCTAGGTTTTAGGCTGCCAGGGATTATCACAAAAGTACATTTTATCTCCAACATATATACATTTCTAGATATCACTTTCTCAAATAGGATCTGCAGAGAGAAATAAAACTTTACTCTCTTTTCAATGATTTTAATTCTAAATACTGTACTACCGTAATGTTAGCAGCAACATCAATTGTACCCTAGGGTTTTAACTTTAAAAATTCCATAACAATGCTTAGAAATGTTAGAAGTAGCATTCTTGATGAATAGCAAAGCTGTTAAGTTATACAATATTTGTTATTTATTTATCCATTCAGTTATGCATATAAGTAGGGAGTCCATTTTTACTTTTGGATGGAGGCATATTTTCATGGCCAATCTGTGTATCATGTTCTATCTTCCTTTAACAATAATATTGTAGTTGTTTGCTTTCATTTTGTTGACACTTGCTTCCTAATCTTCTTAAGATGCTCTCTTTTCATCTGTTAGTAAAGCAATTGGTGCTTTGTTGCTTGTTTTCAGTAGTCTTATGTGTACTATACAGTTATCCTTTAATTGTTATTGCAGTCAAAATAGAGTTCCTAAACCTGATACTTTTGACCAAATATCACAGGCCTGAACATTTCTCTTATTTCCCAGTTCCCTAACAATTCAGCTTCTCAATCTGGCCCTACTATTACAGAGACATTGGTAAACTATACATATAGAGAAAGTATTTTATGTCTGAGGCAGACCACATTTTGTTATAGAAGCAGCATAATTATAAATGCAAGTTTCCTAGTGTAAACAAAAGAACATTATCACTTTCTTGACTTGATGTGAATACCATTTGTTTACCCCTAAGTAGAACGTTAAATTAGGTGAATTTTAGTATATTGAAAGCAAAGTCTATGTTTTTAGTGGTTTTGGTTTCCTTACCAGACAATATGCATGTAATGAATGATAAATGGAGTAGACACATTGCTTTTTTGAACCAACGTTTGCAACATATCAGCACTATATATGTTAAAGTACACAACAGAAAAGTATTGAGCGTTCTGCTGGAAGAAGATGAATGCATTCACTACTGTTAGAAATACTGAGCCTATCAGGTAGCAACTGTATTTTTATAGTTATTACCATGATGAGAACATACAGACCCCAGATAATTTGTAATGATATGGTTGGTTGCACAGTCAGTCAGATGTTTGGACTGGATTTGGCATTTTTATTCACTTATGAAGTCCTTCTCAAGGACCTGTGATAGGCAAATATTGTTATTTGAGGTTGTTAACAGTACCATTTTGGGATAGAAAGCTGCCTTTTGCAATTGATTGGCAGTGATTTTGTAATCACAATCATCTAATTGTCCTTGTCATCATCATTAGTAGACACAGCTCATCCCTATTCATAATTCTATGAATTCTGTGGCATGTATAAATGATTGATTCATGTTATTATTTATAAAGCAACAATTGTTCTTTTTCTTTGCTCTTTAAACATAAAATGTACTCTAGAAATGACAAATTTATTTTCAATTTTCAATGTTATTCAAGGTTTACTAAAATGTCTAGCAAGATATTGTTTAAATTAGTTATTTAAACTAATGATTGGATAAAATGTACTATATGTTAAATTTCCCAAATTATTTTATTAGTGGCACACACTGTAAAATAATTACAAAGTTGCTAATTACAGCAGTGACATATGTTAAAGCAAATAAAATGGCATGAGAAATAACACATGAACAAATCTATAATCATTGGCAATTAATGGTACAAACAATTAATTAGGAATCAGAATGAAAATGTGAATAACTGGTTCCCATATAAATTAACTTGGATTTTTTAAAGGTTTGGAACTTACTACAACATTTTAATAACAACAAAACCTCAAAAATTATAGAAAAAATATTCAAGTTGAATCAGAGTTATGACTCTGGAAACATCAGCTGACAGTTTTCAATCACACATTTTAAAAAGATAAGGATGAACAAATTTGCTGTTTTATAGACACAATCCACATAATTATATACAAGGCTTCTGCGGGGATATGGCAGTGGCCTCATAACTACAGTAGATGTCCAGTTCAGCTATCCCGGCAATTGCCTCTGTGATTCAATGTTTTTAACTGTTTTTCATAATTTTGTATACCTCCTATACCTTGATGTTGGGCAGCCAATAGCTTTAAATAAATAAATAATACAAAATTGAAATATGCTCATGCAAATAGCCTTTAAAGTTTTCATTTTATCATGTGTGTTCAGAAGTTATTTAGGAGCAAAGGATAACATTGACAGAATTGTCCCCTCTGACAGAAGTCATGCAGTGACATGGATGAGGTAGAGACAGGTCTGCTTTTATAGTTTATAGCATGTCTTTGGTGATTAAGTTGCCTACATACCTGGCTTTGAATAGCGCTTTGTGAGAACATATAATTATCCTTGGTTGTAAAACTCTCAGTGAAATCCTTCTTTTATATTTTTTTCAGGCAAGAAAGTGATATTTTGGATGAGAAGTCCAGGTTATCACTGAGAAAGGAAGCAAAATAAAAGGCAAGATGAATTCCTATTCTTCAGCAATGCTCTTTAGATCTCTCCTGACTGAATGACCTCCTATAGATGTTTATCATAACAGCCAATTACTGAAGAAGATATGGTGGATAGAAGCAGTGAACAAAGACATCTTCCAGCTGCTGCTTCTCAAGCTATGCCTAAGAAGCCCATGGTGCTTCCTTCTAAAGCTGTCATGTCCAATATTAAACTGTTTCTTTTCCTCCCATCTCTTTTGTTTCTGGTGTTTTCCTTCTATGGGGAGCCTGGTTTTTCCTTTGAATAACTATGTTGTTAGCTTAATGTTTGCTTCATCCATAACTTTTGCTTTTTTATTTTGTACCTATACACAAAACATAGGCATGCCAGCAAGCATCAAAAGAGCTCTAACAAAGATATTGCTGCCCTTTTTTGCAACAACAAAGAGAACTAAAAAAGGACAAAGACAAAAAGTCAGTTTGTAGGCATAATGGTAAAACAAGATGCTTTGATTTAAAAGAGCATGTAAATAAATAAAAAAGTGAAAAGTTTGTAATAACCAAAGCTATTACTAAGAGCAAAACAAATGGAACCATTTTCATTGGGAAGGAATAACAAGTGTTGCAGCCATATCAAGGACTGAAAATTCCTTTTGAATTAAACCAAGTTTGTACAAGATTTGTGCTCAATAGAAAAATTGAATATTTTATTGTCAATTGCAATTAATGGTACATTCTATAAATTACTTGTAATTTTGGGTTGGACTCCATCCACAGGCAAAGGAAAATAACTGGCAAGGCTAAAGAGTCTGCTGGTAAAGAAAGATTAAAAAACAAACCAAGGTGGGGTAGAGTGCTTCCAGAAAAGCAAGCCTTTCTTTTGTTTATTCAGGAATCCCACTGTCACTTATTCAGATTAAATGTAATTTTAAGCATGGGGAGTTCAAAAAGATATATTGATGCAAATGCTGATGCTATCACCAGCCTCCCATGTTCACTAGGAATAATTAAAGAGGAAACTAAGCAAATCATACTAAGAGGAGCAGGGTGAGTTTGTAGTCACACTGAGATCCATTTTATAATTTGTCCTTAATGATGAACAGGCAGTTAAAAATATTCTCAGCAAATAAATACATATCCCTGACCTCATCCACTTGACATTGTCTCTCCAGGATTTAAAACACTAGCTGAAAAAAAAAAGGGATCAAGTTTTTGATGGGACCTTTGCGTGCAAATTTATGTGCAAGACCAAGAGCCATTATCCTGCCTATACAAATGTCCTGTGATTGACCTGCATTTTTCAATTAACACCTGGAAGAGAGGCTGTTTAGACAAGCTAGATTTTCCTATTTAATCTTACAAGTTGAGAGATAACAAAGTTCAACTCTAACCTCAATCAGTTAATTATTTGCCTCTTTTTCTTGTACAGAACCTACTAGGCACTTAATCCTCATTAATATGTAACCTTCTGCTGACACATAACCTAAGAAATGCTTGGGTTGGGTTGGGGAAGAAAAGTTGAATGGCTATAAAAACTTGTCCAATGAAAGCAACCCCTTTATAAATTGCATTTCTGAGAACATTCTTGATATTTGGGCTCAGATAGCAGATTAAGGAAGGTCCCCTCTGGTAATATGAACATATTCAGAGACAATTTCTTAGTAATTCATCTCTAAAAAGTTTGTAGCTATTCTGACATTTCTGGTGGTGTTTTCATTCTTTAGTATTTGTCCTACAAATCGTAAATGAAGCATCAATGGACAAATTAGCAGCAACTAATCACACTAGGATGGTGTACTGAAGCTAAACAATGTAATTATTATAAGACTGTGTATGGAAAAGACCTTGAGTATTGGGTAAAGAGACACTGCCAAGATAAGAGACACTGTCAGATAAGAGACAGCATAGCCAGCAGCTGGATAATCAATGGGGCAAGAGGCTCAAAAGAGACCATCCATAGTTTCTTGAGTTGTAGAGGAGATGGCCTAGGTTAAGGTGACCAAAGTAATTTTTTAAAAAGTTTCTGTTAAATTGTATAATTATAAAGGCAGATGTCAGAGAAAGTGTCAGATAGTCTTTAGAGGAAATTGCTCTCGTCTCCTTTAGAAAACACCTGGAAAACACCTTAGCTTCTTTAAATAAACTTTGCTGAAATAGTTTATATCCATTAACAAGAGGAAATGATGAGAATATTTTAGTAACTTCTTTGCTTCATAGATAATATGTGTTTCCTTTGTAATAAACCTGTATTTTCTTATTATGTAACTCTTAAAAGTATAAATGCTGATTGAAACATCATACATATTCTTTCCCAGCCTTAGTCTTAAAACCCAACTTTGCTTGGATCCAAAATATATGTGTTACTCAGAGAGATTCACAGCCTGCCTCTTTGCCATACCAGGCTTGATTTAGAGAGTGTGCAAGACGACTTCCGGGTTGCCAGGCTTCGGTGACAGCAGGGATTCGCATCTCTCCGTGATCCCTGCTGTGCTAGCCATCTTGGTGCCTCCGATCCCGACGGATCTGGAGGATAAGGCTGCCCTGTAGAGGCAGCCGAAGATAGGGAGGATCTGGGAAGGGGTTTGGGGGTGTCGCAGACCCCCTCGTCACCCAGCTTAACCTCCTTTTCTCAAGGCGGTGGAGCGGTGGTCAGCAATGGCTACAAAGAAGCCGGCAGCTGGAAAAGATTGTGCAGGAGGAAGAAGGAGAAAGAAGATTCAGAAGTGAAAGTGTTGGCTGAGCCGGGAAAATAACAACCTTTAAAACCCTGGAACGGAATCGCTTATTGCCTGAAAGATACATTGTATCCCTAAGAAGAGAAAAGCAGCGGAGAAAGCTGTCAAGGGAAAACTTTTTTTTTATTATTCACTCTGCCACCTCATTGAAATATCAGACGTATTTGGGCACCGAAGGTATTTTAACTTGAAAGTTACGAGAGAAAAGATTTTGGACTTTGGACTTAACAACTTCAGAAATTGGAAAACCTGTATTGGAGGTATGGATTTCTGAGTATTTAAAGGGAAATTTAAGTGTAAGTGGGGGGAGAGGAAAAAAAATTCTTTGGAGCAGAGCTTGAAAAAGGAGGAGATTGCCTAGAACTTCAAAGAAAGATACATTTTAATGGGAACTTTTTGATTAATCAGTAACCCCAGAAAGAGAAATAGAAGAAGGGGGGAAAGAAGTATTGAAAGAAATAGTTTATTTGGATTTTTTTAGTGACTTTGGAATTTTTTTGGAATTATTCTTGATTAAAAATACTTGGGTGGTTGTTTTTGAAGAAGTTTTTCTCTTCATGATGGCATTGCTTTTGGATGAACTAAAAACTCAATATCAAAAATATAAGAAAGAAGAGCAAGATGGAAAAGATACTCTGGGCACTCTTTTTCAATTTTTAGAAATGGCGGTATGTACTTATGAAAAATTGACTACGCAGCAGGATGACTGGAATAAAGAAGAAGAAGAAGCCATCTTGGATGAACAATGGGTTCTCTTTGGGGAGGAGGAGGAAGAGGAAAAGAAAAAGGGGATTTTAAGGTCTAAGAAAACAATCCAAAAAGAGAAAAATGAGATGAAAGGTGGATATAAGGTTAGAAAACAACAGAAAGGGGGTAAGCAGAAGAAGAAAAGGGAGGAGGAGAGACAATGGGGTAAAAAAGGCAAGGAGAAAAATAAACAAGAGAGAAAGGAGGGGATGAAAAATCTTAATGGTGGGAAGCAAGACTTAAAGAAACAAAATCTATTTAGAGACAATGGGTAAATTTAATTGAAAAAGGGATCCTGGAAGGTACACAAAAGTGTGTTTTTCTATGTGTATTTAGAGTAAAATGTGTATTAGTATACATGATTAGCTTTTTAATGGTATCTATGGTGGGTTATATGCTTTTATTTTGTAATCGTAGTGTACTTGCTTTTCTTATAAAGTTTATTGTGTAATTTTAGAACGTACTAACCAGAATCCCAATATAATGAAAGTGTTATATTAAGCATTATTAAGTTAGGGAAAAGAGTCAAAGGCGTTACTCCAATTAGTGTACAGGAGAAGTATATTTAAAGAGAAAAGATGAATGGATAACTGGAAGAACAGACAAAGAATGATAAGTATTATGAATTGTATTGAGATAAGATAAACAAAATAAAACTAAGAAAGATAAAAGAGGGGAGCTATATAGAAAACTGAAAATGGTAATAAGATATGGAATGATATATAAAGTAAATATGATTTTTGAATTTGTGTCTGTGCAAAGAGTTTTAACCCGGGATTAAGCAGCTTTCAGAAATGATGTTTTTTATGTTTTATGTCATGTATGTTTGTGTACTGTTTTTTGAAAGGCAAAAATTTTCATTAGTAAGAAATATAATCTGGACAATAGAATGAAAAGGAGAAATTGGGACAAGATATGAAGTTGAGCAGATAACGCAAATATACATATTATATTTGGTATGTCCTACTGGTTTTTCCAGAAAGATCTTTTATGTTATTATGCCTTGATTGTCTGTATGTTTTGTAAAGTTAATAAAATTTGTTTTTGTTTTTTAAAAAAGAGAGTGTGCAAGACATTTGGAGGAAAATTGTACATTCAGACTTGCAAGATTGATGTTGATCTTGTGGGGTAAATCAGATAAGAATCATAGCCAAATGAGTTAATTCTACTTATGCCATACTAACAGAATATTGCAATCTGAAAGTACAACTCTCCACAACTACCTACCACCCTTCTTTACAGTCCAAGGAACTTGGGAGTGTCTCTACTGAGCTTTTTGCCCTGGCATTTCAACTGTTTGCTGTTTTAACATAACAAGATATTAATCTGCCAAAAGTAATCGAATATGAGCAATGTCCACAATAATGTAAAATTATTTTAATCTGTGAACAGCTCAATACATTACACCAAGTAACTCAAGTATAACTTGTGGTATTAGTCACATTCTAAGAGTGTAGAGCTTTTTGAGGTCATCTAGGACAAAATGAAAATTATCAGATATCTTTTCATCATGTTTCTAGATAAGAATGACTGATCGTTTGGAACTAATAACTAGTATCTGAATTTGTCTTTCTCCTCCTCACAATTATTTCTTTATTGTCATGTCATTATGCCACAGGTGGGTAACTTTGATTGATATATAAACTCTGCTGTGGGTTGTCTAGTGGGTGGAACTGTATTAATCATATGGATTCTCCTGGATTTTAAACTGAAATATTTTGTTTTAAGCAAATATTACACTTTTCATTTGCTTCCAAGCTTAAAATGGCTGGAAATTGTGTTGCTAGTTTTCAGGAATCATAGCCATAAAATCCTCCAACAGCCATAGAAAATGATTTGTGGGACAGTCTGGCTAAGAACGGTTTTGTTTCTAATGGCAATAGTGTTTAGATTTATATACCACTTCATAATGCTTTACAGCCCTCTCTAAACAGTTTACAATGTCAGCATATTACCCCCAACAATCTGAGTCCCCATTTTACCAACATCGGAAGAATGGAAGGTTGATTCAACCTTGAGCTGGTGAGAATCTAACTGTCGAACTGCTGATAGTCAGCAGTTAGCAGAATTACCCTGCAGTACTACATTCTAACCACTATGCCACCATGACTCTAATAATTGGCTAAGGAGAAATAACTATAAATAATTGAGCTTTTAGGTTAAATCTAATACATAATTAAAATAAATAAATAAAGGAATTTTATTGCCTAAAACTGGATTATCTGTACCTATGGAGTCACTATTTGTAATGAAAATTGCTGCTGAGGTTCTTTCCATTCCACCTCCAAGAGGCAATGTCAGCAAAATGGATAGTTATGTATAGATCATTCAATCCAATGTTACATATAAACATCTCACAGCATTTCTTAAGTACTGGTTTATATACTACTTTCCATTTTCCTAAATTATCACACTGATTTCTCCTTTAGGCATTTAGACAAAGGCATATGGAATCTTTCAGTCATTCCAGATGATTGCTCCAAAAGTGTTGTGTAGCCTCTTGAATCTACCAGTGTGGATCCTATAGGACAACCTCATTGTAAAGTTTCAAAAATAATATAAAAAGTAATAATTTAAATATTAATAAGATCAGATTGTATCGACCACATCTGGCAATTTTTAAAGCTGAAAAGAAAAGAGGGAGACTAGTAAGATTACAAAACAAGGACATTAACAATGGCAATATTTTATGACTTCCTATTCTTCTGTTACTTCTTATTACCTTTCTGGTAAATAACTTATTAATATTTCATAATATGTTTTCATTAAACAATGCACATTCAGCAACAATAAAACAATAACTTCCCACAATAGGACATTCACTTTCTCAATTTACAAGATTCAGATCATTGATCATTCAAATCAGCATTTTCTTTAGCAACTGCAGGTTGCTATCCAGTAAGAATTATTTCTGCCAGCCATCAAACTTTGGGTGTTCAACACCCAAAGTATATTATTATATTATATGGAGATTAACATGCTATATGAGAAAATATCAAGTGATATATCATTCATTGGCTTTATTTCCTTAAGGAAAGAAGCTCATAATAGCCTGTGAAGTAGATATCACACAAAAGATTGGCTGAATCTAACAATAAAGTGTACTTATAATGTATGTTGTAGAGCTTATAACAATATATATATACAATGGTTTTAATGGAGTGGGTTGGTGTTTTGAGCTTTCTCAACAAGTTTACTAAAAGATACCTTTAAAAAAATGAATAGTGTTGCTTTGCTTACGTGACTATTTGACATCTATATGAAGCTTCTGGTCATTTAATGGCATGGAGTGAAATATAAATTATATCCAGATTTATATCTCTACCAACCAAGCAATGCCAAGGAGACTCTGTCTGTAGGTGGTAGGAATTTGGATGAGGAAGAGTAGGTTTCAACTGAATCTTAGCAAAACTGGTTCTGGTTTTAGGGCTTTTGGTTCTAGGAATTTTCCATATGTAGCTCAGAGCAGAGTATTACCTCCCTGACAGAACCTCTGCACAATTCAGGGATTCTCCTGGACTTATGGCTTCTACTTGAAGAGTAGGGGACTACCATGGCCAGGATAATTTTGTTCAACTTCTTGTTGTGTGCCAATTGTACCTGTTCCTGAGAGAGAGGGTCTGCCATAGTCTCTCTTGCCTTAGTCATCTCCCAAATGGATTGTTTCAATGTATTTTATAAGAGGCTGCCCTTGAAGAACATCTCAAAGGAGCAATTGATGGAATATGAAGCATTATAAGCAGGTAATTACAGATAACCCTTCTTCTCTGCTAATTGCATAGGTTGTCACTAGGTTTCTGAATCCAATTTGAATTGCTATTAAGATAAGCCTTTCATGACATGGAGCTATATTATCTGAAGAACCACCTCTTCCCAATTGTATTTACTCACTCCAACAGAACTGTCAGGTGTCTATTATGTAGTCTCCATCTGGCAACACCCCAAAAACAACTCTCCTTTCTCATGGAACTTGCTCTTTGGATCGTCATTCCTCTGGAGGTTAAACTAGCCTCAGCTCTGGCCTTTTTTATACTTTGGAAAATCTGGTAATACCAGAAACAGAACACGACATGTGGCAGATTCCATGGGATGGTTATGTTGTTATGTTGGTTTCTAACATTGGCTACAATTATGCATTTTGAAATGATTTTTGTGTTGATTTATTTTTTTAACTGTGGTTCACTGCTCAAAGTCACAATGTCAGGAGATGGGTCATATACATTGAAATAAATATATTTGTTTTTGCTTTTTTTCCCCTTAGCTTTGTATATTATGTTTCTTACCTTGTTACTGAATTGTATAAGAGTCCCTAAGGAATTCATTCTGGATAGCTTTTCATTTTAATAGCTGTAAATTTTTACTTTTATCAAATACTTAAGTTCCTTGATAAATGTTAAGATTGCTCATGCATGGTAAATACTTGTTTTCAAAATTAAAAAAATGAAAAAAATTCTGCCTTCATATATTCTACCCTTTTTGTTTCCCATTTTGTAGATACACAAAAAGCCCAGTGCAATAAATAAACTTACCATCCCTATGTTTGGATGTGCATTTTAATCTATGCTAATTTTACACACAACAGTTGCTCCAGCCAGATCCTATTTAAAGACTTTCCACAGTTAGAGACATTGCTATTTTCCTGAAATAAATGTTTCTGTATGAAACCCCTGTTTTTGTATGTGCTGGTAACTGATACCATCAATGGAATGCCAAGCACTGTGTTTGTCAAAGGAGTTAAAAAGTCCCAGCAATGAATTCAGTACCATCTGGGAGAAGGAACTTCTAACTGAGAAGTCTCCAAAGATGAACAGCATGAAACCACTCTATTGGGTGGTCCCACCAAAGCTAAAATCAAGTACCACATCATAATAAGCTTTCAGAAAGTCAGACATTCAGAATGTCAAAAACCAAATGTCAAAATTCAAACTTGACGTTCTATCAAGAATAAAGTGATTCTGTTTGTAAGATTTCTCTTACTTAGTTCTGACTATTCTCAATCATGTTTGCCCTTCTCTCTATCCGAACAGGAAATTAAGCCCACAAATATGTATCCATAAAAACATTTTTTTTCCTGAAAAATAAAATGGCAGAAGACTCTTCTCGGAGTTAGAAAAACATTTCAGCATATTGGTGGTCAAATTCTAACAGAGAATTAAAATAAATTCTGTAGGTTAATTGCTTTTAGATTCCATGCAGTGATAAAGTAGATACATTCTAGATTGGAAATTAAATGCCTTTTATGCATTCACAAATAAGCAGGGAATACCAAACATTTGTCAAGAGTATTTAAGACATTGGAGCTATATGTGTCTCCTTTGAACATACACATACATACACTTCTCAATTTCTTCTCCTTAAAAAGACCCCAAAGAATATTTCTGTACAAGAACCTTTTTGACCTGAGATGTGGGGGGAAATCAGAACCTCACCAATGAAGAGCAGATGGATGTTTCAAAGTCAGCCTTTCAGGTTTGCATTTTGAGAAAAAAAAGATTCACCAAGGCAACTTCTTAATGAATTAATTCAAGCACAAGGAAGTTTTGCTTATTCAGTTCCTAAAATTCTGTATCCGACTTTGTTCCTCAAAATTAAACATAATCACA
This sequence comes from Pseudonaja textilis, assembly GCF_900518735.1. The sequence goes on from NW_020769309.1 coordinate 15,872,470, forward strand.
TTTTATATTAATCTTGATTCCCTGGTTGTGCACCACTGTTAAAGGTTTGACAGATTCCCAGACCTTAGAAAGAACTGATGTAAAACAATGTCCTGAAGGTAGATTCCTGAGTAGCTATTTCTCTTCCTCTCTTCCCAGCTACAGCATTAAATAGTCACACACAGACACACCAATCTCTTTGAAACCTGCCAGGAAAGTGGAAGAGAAAGTTAAAAAGCTTTTCATGGATGAAAGTGGATTGTTTTCATCTCCTTGAGATGAAAGTGTTCCATTGGGAACACTTCTGAAGACAAGAAGCCTGCTAAATACTGGCATGAGTCACTTTGCCACTATCTACTGTTAAACTAAAATTGACTTTAATGTTACTGAATAAATGGTTTTTCTACTGAAAAGCACTACATATTTTTATTACAATTACAGGATGTTCAGTCCTTCAATGGTGAGAAAGAACTCAGACAGGACATGTAAACTAGATTAATGATTATATACCGGAACAATGTTAATTTCCTAATTCCAAACTTTACAAAATGTAACTGGGTCATTTTGCCACAGAGAAACAAATATGGGTATTGAGTGCAAACTGTTTGGATTTGGAGTTCAGAACAATATCAAAAGTAATGTGCTCTAATATCATAAATAAAGCTTAATAATTTAAAGAGGAATAATTGGTGCAGTTAAGCAATGAATATGTCCTATATCAATATTATAATATTTTGTTGTTATCATAGCTAACTATAAAACTACTGTATGTCATAATTCCTTGCAGAATTTAAAAAAATATTGTAATGGTACTTTCCTTCCTCTGTTGTATATCACAGGTATTATGGTAATTTTAATGTATTTTACTGATTACCACTTCTGGGTGAGTGCTTCCAAATCCATTTAAAAAAATAAAAATTATTTAGGAGTAATGTTTCTTGGCACTATTGTTCATATCCACTTCTTTATTGTTTACAAAGTTGTAGGAGAAGAACTCTAAGTTGGTGGAAAGGGTCTAGTCTAGGAAGTGGTGCAGACCACTAACAAGAGACATTTGTTACCTTCCCTGTGTTTTAGTATATAAAGGCAACAACTTACCTTTCCTAACTTCTTATCACTAAGCCTACGTGTACTATACTTTAAAAAAAAGATTTAAAAAATATGAGGCAGTGAACACACCTAATACTCCTAACTCCTCTTGTTTTCCCCATAACAACTCTATAAAGTGAGCTGAGCTGAAGAAATGACAGGCATAAAGTCACCTAGCTGGCTTTCATGTCTAGAATGGGACTACTTCCTAAACAGTCTTATCAATAATTCTGTTCTTAATTGGCTGAGTTTACCTTTAGCCATCATTTAGGCACAATCAACCAGTTACCTTCATAGTATACAGAATAATAAGGTTGGAAAGGATCTTGGAGGTATTCTGATCCAGTCCACCCCGGTTCTCAAGCAGGAGACATTGTACAATTCCAGACAAATGGTTATCCAGTCTCTTCCTCTCAATGATAGAACACTCAAAACCTCTGGAGGTAGGCCATTTCACTGATTAATTGTTCTCACTGTCAGAAATTTCTCCTAATATGAGACTATGCTGAATGTTCGGGGATGAAATTTAAATAACTAATGCAAGTCATTAAATCCTACTGAAATTCACCCAATATTTTTTATAGAACCCAGACAAATAAAAATTGCCTGAGTTCTCTTAGCAAATTATATATCTTTGTATGCATATGCGTGTAGGTAGGTAGGTATGTATATAGGCAAGTGTGTGTATATATGTGTATATATGGCATCAATTTTTCAAAAGGAAAATCTGGGAAATTTTTGATTGTACATTTGATGGATGTTCCTGGAAAATGGTAGACATAATAATTAAAGGGGTCACCTAATAAAGTTGATTGTTAAGGAGATTTTTAAATAGAAAAAAAGAAACATTACAGCACATTATTTACCTATGGGATTCACTAGCCTAACATATAGTTATGGTAACTAACTTAGATGGCTTTCAAAAACAATAGGATATTCACATAAGTTAGATTTCCGTGATTGCTGTTACAGATTTGAAATTATATATGGGTATCTCCGAATTCTAGTTGCAGAGAAACAATACAATAATTGTATATATTTCCTGGTAGCATTCTAGATGCATCTGTTTGGCTACTGCAAGAATGAAATACAAAACTAATATAGACTTTGATCAATCAGCACTATTCTAATGTTCTAAAATAGGAATACCTATGGAAAATGTCCATGAAAATGACCAGGGAAAGATGGTTTCACTTAGTTCTAAGATACGCCTGGTATCTAGTATAAGTGATACAAGTATATTGCTGAACTGATTTAAGCTGATCTATGACCATAATAAAATTTGATTTGATATTGCTAAACTAATTGGGAACAATGTTATTAAACAATTTAGATGCAATTGGAAAACTGTTAAAGAATTTAAGGATATTACATATACAATACAAGCTTACCAGAAAGACATTAATGCAATAACAGCAAAAAATGAAATCGTTAGTTCACCGATGCCATTAATATAATCTCAGAATCTCAAGTCATCTTATTCTTGATATCTCAGCTAATTATCTGACCAAAATTGCAATATAATCATCATAATTATCAATTACTAAGAACTTTGTCATCACTGAAATTGCCTAGAGTCCCTCTAAGTGATTGTCCATTATTATTCTCTCATAGTGAAAGCCATAGTTTAACTGTGCCATGTGAATCAAAAGAGTCTCTTCTGATTGTCTCTTTTCAAATGGAGATCTAGATTAAATTAGCTTTTGAAGGAACTGGGTAAGAAAGGCACAATGTTTTATGATTGTCATTTTGGATTTTTGAAGGTGGCTTTGGGTTCAACTACAAATTGAAATAAGTAACCTTCAAATAATCCAGAGTTAAACTAGGTTCTCAGACTGAAACTTGACAATGTTGTTTGTCTGTTTTTACTGATGTTTTCTCCCTTTTCTGAAGAGAGAAAATACATATATAAAACCCATTAAAATAAATCACCCTAGTACATTAAATTTAAATTGTCTTCCATTATAATCTCTGAATTGGATATAATACTGTTGACAATCCAGTTCCATATATATTATAATGAATCTATAGAATTCAGTGAATGTTGAAATTCACATATTGATGTGAATTGATACATATTGATAACTCTAGTCAAAATTGATGATTGTCAACCCTTATTAGTAACATGATTCTCATCTTGATAATTATTAATATTTATAAGCATTTATGAATGCTAGCAGTCTTGGTATTTTATATACTGTATACATGTTCCCCTTTTCATGACTACATACATATTAAGTTTATTTAAAATGCATGCATGCAATTATTTTAAATCTGTTATTTCTTGGTTTCTTATATATGTGCTAATTGCCAGATGCATCATAATAACATCACATGGAACAATTCTCACTCCTACAAATCAATAGTGAAAACCAAATAGCAGTGGTATTGAAATATAGAAATAAATTGAAAGCTGTGGCTCACCAAAGCATCTTTGATACAGCGTGTCAGACAGACTTGAATGCTAAAGACTTCCTTTCTACAAACCTTTTAAGTCTACAAACTACCTGTTCAAATCTGGTTCGCTCAGCACACAGGAGAGGGGCCCACTTTAATGTTTTATCCTCAGTAGTATTGGATAGGAAATTTCAAAAAATCCCATACAGAGGAATTGTTCCTATAATCAAAATAAACTTGAGATTTGGTGCAAATATTACTTCACTCTGCTTTCTAGGAGAACTTGGTATGCTTGCATTGGTATGCCTGTACCACCCTTAAAAAAGATCCAATTTTTAAAAATGGAGTTGTAGTTTATTTTCTGTTCTCAAACTGGAACCCTGCAATAACATAGTTCCAAATCTTTATTGGCAGCTGTTATCACAGAAAGGCTTAAGTATCATAATCTTGGGATGATGTCACTGCATAGTCTTGTTATCTTTGTATCTCATTTTCATTTTATCTTTTTTTGTTTTGTCCTGTTTTGCTCTGTTTTGTTTTTTTCTTATGCTTGTAAATTTAAAGTAGTAGGTATGTGTGGTGGTTTTATTGCTCTCATTGCATTTGAGCCTGCTTTTATGTGCTGTTCTTTATTGTTGTAGCTTTTCTGCTGGTCACTGATCCATAACTAAATAGAATTTCAATATAGAAATAAAGACGTATCAAGGATAATAGAAAAGATTCTTGTTTTCACCTAATAAAAGATTTCACGGAACCATTTCAACCATTCCATGAAGCCACTGAATATTCAGTTATATGTGGAAATATTGAACTAAAATTTTAATTCAGATTAACTCATGAGTGGCCTTGGGTCTAACCCATTCCCAGTGGTAATTCTAAAATAACTTATTTAATGATCATAAGGTTGGCAAACAATTTTATTACTACTATTCCAGTGCAGTAAGTGCTGATACCAGTATATTTCTAACAAATGATGAAAGGAAATACTTCTGGTACAGAGACCTTTGAGATCTCTTCCAGCCCTATGATTCTATGTTCTATGATCTATGAATAGTAAGGAGCTTTACTTTTTGGAAATCTAAGTCTATTGCATAACTGGTTGCTCTACCTTTTGCAGCTTGTACTGGAATAGAGGTGTGAATTAATGTAAGGTAAATCTCTCCGAAGACCAGCTAGCTCTTGATTTCTCTGTGAAAATGACTATCTGATTTTTTTTGACAACAATAAAAAAGGGTTTTGATACTGATTTCTGCTGTTTTGTTTCAATTTCTAATCTTATAGCCTGGTTTTCCTGATTAGCTTTTTCAAGATCAGCTGAAATAAGGTAGGCGTAACTACTTTCTATGAATGAATTGTCCTTGCAGGGTAAACCATATAATAATCACAACTGTTGAACTACTTCTGCTTTATTGTAAAGCCACACTGACAGAATCTTGCAAGCATGAAAGTTAAATTATCCCCCCCCCCCCCATATCTTTAACTGCACAAGAAACTAGAGAGGGTAACTTTTGAGCCTTTTTCCTTGGCCACTATCTAGCTGTGGGTTATGCTGTCTCTTGTCTGACTGTTCCCCTGACAGTGTCTCTTCACCCTATGTTTCAATGTCTTTCCTACATATCATTATAGAATATTTAAATAATTAACTTGTTCAGGACATTCATAATATTGACAATGTATCCTCTGCTGAAAGAATGAACAAAATGGAGAGAAGGAAATATTTGTGTGGAGTGAAAGGGGTTCCCTACTTCTCTTAGACCCATTCCATTCAATTACGCACAGACCAAAATGTTAGTCAGATCACAACGAACAAATTGTGGGGAGCCTAAAAATCACATATATTATTTATTGATCTATTCATCAAAGATAAAAACAAATACAAAGCATCTCTTAAAAAAACAGTCTGCTAAACTAAGAGAGCGTGGTAATAATGATATCAGCTAATAGCATTTTTCACTCTAGCAGAATCAGTATTGCGAGAGAATCAAGTATGTCAATTTTTACTGCTATTAACTGATAACTACCCCCTTCTGTTCCACTTGGAATATGCCAAATATTTTGGTAAGATTTATTTCATTGTTCCATCTGTACAGTTGTGTCTGATTCTCAGAGAAAAACCTGGACAATCTATACAGTTTTCTTGGCAAGGTTTTTCAGAAATATTTTGCCATTGCTTCATTTGTAGAGCTAAGAGAAAGTAACTGGCCCAAGGTCATCCAGCTGGCTTTGTGCCTAAGGTAAGACTAGTAAAGACAGTCTCCTGTTTTTATATTGATTCCTTAACCACAACACCAAACTGGTTCTCTTTGATAAGAATAACAATGACTAAAGATGCTTTGTGGAATCTGAAGAAGTGCATATGTCTGGGAGCACTTCCCTTCCTGTTTTACAGTAGTGATGATTACTGAAATGTAATTTTATGAGATGACCATCATTGGTTTTATTCATTTTGTATTTTTCTGTCCTGTTAATCATTTTCATAGTCCCCATTTGTCTTTCATGTAGCTTTCACGAATGTAAATCAACCCAAGGACTGTATGGACTTCAGAAGAGTAAATCCTAGAAATAGAAAGTTTCATTCCACATCATAAATTAACTGTCACATATTGTGACATTTTATAGAATCCATTAGCATGGACAGGGCTGAAGTGACAATCACAACTGAGAGGCAATAAGTACAGGAAAAAAAAAACCAAATAAGCCAAGTGAATTAGAAACCCAACATGTCTTCACAAATCCTGCTCCTGCCACTTCAGTTGCTAATATATACATCAGTTCTATTTTCAAAACTGTAACTATTAATGCTAAACTTCAATTAACTAAGAATCTTTTCTACTGTTTCACATAATTTTGGGGGACAGGGATAATAAATTGATAGGATGGTGGAGAAATTTTTGCACTTGACATCTTAATGTCATCTAGTCATGTTTCCCAAAACCTCCATAAAATTGGAACACTATTATTTTTCAATATTTACACATTTCTGAATTTTGTAGTGTATGTCTATATAGACAGAATGTGGGCAAAATATTTGGAAAAGTGTAGAAATAATAGAATAGAATAGAATAGAATAGAATAGAATAGAATAGAATAGAATAGAATAGAATAGAATAGAATAGAATAACAGAGTTAGAGGGGACCTTGGAGGTCTTCTAGTACAACCCCCTGCTTAGGCAGAAAACCCTACACCACTTCAGACAAATGATTATCTAATCTCTTCTTAAAAACTTCCAGTCGTTTTTAAGAAGAGATTAGTTGATGGCTGTATTATTTTTTAAAAAATATATTACTTTTTACAACAGTTGATGCTTTTTCCAATGTTTGTACAAAAGTTGTTATGTCTTTGGAGAATTACAGACAAAATGACTTCCTAACGTGGAAATGGGCTTGGATGAATCTTAAAATCAGAAAAGTGAGAAACTAATTGAAGTTACCCACCCCTAAAATAAGGAAAGGCATGCGCCCCCCCCCCCCAAAAAAAGTAAGTCTCTGGGTGGACTGAAAAATAGCAGTTACAGGCACTATGTAGAATCTTTGTAAGAATGCAGTATTGCAGGCTAACTCTTTCCACTGCCAAAATCAAGATAGGGCTCAAGGTTGACTCAAACTTCAATTCTTCTGAGGTTGGTAAAATGAGGACCCAGATTGTTGGGGGCAATATGCTGACTCTGCAAACTGCTTAGATAATGCTGTAAAGCACTATGAAACAACATCTACCGTAAGTCTATCTGCTATTGCTATCTAGATCCAATCTTTTCCTATCAATTGTTTTTTCTTCTCAACCAAGTCTGCGTTCATGTCAGATACTGCCAATTGAAATTTAGAGGGCAATATGGTTGAAATTGTGTTAGGACAGGACTATCTCTAAGTAGAGGTGCAGATGAATTTTGCAGTTGCTACATTTATTACTATTATTATGGTTAGTCATATAGTCAGTCAGATGTTTAGATAAATTGAGAGAGGTGGTTGGTTTGGAAATATGAAAATAAATGAAAATAAAAATCAGGCATTTTTATCCACTCACCATACCCTTTCCAAGGATCTGAGATAAGCAGATGTTGTTATTACTATTATTATACACACAACAATGTGAAATCATAGCTGCCAGTTCTTTAGTTATGATTAGCCTTCATTTATAGATAGATAGATAGATAGATAGATAGATAGATAGATAGATCGATCGATCTTGGGTTATTCAGGTTTTTTCCCACGTAAAATTGGAAGTATCTAGACGACATTTTGATGAAGTCTCATTCATCATCTTCAGGCTTGTGTCTTCGGCTTTGTGCTTCTCAGAGTAATGTGAGCTTGCAGCTGCTTCTTCCTTTTAACTGCTAGTGGGGGTGTGATTTGATTGGGTGGGGGCTTGGCTGTGTTCTGATTGGGTGTGGGGGGGTGTTCTCATTGGTTGGGGGTTTGGCTGTGTTATTTATTTATTTGTTTTCTGAGGTTATTCTGAGAATATTGCACCTCGGGGAGGAAACCCACCATCTGACCAGGACCTATGAAAAACTTGAAGTCCAAAGAGCTTCCATTTTATGTGACCTCGCATTCCTATGCAACTGCCGAGATCAAAATTTAATCCCCATAAACTTCCAATTAAAATTCCACACCAACACAGCAGCCACTAAACGCATCCTAAAAAGAACAGAATTGGCCCTAATTAGAAATGAACTTCACACAAAAAGATTCCTCCTAGACCAAATCAACAAAGATCTCCTCACACTTCACCTCAGATTCAGCAACAA
>NW_020769309.1:15887452-15909247 GCF_900518735.1 Pseudonaja textilis
AAAAAAAAAAAAGTCTCTAACATTACCAGCATTATTGCTACAACAGATGGATGAGTTTCTACATCTGATTCTGACCTTCATTTAAAAAAATGGATTTCTTTTTGAGTTACAACAGTGACCTTTTGTGACTTCAAACAATTCAGATAATCTACCCAAGTTCTCTCTGGGAGAAGAAACCTTCCTTCAGAAGATTAAAATTGGATGAGGTTGGAGGGCATGCTTCCTAGAAATGATTTCTAAAAGATTAAGATTGCAAGATCCAATTCTTCAACTTCCTGCCAGTTTCTATTACGTTTATATCAGTCAATTGTATTGAAACCCATCTAGAACTTCTTTTGGTTGGTGGGTAAAATAGCTTTCTAAATAGATGAATAGGTTTATCAAAATGTTAATAAATCTTACAGAATTCAGTATAAAATTATGGTAATATTAGGCTATGCAATGCAACTGTATTGTTTCCTGAAATTACTTGAAACAATCATGTGAGCTCTGGAAAATACATAGATTGTTTACAAAGTGCCAGAAGTACTATTTGTGCCCCCATAAACTCCAAAACTTCACTTTGGAGTCTACAGCATGACACACAGCCTTATCAAGCAGATATCTAATTGCTTTTTAAATTTGATTGAATATATGTGCAACTGTAGACCTTGTATTAAGTAATGCATCTTTTTCAATCATCATCATTATCATCATCTAAAAAATAATCTTTAACTAAAAAAACCCTGATGTCAAATGTGAGATTACAAATTCTCAACTGAATCAACAGGAGACTCCGTGAATAATTTCAAGAGTTTTATTGATATTTGCAAAGGCTGGCACCTTGTCCTCTTCTAGGTAGAGGCACAAAGGGCAATGAGACAAATGGTTACAGAGTTTTATACACTTCAAGACTCCAAAAACTCCCACCTTCCTCATTATCCCATTGATCAAATTAACATCGGAAGATTCTAGAATGATTCACAGGATGCAGGATACCAACACTTTTCAAATCTTTAGTCTTTAAATAGATGGGTGTATATCAGTACTAACTCCTTTATCAATATTCTGTTAATTCAGTTGTGAATTCAGAAGAAATTAATTTTTTCACCTTTGAGAATTTTCTCATGTTTGCTCAGTTCAGAGGACAATCTCGGACTGAAAACTTCCATCAGGTGAGAGTTAGGAACCAGATATTATTAATTTATCAGTTAAGCAGCCTTGTTTAGCTGAGGACTGTTTAAAGATTAATTTTGCCTTCCAAAATCTTAGTGTAACTGAAGATTCAAAGGAAATTCAGTGACTGATCAGAAAAATAAGAGCTCCTTTTTCAAATGTCTGACGGTGTATACTATTTATTTTTAACACACAAGTTATGTATTTAATTACCCAGGGAAATCTGTGCTATGGACTTTCTGTTCATATTTCATGCCTATTTTTAATCACTCATATTATACTATATACTTGAGGAGACAGCTAGTTGAAAAGTTAAATCCTGAAAGGAAAAGAATCACAGCACAGAATCCAGCAATATCTTAAGCAAGCCTATTTAATAGTGCTATAACTGAAGTCATGAGTTATTTCTGAATGCATTAACAGAGACTGAACTCTAATAATATAGAAGACTCTACCGCAATAATTCATTATAAGGATTAAATTTCTTAAGATCTATGTTTCATACGTTGTGTGAAGTGTTCAGCGAATTTGCTAAATAATTAGATGAATATGCTGTATGTAGTTCTAGTCCAGGAATCCTAATCCTACTTTAGGCATTAAAAAAAAGGCTGGGTGACCTTGGCCCAGAGGTGGTATTCAGCAGGTTCTGGAGAAACAGTAGCAAAAAAAATTGAGTCGTTTGGAGGACCAGCAAATACCACATCTGACTGGAGATTTTACAGTATCCTTCCCCTGTCACACCCACCAACTACACCCATAGAACCGATAGTAAAAATTGTTGAATCCAACCACTGCTTTGGCCCAATCACTCTCCACCCAGTTCACCTGTTGTGGGGAAAATAAGAAGAAGAAGAAATAAAGGTAGTCCTCAACTTACAACAGTTCATTTAGTGACCGTTCAAAGTTAGAACAGCACTGAAAAATGTGACTTTTGACCATTTTTCACAGTTCACACTTTGCATCATCCCATGATCATGTGGTCAAAATTCAGATATTTGACAACTGGTTCATACTTATGACCGTTGCTGTGTCCCAAGGTCATGTGATCACCTTTTGTGACCTTCTGCCAAGCAAAGTCAATGGGGAAGCCAGATTCACTTAGTAACCGGGTTACTAAATTAACAACTGCAGTGATTCACTTAGCAACTGTGGCAAGAAAAGTCATAAAATGGAGCAAGCTCTCTTAACAAATATCTTGCTTAACAGCATAAATTTTGGACTCCGTTGTGGTCATAAGTCGAGGACTACCTGTATTAAGTATATTCACTGCTTCAAGTTATTTATAAAAAATAATAAAGGCAGAACAAACAAATAAATAATGTCCTATACATATAAATAAAGACCTGGAAGAAGGGTTGTGAACAAACAAAAAGACTAAAGAAAAGTAATGTGAAATGCAAGAACTGGAAAAATTGTATCAGCAAACTTATTGATAGAAATGGACAGAGCGAAGAATAGTCTGCAATCTTTGTTATAGATGGCAGCTTACTTGGTATATCTCACATCTCATCTCTTGACTAAAGACATTGTATGATAACATTGGATTTAAATGAGCATACCATTATTATATGCAACCAAAACAACAAGTCATACTTTCCACATTAATTCTTATATCATCATCCTGGCTCTGAATCTTGCAGTGTAACTCTTAATGTTGGTCTTTTTTTCCCCTAATATGACCAGCAACATATACTGAGGATGTTCTGCCAGTAACCCAGCCACAAAATACTTTGCATCTTTTTCTGGGTGGAGTGTATTCAATGTTTCAATTTTCTCCCCCACACCTCATCAGTTGGGAGATGGATCCTTCGGATACCTTAATTATTAATCAGGGTATGCTAATCTGAAACATCTCTGAGTCCACTCCATTTGCTAATTATAGTCAAATGTGAATCCCTCTCTCCAATTCAAGAATAGTATGAAGTTAGGATGGTGAAATATCCTCCCTACCCATAAAGAAGGCCAATGGAATGTAATATTTTAGGAAGCTGAAATATTTTTGCACTGGTTCCCTGTTTAAATTCTCTTTTAAATTTTGACTTAAAAAGGATTGGACAGTTTGACCTGCAGGTATCATGAAAAAAGACTCATGGGAAACATGTTCAAGGTTATGCAGGTGAGTGATTCTTTAATAGCATGGTCAGTGCCATTGCCTATGGCTATACTACTGCCAGTTAGCCCCACATTTTTGTGAAGAACATAACTATTTGTTAGGCTCATCTGAATGAGTTTTTACTAATTTCAGGGTCCTTTTAACAGTTAAGGACTAGTTATCTTCGCAAAGCATATTTGCTATTTGTTTTCTGATTATCCCTTGTCATACGATATACTGTATTTCATTAGAAACATACTTAAAAGATGGTAGCCACACAAAAAAAGTATTCAAGTTTTCTTTATTATTCCTGTGTTATCCTCTAAGTGACAGAAAGAAGTAGATAAACACAGTGGATCACCTTGCCTTTTTTTTCTGATATAAATACTTCTTGAAATTGTCCTTATATACTTGAAGTTTTCTATGACTCCGAAATGAAGGTTATTAGTTTCAGCCTGCATTTTTAACCACACTGACCTAATTTCCCCTTCTCACATTTGAATTGGAACACAATTGTTTGATTTGTTTTGATTGTTCAATTTCCCAAATGTGATGCAGTTGTCAGCTTAGAATGTGCCAACACGCTAAAGGCCATAAAGGAAATTAATTGTCAAAGTATATAAGACAGATGTGTGAATTCAGTCTTAATTCATTTAGACTTGTTTGGTGGATGCAAAGTTGTTACTGGGAGAAATTTAAAAGCCACACATTTTATTTTCACAGACATTGCACAGTCTACCTGTAGCCATGATGACATGTCATTGTATGCAGGTACTGAATCCATGCAAGTGGTACCAAATAATCCATGTAAGTGGTACCAACAAAGCAGAAACTGGAAGCATAATCTTACCATGTCCTCCTGGGAGATCCTAGACCAGAGGTGGGAAATTTTCTTGCAACTGGAATCCTTTTTTCCTTAAAATGAAAAAAAAAAGGAAAGAACTCATACTCATAAAATATATAACTGGCATCATCCTGACATCAGTGGAATGAATGGGCCTTTCATTTTTTTTTTAAAAAAAATTGATATTGAAGGAGTTTCAGGGGAAAATTAGGTGCTTTAAGTGCTGCATAGGCAAAAATCATTCATTTTACCTCTTAAACAACACCCCACTCAAATTATTTGCACTCATAAGCTTGGTAGGAAAGTCTTAAAGTACCCATTTTGCCTATTAAGATTCAAAACCACAGCAACTTTGGGATAAGTGGTAAAGTAGAATTGTGTAGTTCAATCTGTTCCTAATTAAACTGAGGAAGTGATCTGACTCTGTTTGTATCAGATGCCACAGGATCTCTCCAGTTCAAGAAATGGGGAATTAACATGTGAGATACCAAGTAATGCAAGATAAGAAAGAGTGGGGGGGAGGGAAAGGGAGGAGATTTTCTAAGATATGCATACAATACATAGTGATAGAATTTAAGGTTTTGTAATATCTGATCATGATACTTTGTAACGACTAGTTTCTAGATTACTACAATGACTAAATGAAACAAGTTTCTTTTATTATAATATGGACTTGTTGAAACAGAATTGGGTTATAAAACAAATAAATTGATAAGGCAATACCAAAATAGAAAATAGCCAATACCAGAATTCCATAATGCAAATATATGCTGAAATCAGATTTTGAATACTGATATAGTTTAGCAAAAATGATTTCTAAGGAGTCATATGTGTTTCTATTAAGTGTTCCTTCTGATTTTTGGGTAATGGGAAAGTTAAGAAAAAACTGAGTAAAAGGACTGGGGGATTTTAGTCTATGTATACATCTATACATGTTTAGAGAAAAAACAGAAAATTTTCTTTCTCATCTCTCATAATAGGATGAACCAATAAAGCTGAATGATGTGAGATTAATATAACACTTTACTAAACTGGCATTGCCTACCATGATGATAGTTATTATCACACAGGGCTTTAAAAGAGAAAAAGTGAAAGGTAACTATTTTAATCAGAAATAGTTATGATACCTAATCAGACTGTTGGTTCCTCATGCACATATGATTAGTTAGTCATAGTTGGAGCTAAACATCCTTGATCTGACCTACTGCCAACCCCTTTTTTTGTAGCCCTCAGAATCCTTTCAATCATGATTGTTAAAAGTTTAAAGCATATTTCCTATGATTTCCTTGTATATGGTTTGTTCTTGTTTTATTTTTTAACAATGGCCTCTAATTTTTGTCCCATCTATTTCTGTGAAAATTTTTCATACTTTGCAACCCTCCCTACTCCCCACCCAATTATGTGTAAGTCTTAGCCATTACAGGTTTTATATTTATTATTTATTTATTATTTATTTATTTGTTTGGTTGGTTGGTTTGTCAATTGTTTACAAGATAATAGGTATAAGTAAAAACATAGTTTAGAATACATGGATGCATCTAAGAAAAAAATAAAATAAATAAACAATAGGACAGGGACAGTAGGCACATTGGTGCACTTATGCACGCCCCCTACAGACCTCTTAGGAAAGGGGTGAGGTCAATAGTAGACAGTCTAAGATTAAAGTTTTTGGGGTTTAGGGAAGAAACCACAGAGTCAGGTAGAGTATTCCAGACATTGACCACTCTGTTGCTGAAGTCATATTTCATGCAATCAAGTTTGGTGCAAGTTAACCTTGAGTTTGTATCTATTGTTTGCTCTTGTGTTGTTATGGTTGAAGCTGAAGTACACATTGACAGGTAGGACATTGCAATGTATGATTTTATATACTATACTTAGATCGGACTGAAGGAGGCATAGTTTAGGTTTTCTAGGTCTAGAATTTCAAGTCTGGTGGCATAAGGTATTCTGCAACGAGTAGAGGAGTGGAGAACTCTTCTTGTGAAATATTTCTGGACTTTCTCAACTGTGCTAATATCAGATACATAATGTGGGTTCCAGACTGATGAGTTGTATTTGAGTATTGGACTAGCAAATGTTTTGTATGCTTTAGTTAGTAGTGTAATATTACCAGAGAAAAAGCTACGTAAGATTAGGTTAACAACTCTTAACGCCTTTTTGGCTATGTAGTTACAGTGGGCTCTAGCCTTCATCTGTGTTCTCACTCACAGCTCAGATAAAATTTCATTGAGTCTGTAGCCATGTAGTGTCGGGGAATGTTTATCTTTATGTCCCCATACTCTAGACAAATTCTGAGACCACCACATTTATGACTGCTCTTGGAAAGCCAATAGCAGTCATGCTTTTAACTAATATTGAGTTTGATGAAGAAGGTAAATTACAATCCTCCTGAACTCAATGTTATTTGGTCATTTACTAAATACATAAAATAAACCTTTTGGAATGAAGAAGGATTCTTTTTCCTGAGAAAGTGCTAACAGCCAACTAGTCACACATTTTTCTACTGGTTCACAAAAAACTTCAGAAGTTCACTTTAACTTTTGAAGAAATATGTTCCCCATGCTTTTTACTAGCACCAGCCTCATATTTAAACTGCAAGATTTTACATAGAAAATATTCACTGAATTTAATACAATGCATTCATTACCATTGCTTACATATGTATTATATGATAGTCTCGACTTCCTCTGTCTTATCTGTAGAAATTAGAAGAAGAAGGTGTTTTATTATCTTTATGTGTTGCAGTGTATGTTAATGAAAAATTTAATTTTAGGACTATGATACCTTCTGAGGGGAAAAAAAAAGAAGAATGAAATGATTTCTCCTTTAGCTCTACCACAAACTTATGGCTCATTATGCTTAGCATATGCTTTAGGCACAACTGTTGTCTCATTAAAAATAAATCAATAAATCAACGTTTGCATAGGATTGTAAAAAAAAGTAAATTAAATTCATGGAGAATGAGCTGCATTAGTTAAACCTACTCCCACCCAAAAAAGTTGCATGTGAGGATATCAAATCATGCCCACAAAAGAAGAGTTATTTAATATGCTAACTGTAATCAGCATTTTTAAATTTACATGCCAGGCTCATTTTGAATTTTTGAAGCTGTTTTCTAATAAATACAAAAAACCATAATAAATTAATGACTTAACAACAACAAAAAGGCTTCACATTATAATTTTCATGAGAGCCCAACTTCAAAGTAGTAAGAAATTAAATGTGGTGCATGATCAAAGGGAGGTTCAGAGCCAATGGGTATAGCTCTATTACTGAAGTCAGTCTAGCTTCCCAGTTAAAATAGGATGGGATTTAAGGGATAGAAGTTCTTTACAGGAACTCATCCTTACATTATTGTAATAAAACTGGTTCTGGCATTCAAAGAGCTCACATTTCGAGGATTTGGCATATGATGGTCTACCTTTTAATACTTTGGAAGTTCAAGGTGAAGATCTGCAAAGTCTTCAGTAAGTGCATTTAGATGAATTTACCTAGATAAGTCTTACACCATTAAGTCATTGTCAACTTTTAGCAAACACTTAAGATGATAAGATGACAAGATGGCAAGACAAAAGATGATCTGCCCCATACTGGCATTTCAAATCATTCAGTGTTGCACCACTGCCGTAGTAAGTCAAGCCCATTAATCTTGTTGTTGATTGTCCTTTTTATTTGTTTCTCCCTCCAGCTGCAGGAGGAGAAATGGTAGAACCTGGTGGTGGAGTCAAAAGAGAAATTAGCCTAGAATCTTGACATAGTCACAAAGAGACTAAGTCCAAACCCTATTGAATTATGTTGACCCTTCTCTAGTGCCAAAATAGTGCTAACCGTATTCCTGTGCATAATGTCTGTGGAGATTGTCATCCAGGTCATGGTTCTCCCAGAGGTGCTTTTCCAAGAGGCAACTGACTTTCTGATTTTTCTCTGAAGATGTTTTGCTTCTCATCCAGGAAGCATTCCTGTGCATAGGCATGAAAGCAATAAATCAGTTTAACTGGGACTTCATGCATGGTCTTTTAAAAACTGAGCTTTTTTCCCAGGCCTAGGGTATTTATGGAAGCCTGTTGCTGATTTTTTTTTTTTTTTGTTAAATGTAGTATGTTTACCTGGATACACGTGCTTTTCTCTTTATTGTTTTTTAATCGTTCTTATTGTTATTGTAAACAGCCCAGAGTCATTTTAGACTCTAGAATCTAGAGTCATATGATCTCTATATCTTAATAAATTATTAAATAAATCATTCATCAAATCCCTCCTACATCTAATTTTGGAGCCTGAAATTGGATTATCATCATACTAAAGTTTATATATAAAATTTAATTGATATTATTCAATCACTGACTGCATTGAACATACATAGTCTTTGTTAAATCCTTTCTGAATAAAAACAACCCCATTTTTTTTGTTTTTCTACACCTTAAATAATAAACAGTGTGATCTTTTGACTAAAAGTGTCCCATTCCAGGCCACTTCAATTAATTGACCCCTAAGATGTCAATGTATAATTGATTCAATTCATATTTCACTATGTCGAGCTTTTCCATTTTTATGCTTTTTATGTTCTGCATTTCCATTATAATCTTGTTTGTGCAGTGTTAGCTTTTCCTTTCCTGCATGGAAACATCAGCAACAAGACATCCCATAAACTTTAATCTAGCCATGTCATAAACACTATTAGTACTCCAAAAGATCCTCAACATTTCTTCAGTAGAATGTTGAGTGCCATTCGATCTGTGAGGCTCCTCATCCAGCACTATGTTGTCACTTTATCCTGTCTATCCATGCAGTTTTCTTGATAACATGCACAGCATGTTATCGACTGTATTATAGCCTCCCCCACAGTATGGAACAATGTCTTTGCCTTTGTCGCTAAAGTGATAATCTGCCACAGCATCTTCCTATGTGTCACTGTTAATATAGGTGCCTGCTTGTTTATCAGATGGCTGGAATGAATTTTACACATCCAGTGGTTTTTCTGGGAATACTGTAGAATACATTACATTCCCATAATTTTTTCAACAAGAAACAACTCCTCTCCTTGAGAGAGTACTCTAAAGGCAGGGGTGTGTAACTCATATCATTACAACATCATCACATGATGTATCACAACTTCCCCCCCACTTCAATAAACTGGGCATGGGCATGGCCAGAGCATGATGCATCCAGCCCATGGGCCATGAGTTTGACAACACTGCCCTACAGAGAGGAAGTCAAAAAATGTCAAGATGGTGGCTACAATCATGTAATCCTTTGTGTGTATGTTATACGTTAAAAAATGGAAAGGTCTTTGATTACATGGGAGTATATGACAATTTGCCATGACCAACTTGCCATGGCCAACTCGTCATGGCCAACTCGCTGCAGGACAACCTACCACAGCCAACTCACTGTGGGACAAGAGTTACACTAATATCAAAGAAATGGTGGAATAGATTCATTAAAGAAAGGATGCAAAAGGAGGGACAGAATGAAATGTGAATGGCAAAAAATATTTTTTTATTTATTTTAAATAATTAAATAGAATTGTTAAATTGTTCCACAATGAGTTGTCTCATGGTGAGTTGGCAGTGGCAAGTTCTTCTGTGCCCAGTTGATCATGGTGAATTGGCTGCAGCCAATTGGCTCTGGCAAATTGTCCCATTCTCTTACATGGCTATGGCTGCTTGTTGCCTTAAATCAAACCTTCACATCAGATATTACAAAATCACATTAAATATTTCAGGCCCTTCCCACATATTAACAAAGTAGGTACACTGCTGCTCTAAAGAAATATGATGTTTGGTCTAAGAGAACTGAACACTCACATCATCTGAAAAGCAACAGCCTTTTACATGCAGTGCAAGATATTAATAGATGCATATCAGTGGCTCTAGTGAGTTGGTGCATTGGAATATTTCCAGTATTCATCTATAGTTGACATTTTACACACATTTTCTTACAAAAACCCATTAGCTGCCTTTTTATCAGAGAAAAAAGATATTCAGTCTATATTAAAAAAAGAAAAAAAAAAGAAATATTAAGATAGGTGTCATTGTAGTGAAGGAATCAACAAATATGACAGGACAAAAGACTGCCTGTTTAGAGCTGGCTTCTAACCAGGTATTATGTGTCATGAGCACATAAATATTTAACAAAATTTCTTTAATGAAACCAATGTAAGGGGCATGCATAAGCGCACCAAAGTGCCTACCGTCCCTTTTCTATTGTTTCTTTTATTTTTATTTTTTTTCTTATATGTATCCATGTGTTCATAACTACGTTTTTACTTATACCTATTATCTTGTAAGCAATTTACAAAAATAAATAAATAAATAAATAAATAAATAAATAAATAAATAAATATTGTCTGATTTGTATTAATATTCTTTAGGGAAAGAAATTTTGGAGGTATGTTCCAAAATTATTTAATCAACTCTCCCTCTATTTGCTTTTTGTCAGTTAGAGACAATAGCTTTCTCACTGTTCTATCTGGCAAATATGGATGTACCCAAATTATTGTGGTGTATGGGTATATGCATGTTATCATTCCAGAATGAATACAAGCAAAATTAAGTAGCCAATTCAAATGGAGATAGATGTCTAAGAAGCCACTACAATCTTTCAAGGAATGCTTTTATGGTTTCACTCAGGCTAAACATGCACTTCTTTTCAGTGACAGCTTTTTACACATTGCCATACACACACACAAAAAAGGAAAATCCAATATGTTACCTTTTATCTTCTGATTTTTAGATTTATAGAATTGGAAGAACCAACAAATCTTGCTTAATGGAGGAATCCAAATCAAAATAGTCATTTCAAATTATAGTCCACTCTAATTCAGCACATTCAGCAAAGGTTCTTATTGTTAGGATGCCTTTTCTATCATTCAGTAGAACCTGCCTATGTAATTTAAATCCTTTATTTCTTCCTTCTAGAGTAGTAGAATGAACTTCTGTATTCGATCTTTCCCTATTTGAATAACGTTATCCTATTTCATCCCACATAAACTGCACTCCTTTCTCTTCTCAAGGACAAAAAATAGAACAGAAAAAAACCTTTAATATATGCACAATTCTGCAAATCTAGTTATCTAGTGAGTAAATGAATGACTTTTTAAGATATAATTCCAAGGTAAATGGATTTCCTGGAATCTTTTTGTAATATTAGAGATTGAAGTTGGGCCTACAGAACATTCTCCTTATCACTTTGCTCTGTCCTTATCTCATGTTCAAGGGCTAAGGCAATTATCTGTTGGAAGAGTGACTTCAGTGGCACTGGTTCCATCTGTTCAAAATCTAGTGACCGAAAGGACAATGAAATATATAGAGAGAACTGAGTGCATACACTGTGTTCTCTCTTTGTTTTTCAGTCTGTCCATGACCTCATTCTCAGGAGGTAAGCTAGCTGCTGAGCTACGCTTGTCCTTATCATGCATCACCTTAAAACAAAATCATACACCTGCACAAATACATTCCTCCAGCAATTATTTCTGATTTAGTGGAAATGAAACACTCTCTCTCTCTCTCTCTCTCTCTCTCACTATCTATCTATCTATATATGTATGTATGTATGTATGTATGTATGTATGTATGTTTGGTTATTTGGGTTTTCTCCCACGTAAGATTGGAAGTGTCTACGCAATGTTTCGATGAAGTCTCATTCATCATCTTCAGGCTTGTGTCTTTTTCTCTGTGCTTCTCAGAGTAATATATATATATATATATATATATTCTTAAGTTTTCATGGGTACTTACATGTATGGTATTCAGCTTTGGGTATTTTCCCACATCATTATAGTTGTGCTTTTAAAGTTGTAGCAATGTTTCAGCAGAAAATACCCGAACAAAGCTGAATACTATATATATATATATATTTTTTTTTCCTTAAGTTTTTGCGGGTACTTACATGTATGTCTTTTAGCTTTGTTCGGGTATTTTCCCACATCATTGTAGTTGTGCTTTTAAAGTTGTAGCGTTTCGGCAGAATCTCATCTGCCATCATCAGGCTTCTATATAGTGTTCATCTGTGAGTCCGGCTTTTATAGTGGCTTCAGATTAAAATTTGGGGCAGCCTATTGCTGTGCCAGAATGGTTTTTTCTTCATCCTGATTGGTTGGGAGTCCTGGTCTGTGTTTATTGGTCTTGGAGTTTGCTGTGTTCTGCTTGATTGCTGTGTTCTGCTTGATCAGAGAAGCCATAGAGATTGAAAAAAGACCAGAAAGCATGAATAGAAGAGATGATTCCACCAGACTGTCAATCATTTGGAAGCCTGCACTCACAAACAAACAAATCTCCACACCACAAGCCAGGCAAACACCTGGGCACAAACAGATCCCTCCTGATACCTTCAGCTCAAACACACCCCAACCAGGCGCCCAGATGAAACCTAGCTTCCTAACAAATGATAGCCGTCCATTTACCTGGAGCCAAGCTGCACTAAAGGCCTCCAATAAAGTAACACAATGTTACCAGCCAATTAAGATACAAAAAGAGCCAAAAAACAGACAGAAGATATTAGAAACACCAATCAAGCAGAACACAGCAAACTCCAAGACCAATAAACACAGACCAAGACTCCCTATATATGCAGGTCTTGGTGAGTTCGGGTCTTTTCCCGTGTAAAATTGAGAGTATCTTGGCAACGTTTCAATGAGGTCCCAAAACCCGGAACATCACATCACAGCCACCCACTCAGGATATCACATCACAGAACTCAGGAGGTTACGCCACAAAACCTCAGGATGTTACAACACAGCCAACGACCCAGGAGATTACAGCACAAGACCCAGGATGTCAAAACAATAGAACTCAGAAGGTCATCACACAGCCCATTACCCAGGTCATTACAACACAGGAGGTTGATAGACACACAGCCAATACCTCAGCCACACTTGTTCTTACGAAAAAGCCAGCCAGTCTGCAAACATTAACTCCATCAACCAATCAAGAAATGACAACACAGCCAACCTCCCTACCAGTATTTATAGAGAGACAGCAGCTCAGATAATGCTTTGCTTGCACAAGCACGAAGCCAAAAGCACCAGACTGAAGATGGTGAGTGGGACCTCGTCGAAATGTCGCCAAGATACTCTCAATCTTACATGGGAAAAGACCCAAACATGCCAAGACATGCATAACTGTACCCATGAAAATCTACGAAAACAATTACCACACACACACACACACACACACACACACACACACACATGATTTATGTATGCATGCATACAGTATGGTACTTATTTTAAAGGAATGGCTGCTAGCAGCAATAGCACTTAGACTTATATACCATTTTGCAGTGCTTTACAGCTCTCAGTAAGCAATTTACAGAGTCAGCATATTGCTCCCAACAATCTGGATCCTCATTGTACCCACGTCAGAAGGATGGAAGGTTGAGTCAACTTTGAACCTGGTGAGATTTGAACTGCTAAATTTCCCTCAGCAGAAGTAGCTTGCAGTACTGCATTCTAACCACTGCGCCACCATGACTAGCACATCTCTTCTCTTATGATATCTATAAAGAGCACCAAGTATAGCAATTAAATAATTCAATTGCAGTGGAGCCATTACACTAAAGTAATAAAAACAATAAAGAAACTTTTGGGCTTCTCGCTGGAAGAAATTTGACATTCATCTTGCCTGATGACACCAGACATAAATCCAATGATGTCCCCATATGTGTTCAAATTTAGTGTTACAACATTTTGTTTGAAACCCATAAGTTATTGGCAATGTGATTTTGAGCATTGAGCATCACAATGGGTCGAATAAAGTGGGTGAAGCCACATCACTCCTCTGAATGAGAGAAGGATTTTTCACTTATTTCAGAGCTTTGGGTGGGCGAATTGGATTTTTGTCTTTGTGTGTATTCTATTTATTCTTAATGTACTGATTGGTCGTAACATAATAATTGTTCAACCATTGAATTTAACCATGTGGAGTCGTGCAAAGCATTCAGAATCTTTTTATTTCAGGCCAAAACAGAGTCCAGACTGATTCTAATAAATCTTGGTAGTTCACTTCTTGTGATATTGCTTCCTCATAAATGAAAATGCTGCAGAAATGAGCAGCTCATACACCAAAGTCTGAATCTAAAACCATATTTGCTGTCCTAAAAGCCCTTCTAGAATTTCAAAGGGAAAAATGGATCTCTTAGATCCAACTAATTTAAGCCACTGTCAGTTTTTCAAATTAGACCAGGTCAAAAATCAGACTCTACAAAAAATATTTGAACTTTATCTTACTTATATAGGCTGTAGCCTTGTAGTAGTGTTTTTTTTTCTTTGCTCTCTCTTAAAGTGCCAAATAGAATCAAAGCAGAAACTTTCTAAGCTTTTCTGTAACACTTTCTTCCTTTCTTGGGCTGGCTAGTTTTGCCTAGTGGTTATAGCACAATGGTAGAAACCAGAAGATTGTGAGTTCTAATCCTGCCTTAATCATGAAATTTAGATGGATGGCTTTAGATAGGACCATCTTTCTTAGGCCAAAACATCAGGCTTGGACAACAAGGTGGTCATTCAGTTTCTCTCACAAACAATGGGTCAATGCTTAATTCATCCCCCCAAAAAGCGGAGGCTGCACTTGTGGGAAGAATGCTAGGAAAAATGATAATGTTATACTAACTGCTACCACTGCATTCTTTCTCCAAGATGATCTTACAGTTCTCCATATAGATAATTTATTATCTAAAATATCTTCAAACCATTGCCAATCATTACTGCTCCTGAAATGTTGATCCAAACCATCTTCATGATTGATCATATCATTAACCTACAGCTCACATTGGACTGTGTTAATTAGGGATGGAATAGATTGATAGGTTAGCTATGATAAATATTGTATTGTAATGATTTCTAAATTTAATTCACTCAGTATTATTTCTGGACAAGATAGCTCTGACCCAATATTCAAAGTCATGGGCCACATCACAAGACTAGAGGCTTATCAACATTGCCCAGTTCTTATTTTACAAGAAATAAAATTTTGAGATAAATAAATAAATGTAATCTATAATGAAAATACAGCTAGAGGAGAATGAATCAGGGAACCACCAGCTAGATCTGAAGCTAGCTACCAGAGAATATAAGAGGTCACAAGAAAATAATCCACCATGATTCAATTATGAATGGAGAACAGCAACCAGAGAAAATAAAGCATTCTACATAATAGTCAATGGAAGAATAAAGAGAAAAGGAATATATGATGGGTCTTCTAGAAAGGATAAAAAGAAAAACATAGTGACTAAATTAGTAGACCAGCAAAATACTGTGGACATAATATATTTAGAGTTCAAAAAAGTAGACCACAACCTACTTCTTAGTAAGCTAGAAAAAAGTGGAGTAGATAATAGCACCACCACTAGATGGACTCACAACTGGCTGACAAACCATACTCAACGAGTATTCCTTAATGGATCTAAGTTTACATGGAGAGAAGTAAGAGTGGGATGCCACAAGGTTCTGTCTTAGGTCTGGTACTCTTCAATATCTTCATTAATGACTTAGATGAGGGAATAGAAGAGGAACTTATCAAATTTGCAGATGATACTAAGCTGGCAGGAATAGCTAACACCCAGGAAGACAGGTTCAAGATCCCGATGGATCTTGATAGACTAGAACACTGGGCCATATCTAATAAAATGAAATTCAATATAGAGAAAAGTAAAGTCCTACACTTAGGCAAGAAAAACCAAAGGTACACATATAAACTGGATGAAACCAGGCTCAATAGCAGTAACTATGAGAGGAATCTTGGAGACTTAGTGGACAACCAGCTAAATATGAGCCAGCAGTGTGCAGCTGCCACCGCCAAAAAAGCTAATGCAATCCTAGTTGCATTAACAGAGGGGTACAATCAAGATCAAGTGAGATATTAATACCACTCTATAAAGCCTTAGTAAGACCACACCTAGAATATTGCATACAGTTTTGGTCAGCACACTATAAAAAAGATGTTGAGACTCTAGAAAAAGTGCAGAGAAGAGCAACCAGGATGATGAGGAATAGTTACAGGAACTGGGCTTGGCTAGTCTAGAGAAGAGAAGGACCAGGGAGACATGATAGAAGTCTTCAAATATTTGAGAGGCTGCCACAGAGAGGAAGGGGTCAATCTATTTTCTAAAGCTCCTGTAGGCCAGACAAGGAATAATGGATGGAAACTAAACAAGGAGAGATTTAACCTGGAAATAAGGAGAAACTTTCTGACAGTGAGAACAATCAACCAATGGAACAGCTTGCCCTCGGAAGTTGTGGGAGCACCATCACTTGAGACCTTCAAGAAGACAAGCTATAGAGCTATCTGTCAGAAGACACCTCCCTCCCAATCTGTACAGGATGAAAATCATGAACAATTGTTCTTCTGGGAAGAAAAATAGGTGGAAGGTAGAGCAGTAAGGAAACTGTCCACTGGAGGACATGGTAGCTTACTTTTCTCACATGAATAGTTTACAGTATGTCTCAAACCAATCCAACATGAGCACAAACTTAGAAGCAGCTTAAAAGGGTACAGGTAAGCTTCAACTTATCTCAGTGGGACTGTTGAAAGTTACAATGGCACTGAAAAAAGTGACTTATGACCATTTTTCACATTTATGACCATTGCAGCATCCCCATGGTGTTGTGATCAAAATTCAGATGCTTGGCAACTGCTTCATGTTTATGACCATTGCAGCATCCTAAAGGTGATCATATAATCACCTTTTGTAACCTTCTGACAAGCAAAATCAACAGGGAAGCCAGATTCACCTAGCAGCCAGATTACTAATTTATCAACTACAATGATTCACTTAACAACTATGGCAAGAAAGGTCATAAAATGGATTCAAACTCACTTAACAAATTATCACTTAACAACATACATTTGTGGTCGCAAGTCGAGGACAACCAGTGCATGCAGTTTACACCTATAAATATTATATCTGGAAAATATGTTACATATTAGGGATGCACAAATCCTTAGAAGAAGATTCTTTGGATCAAATGTTGTTAAATTAGAATACCCAGCAACGTCAATCAGTATGGCCCTCAGTTAGCTGGACAGCCATGGGTTTCTGTGGACCAGATATTATATATTACAGGCTCAGGATATTCCCAGAGGATCTGAACTATGCGAGTTAGTTACAAAAAGCCTGCTCAAAGCCGTCTAGTATCTATTGTCTATAGCTACCTAAAATTATAGTATATGATTTATTCCAATGTCATAATCCTTTTTAAAATGTAGATCTTATAACTTCTGCAACTGGTTCTGATACCTTTAATATTTGGTACTCTTCCAGCAAAAGATTTCTCCAAAGAAAGGTTCATCCTACCTATGTTTTAGAAATTTAGATGGGGTCAGGCTCCAAACACCAAGAAAGAAAGAAAGATGCTTCCAAGCATATTTCTTTATTGCTCCCTATCGATATAGAGAATCCTGTCAAACTAAAGCAAACTACCATCCTATAAGGCATATATTCTGGGAATTGTTAGGGAGGAGCCTTCTTCACCCTCATCCACTCACACAAACTATCTGAACCAAATGGTCTCTTGCTCCTCTGGAATGCACTCCCTGCCTGGGAACCTGGGCTACACGCCATCACAGATGAATTGAGATTCTAAAGGAACATGTGGATTGATTCTGTTTCTAATTTTTTGACACAGAACTGAAATTTAATGAGTAAGAACAAAGACATGACCTGCAACATTAAAGTTTTGCACGCATGGCTGCTTAAAACTGAGATATTTCTGCAGCAATCCAGCTAAGAATTATTTGGCTATATTGTCTGACCATTAACATTGTAAGAAGCCTTGTGCTACAAATCTGACATCATTTTCATTAGTATGTTATGTTATATTATGTCTTGTGTTCCCCTTCCCACATGACTTACAGGAGATGAAGGCTTGTTATTGAAATACTAAATGACTATTAAACTATCTATAGTAAGCACAGAATTATAATTAACATGTGTCAGCTTTGCATATTTCCATTTGTTAATTAGAATATACTTGATTCAAATATTAAAAATCACACACAACAATTATTTCAGTTTAGTGTTTTACTGACAGCTTGAAAATTGTCAGTAATAACACTATTAAAAATAGTGACACAGCAGTGGTATTAAAACTTGTCTGAAAGTATGTTGAACTCTTAAGCACTTGCATGACATTTGACTACCACTGTGCTTTAAACAACTATATCATTAATTTCTTAATGGAATATAATTTTGAATTGGAGATATGTGATTAACATTCTTCCACCTTTGAGGCTTCAAAGATGATTTTCTAGCAAGACACATTCACTAAAGAACATTTTCTCTTTCTCCTTTTCCAATCTAATTAGATCATGTCACTGCTGCAAGTTTCTTCCATGGGTTTTCTTCTGCTGGTATTTAAACTATTTTAAGTATTATTATGACATTTACTATGACATTTATTTATTTTATAATTTTAATATTTGATCTTTAAACAACACGGAGAGTTTTGACTATACAAATTGGAAAAAAAACAGGGCTGAAAGCCTATTGGGGAAA
The DNA here is from genome assembly GCF_900518735.1 of Pseudonaja textilis. The sequence continues at coordinate 15,906,031 of NW_020769309.1, forward strand.
GTGGTAAAAGGCTTGGTGAAAGGTTTCTTACATATTTATAGATAGGAAAAATGGTGTAATCTTCAAGCCAATGAATGATTGAATTAGCCATAATGGAATGAGCACAAGGTTTCAGCCATAGAAGGGAATTCACACTGTGGAATAAGGCAAAAATCATGTATGACTAAGCAAATCAATAACTGAGCATAAAATATTGAGACATTATGATTGTCTCTTGAGCAAAACAAACAACTTTTAATAAGATCAGAGTTTGACCTAAGCTTGGTATATTTATTAATCTCTAACATGCCATAAATTCCATAACTCTTTTTTTCCTACTTCACAGTTATTTGAATAAAAAAATATTTTGCATTAAGCTAATTAGAAAGAAAGTTAGATGAACATATGATGAATAAAATCATTTATTTACTTTCCTTGCTTTGATCTTTGGGGTTGGCTGTTTCCATGTGGCAGGAGGTCTCACCAGAAAAGTAAGTTACTAATAACATGAATTACTAAATCAGCCTCAGTGAGAATAATCAGTCCAGCACTAATTATCCTTAATATAGATGTTTGTTTAGGTAGTGAAATATCAATCAGTTCTTAAAGAGGAAAAAGCTAGCAACACCATCTGAATGCATTCTCATTTATAAAGGTGAGAAGATTTTACTGTTGTGAACTTATGCTACAGTTCTGTACCAAGCTTTTAATCTGTTTTAACCTCCTGCTGTGGCAATGTATTTTTAAACTAATCCAGCTGTTTTATGTTCCTCTTGGGTTGCACTTTTAGGGACTGAATTTCTCTATTATATTTGTTTTTAGCTCCTTATATTTATTTTATTGTTGTGCCTCTAGGATGAGACAAAGCATAGAACAGACCATTTATAAAATGAAAATAAATGAAGTAATCAAGCAATTGGGAGGAAGAATCAGGTTTCCCTTGGTTCTTTTTATTAATACACTTGAAGTTAGAACCCACTCAATATCACTGTTGACTATTCAACTTGGTTTTAGGAATTTTTTAAAAAAATCCATCCAGTCTCAAAATATTTGCCTGCTTACAACTGTCTTAGCTGAACTGATAACAACCACCAGCATGAACCTAAAGTTTTCTTACAATTATGTTCAAAATGCCACCTTGTCCAGAAGTTTTTTTGAAGTTATACCATATTTTAAGTGGAGGTAGGTCAATGCTGTTCAGGTTGGATTCTATTTTTAAATGGAATCCTACAATGACTGTGCCAAATTTCTGGCAGTTGTCTCTCTGTAAAGCAGATGACTTGCCAGGCAAAGCAGCAAAATAAAACCAAAAAATTCCATGCCAGGAATTTAAAACATAGAATCCTATTATTCTGGTATGTATAACACATATATGGGAATTAAAATCAATAAATCATAAGCAGATGGATGAAAAATATTCCTTCATTTTGGGGGATGAATTTCCATCAGTAAGTGGCTATCAAAGAGGAAATTCTCTTCTACTTTCTTAATTCCTAATACTATGAGAATTTTTTTTTTAATGAAAGATGATTTGGTCACGTTATTATATAATGAAGATTATTCTACATAGGAAAAGCTTAAGATATTTGGATTTCAAGCCATGATAAGCTTAAAAGATCAAAAGCAATTTATTATATTGGACAATTCTTAAGAAGATATCAATGAAGATTCTCAGCCATCCAGGCTATGGCTCTCCCAAAGATGCTTTTTTTAAAGGCAACTGGACTTGTTTTTTTTTCCTTGAAAACATTTCACTTCTCATCTAAGAAGTTCTGAAGCGAAGAAGCTTCTTGGATGAGAAGCAAAACATTTTCAAGGAAAAAACAAGTCCTTTTATAAAAGCATCTTTGGGTGTTAACAAGATAAAGTCCCAGTGAGCTGTCCCAATCAGAATGCTAGATATTGTTTTTTTCATATTAATTGTAGTTTTCCAACCATCCTCAAAGATTTTACAGCAATCTATACAGAATATCAAGAGTTAGAACATCTATGTTAATAGAATGGTTGCTTCTAGTATGCCAATTTCAGGTAACAGAATTTGGTAGATCTAGAAGGAGATAGAAATGAAATTCGCTTTACCTCAGACAAAGACATTTATTTTATTTATTTATTTATTTTTCACATTTTTGAACCAACCGTCTCCTTCAGTTGCATCAAGACTTTTTTTGCAGAAGTCGTAAAACTTCATTAAAAACTGTTTTGAATTTTTCCCTGACCTTTTTTTAAAAAAATTAAAGAACAATCTACCTATGGTATTTCTACTTTCTCAGGCTTCATTTTCAGTCTTGATCCTAATTCTACTTATTACAGAATCAAAACAGTTCAGTGCTTGTACTTCAACTGACTTAGAAAACATTGTAGAAATAGAGTTGAGTTCAGAACTGTGGATATCCAAACCCAAATTTCACTAAGCCAGACAAATCTGTAGCTCTTTCCTCTGAATAGCAAAATGAAATGTTCTCAGGATTGTATATTATTGATCCAAATCACCAAAAATGCTAACAGTTATATAGTAAATGCAGTGTTATGATTTCAGAGAGACCTTCCAATACCTGTTTCAAGAAAACATCTTCTCTATTTAAACTCTTTCCTGCATTTGTATCATCATCTAATTGTCAAAAGCAAGTATCATTTTACAGAACAAATTTAGCAGTTCATTTTTTTTTATCAGATTCTGCTTTGCACTAATGCTGGCAGACTTCAGGATGATTAGTATAACGGCAAGCAGACCTGATCTGAATACCTGCTGAGCATAAGCTTAACTTTACATGTTCTGAATTTCAAATGTAGTGTGTCCTGGCAATACTAGGAAGCCTGGATCACAATTATGATTAGAAGTTATTGGACAGAAAATGCATTCCTAAGCAGAATAAATTGGGGGGAAAAGTCCTACAAAATAATAAATATACACTACTTTGGATTTCCTTGTAAAATAAATATAATTGGCCAAAAGATTGCAGAATTCTGCACAAATTAAGTATGTATCCATCATCATGGATTTCCAGTATTAAATGCAACAATAGACAGAAGTATGAAAATAATTGCTAAAGTAGATGGGGTTTCATCAACACTCTGAAAATCTGTTCTATTACTATTTTAATTAATTATTTCACTACATAGCATTTATAGATCATAATTAGATCATTCATGTTTCCATCATTAAACTTTCCCATCATTTATGTAGAATAGAATAGAATAGAATAGAATAGAATAGAATAGAATAGAATAGAATAGAATA
>NW_020769309.1:15909257-15921944 GCF_900518735.1 Pseudonaja textilis
TAGAATAGAATAGAATAGAATAGAATAGAATAGAATAGAATAGAATACTTTTATTGGCCAAATGTGATTGGACACACAAGGAATTTGTCTTGGTGTAAATACTCTCAGTATACATAAAGAAAAGATATATTTGTTAAGAATCAAGAATCATAATTTACCACATAGCACTTAATGATAGTCATAGGGTACAATCAACAATCAAATCATACTAGGAAACAATCAATATAAATCGGAAGGATACAAGAGACAAAGTTACAGTCCTACAATCACAAGTGGGAGGGGATGGGTGATAAGGAGTGATGAGAATAGTAGTGCACAGTAATAGTAGTGCACACTGTAAATAGTTGAACAGTGTTGAGGGAATTATTTGTTTAGCACAATGATGGCTTTCAGGAAAAAACTGTTCTTGTGTCTAGTTGTTCTGGAGTGCAGTGCTCTATGTCATTTTGAGGGAAGAAGTTGAAACAGTTTATGTCCAGGATTTGAGGGGTCTGTAAATATTTTCACAGCTGTCTTTTTGACTCGTGCAGTATACAGGTCCTCGATTGAAGGCAGGTGGGTAGTAATTCTGTGGGTAATGCAGTCCTGTTACAATAAAAATATTTAAAAACAAAATAAAAGTTGGTCTCTGTGCTATTACCATGCTGTTCCTGATTATTCAAGGAGAACTTCATTCTGAAAGCTCTATAAAATTAATCTTACAGGAAACTTGCTCAAGCATGGCCTGATGGTTACAAAACATCACATTCCTTCTTAATCAATGTCACCCATGCAACATGATGCCTTTCTTTACTGTTTATCTCAACCAATTGTGAATTGATTTTGTTCCCCCCGTCAGGTGTTTAGAACAATGTTTTGCCTTTTTGTTGTCTACTCGAGGTGCAGTCTGATCTTTACTGATGAAGTAAATTAATTAATTAAGGTATCCACTAGATAGCTGACAGACATAAAAATATTTTTGAACTATATATTAGAATTTTTCTATTCTCCGGGTGGTTTTTAAATGGAGATAGGCACTGGCTTTGGACAAAGTCTGAATATTGAACTAAAGCAGGTCCACATTGGAAGTTTTCAAAGCACAGTAAATCGAATTTGAATGCTATTATATTTTCTGAGTAGTTTAAACAAACCTGGATTAATATTTAATTCCCTTGCATATAATCTTTCCTTAACAAGGGAAATGTCAGGAAGAAGGAAGAGAAATATTGTAATTATGTCATAGTCAGGGAATGGCTCTCCAATTCTCTAGAGCAGGAGTCTTCAAACTTGGCACTTTAAGACTTGTGGGCTTCAACTCCCAGAATTCATGAGCTAACATGACAGGAGGAGGAATTCCAGGAGTTGAAGACCAGAAGTCTTAAAGCTGTCAAGTTTGAAGACCCCTGCTCTAGATCTATTCACAGATCATTTTGGAGATATGCAGAACAACCTTACCAGAAATTATTTCAATGCTTTCAGTTTTCTTTGTGTGTGACTTTAGTTCTGAGAGAAGAAACGGCAAAGGACAGAGCTTTTAAGAACCCTATTAGAACCCCATTTTGTTGACATTTAGATGTTGATATTTAGACATGATTTAGTCCAAAGATTTGAACCAGCTGTCTATATAGTTTTTATGCTGAAGTTTCAAAACTAAATTAATAAAAAAAATTAATCCAAGAATATTTTTTTAAACCTTATTAGGTTTAAAAAAAATCGTTCCTTGGCAATCCCATGATGGGAGCATACAAAATGACAGAGGAAAAATAAAATAAGATATACTTAATAAGTGAGTAGATTGTAAGCATTTCAGGAAGAATATCTCTTCCGATCACCCATCCTATAAAATACACAACTATAAAGTGATGTTTAGTGTTTGATTGAGTATAACTGTAATAATATGGGACATCATTTTGAAATGGTAAGTTTCATATAGAAAATTATAGCTAGCCTTGAACACTTCCCAAAATTCACTGCAACATGTACATGTTATTTGGTTCACCAGTTGAAACAGAAAGAGTTCTCTGAAGAATATTTAAACCAAAGTGGTAAAAAAAAAAGCTGACTTCTTTAAATGGCTTTGTTCTGTCCAGCTATGGAAAATTGGCTTTTAGATAATTTTTTTTCTCTGACAAAGAATCTTCACTTTTTCTACCTTATTGTCTGGATGCTTATGAATATTTTTAGTGGTGTTTTGAGTTGACATTATGATCAAGTTGGCAAGCTGTGCATAGATGTTCCTAAGGGCTCTTAGTCTTTTCATTTCACCCTGTTTTTATGTTGTTATTGATCCTTTTAGTTTATTTTCTAATTTCTTCTGACATGGATAGACCATACAGATGCATTTTCAATAATGAACATTTTTAACCAACACAAAGTGGCTTCAATTTCTGGATCATTTGTCATTGGACTTGTCATTGGACACATATCAACAGAAAAGGACAGCCAAACTAATACAAGGAATATAAAGAGAACTTAAAAAAAAAGAACATGTCTAAGAAAAATGCAAGAAAAAATTGGAGATATAGAAAGTAGTAAATTTTCTATAGAATATCTCACAATACCTCAAATGAGCTTTCTATATTGGTGAAAAATATAATTCTGGATGTTGTGAATCAACACCAAAATAAATAAATCAGCTTATATTGCATTTCTCTTGGCCTCTGGGTTTTACAAAATGAAGAATTTCAAAAAATAAATTCCTTGACATGAATTGCAGTTGCTCCTTAAGATGCAACACTGCTTGTAACAGAATCCAAAATTGTTTATTTTCTCAAAATAAAACCTTTATGTGATTTAATTTGCTCTATCCCCTGATCTGTGATTTGTGGAGATAATGTTATTGACAGATGCTGATCTTTCAAAAGAAAAAGAAAAAAGAAAACAAAATGCCAGAATTGTTGTTTGTTAATAAGACTTTCTCCTGCCATTGGGTGACAGGAAATTAAAGGAATACAGCCATTTATATGGCTAGGGAACTTTGTCAGATAAAGACTTTATTTCCAAGTAAACAGTGTGATTTTATAAATAGCTGAATGGTTGTCTTCTAGAGTATTATCCAGAATAACTACATAGAGGGATAACTACATAGAGGGAGGGAGGAAGGGAGGGAGGAAAGGGAGGGAGGGAGGGAGAAAGAGAGGGAGGGAAAATGTTTTCAAAACTAAATATGCATATGTTGCAAAAAAGATATTTAATACTAACTTACATATTAATAGTTGCACTTTCCTAAACAGCCTTTCATTCTAAGAATATTCAGTCCAAAATTAGGATAATGACAAGCAGCTAAAAATATAATCGTATAGGTATTGAATTTAAAAAACAGCATAGTTAAACACTCTTTTTAATTTTACTTTCAGAGTAATGGATGTGTGGGCTCAATATTATAACATTACATTCCATAAAAATTCTTCCTGAGAAGCAATTATGTTAAAGTCTTTTACATTTCTTTCCTATAGTGGAAATAAAGAGACAATTGAGTCATGAAGAGTTTTCTCCACTGGATGATGCTTTAGTCCTGCCTTCTTACTGGAGGAAGTGTAGTTCTATTTTCTTGTGGCCAGAATAAGCACCCCAAAGTAAGTCCAATTACACTTTCCAAGGATTCACTTGTCCTAATCCTTTCGACACATCCAAAGTATTACAGACTACAGGGGAAATCAATGAAAATATTTGTTCCTTATCTGCTTTTGGACATTGTCTGCTTTGCACAAATAACTCTAAATAAATAAAAAATAACTTAGTAATCAAAATCCAGTTTTAAAAACAGCGCTTGACTATTTTTGATATTTAATGTTAACTTGAAGGACAAAGATGTTCAAAGGATATGGATAAAACATTTCCAAGATTGCTGTAAAGTTTGCTAAGTTCAATTACTTGTTTTGATGGAACATAACACCTAAGGCTGACTAGCTCACTAGGTTATTGTACAAACTCTAAGCATAACACACAAAAAAAGGTTACTTAAAATTCTTAGTGAGATGCAGCTTGATATGGATAAACAAAAGTCATGCTTTAACTATTTATGTTTCACAGAGATATTCCCAGAAAAGAATCAAATTACAATTTCTTAAAGTGTTTTCCAGAAAGAAAGATTTCAGAAGAAAAAAAGAATACTTAAAAAAAACAGGATAAACTTCTGTTAGCATCAACCTGTCAACTTAGACAAACAGTCTTTCTTATGGCTAAGCATTACAATTCCCAGCAATGGGAAGAGGATACTTCTGTTTGCTTGGTAAGATAGATATAAGTCCCTTCCTCTTGTTTTTTTTTTCCCTTATCACATTCAAGTACACAGTAAGTGCACCCCTACCTTGCCTGCCTTTAAGACAGGGGTGTCAAACTTGTGCGGTCACAGCAGTGTCACGTGACGTATTGGGACTTTTTTTCCCCTTTGCTAAACCAAGCGTGGGCATGGTCAGCAAGTGACGCATCCAGCCCATGGGCCAGGAATTTGACAGCCCTGTTTTAAGAGATATTAAAATGTTCCCACTGAATTTCAATGCATAGCAAACAACCTGTGAGTTGGAGATGATATAGCTGGCAGTTTGTTTGTCCCTCAGTTTGTTTCCTTTAATGTATGAAACTATCTAGAATAATGGATTTGGGCAGCCTAGAAATAAAATTAAAATAATACAATAAAATAAAGTAAAATAAAATAATAAAATAAAATATAACCAAACTTGGGTTTCAAAATAGAGAACTTTATAGGAGCCCATAGAAACACATTTTTTTTCTTCTACTCAATTGTATCTCATTCTGAACAAATCCCTGCAGTTTTCCTCTCAAGGTTTTCAGAAGTGGTTTGCCACTGACTCTTTCTTAAGGCTAAGAGAAAGGAATTTATTTTTATTTTTATTTATTTAATTTGTCAATCTCTTACAAAATAATAGATGTAAGTATAAACATGAGTAAGAATACAAAAAATAGGTAGATTAAATGGGGACAATAGGACAGGGATAGGAGGCACGATAGTGCACTTATGCACGCCCCTTACATTCTTAGGAATGGGGTGAGGTCATTAGTGGATAGTTTGAGGTTAAAGGAGTGGGGGTTAGAGGATGTAACTACAGAATCAGGTAGTGCATTCCAGGCATTGACCACTCTGTTGCTGAAGTTGTACTTTCTGTAATCAAGTTTGGAGTGGTTAACATTGAGTTTGTATCTGTTTTGTGCTCTTGTATTGTTGCGGTTGAAGCTGAAGTAGTCATTGACTGGTAGGACGTTGTAGCAGATAATTTTGTGTACTACATTTAAGTCCAACCATAGGCAGTATAGTTCAAGATTGTCCAAGCCCAAAATTTCAAGTCTGGTGATATAGGGTATTCTGTTGCGAGCAGAGGAGTGTAGTACTCTTCTTGTGAAATATTTCTGGACTCACTCAATTGTATTAATGTCTGATATACAGTGCGGATTCCAGACAGATGAGCTGTATTCAAGTATTAGTCTAGCAAAGGTTTTGTACACCCTAGTTAGCAATTCAACATTTCCAGAGGAGAAGCTCCGTAAGATTAGATTTACAACTCTTAATGCCTTTTTGGCATGCTGTTACAGTGAGCTCTGGCATTTAGGTCATTAGATATGAGTACTCCTAGGTCCTTGATAGAGTGAGGGTCATCAATGACATCATATCCACCTAGTTTGTGTTTGGTATACTGATATTTTTTACCAATATGTAGGACAGAGCATTTGTTGGTCATGATTTGGAGTTGCCAGATGTTTGACCATTCAGACACATAATCAAAGTCACTTTGAAGAGCAGTAGCATTGTCGGTGGTGTTGAATAGTTTTACATCATCCGCGAAGAGGATGCAGTTGATTATAAGGTGATTGCAAAGGTCATTTATATAGAATATAAAGAGTGTGGGTCCTAGAACACTGCCTTGAGGGACACCACTGTTAACTGGATCAGAGTTTGATATAGCGCTCCCTGTTTTTACTATTTGTTGCCTGTTTGACAGGAATGCAGTAATCCACTTATGAAGGGATCCAGAAATGCCGTAAGAGTTTAGTTTTAGTAGTAGGTTGTCATGTACCACTGAATCAAAGGCTTTGCATAAGTCTATGTAAATTGTGTCTATTGTTTTACCCTGGTCGAATAGAGTAGTCCATATGTTTTTGCAGTTTAGGAGTTGTAGGTTACAGGACAATTTTTTTCCTGAAACCAAATTGTTTTTTGGAGAGTAGTTTGTTTGACTCTAAGTGGAGGGTGATGAATTGATTAATGATTGATTCGATGACTTTGCACATGACACAACACAGTGAGATTGGTCTGTTGTTTTCAACCAGGCTGGGGTCATCTTTTCTGAAGATAGGGATGACCGTAGCTAAGGACTATAGGTTCGGTAAGAAGCTGGTTCTGAATGATGTATCATATATAATGCTTTGGGGTTCTGCTATGGCAGAGGAAAACTTTTTTGAGAAGTATGCACATCGGGGCCAATAGATAGGGATGGTTTTAGATTATGTAATGCCTTTTCTATGTTATCTTCTGTAAAGTCAATATGTAGTAGATCATTGTAGTTAGTTGTGGTACGACTAGGAAATCTGGGCCATGAGCCATTGCTGTTAACAAAGATTGAGCTGAAGAATGTATTGAAGAGGTTGGCCTTAATAGCTTCATCACTGCAGTCTTTCCCATTTGGTCCGTTTAAAGGTGGGATGGTTCTTGAGTCTTTAAGTTTGGTGTTTACAAAATTGTAGAAGGCACAGGTAGATTTTGTACATAGGAGGTTTTCCTCCTGTTTGCAGTAATAATTTGTAAATTCTGCCTTTATCTGTCAGCTTAAAGTGTTGTATCAGTTTTTAAAGTTTGCTACATAGCTAGTTTTGTTTTGTTTTTTTGATTGGAGTTTTCTTATTGTTATGGGTAATTTGTTTTTGTTTTTGTTTTTAGGGGTTAGTAATGGTACATATAGTTTAATGACTTTCAAGTTCAATTAAGAATGCATTATAATGTTCTTCTGTAGTATTACAGTTAGAGAACAGAATGTGCCAATCAAGAGATGATAGATCGGCATCTATGAGATCATACTTGGATTTTTTGAAATTGTATATTGGAGATTTATCATTATGATATTATTTGTGAGGGCATAAATTGAGACAAAATCATACTGTGGTTGCTGTTTGAAAAGGGTTCATGTATTTGTTGGCCATAAATTGAGTTTGAGCAGTTGCAGAAGATGAGGTCAAGGCAGTTGTTGAGTTTAGTGTTGTTAGTTACTAATTGATCCAGTCCCAGTATAGTAGTGGCATTGTTGTTTTTTTACCCAAGTTCATCCAGCTAGCTTTGTGCCTAAGGCAGGATTAGAACTCACAGTCACCAGTTTCTAGCCTGCCTTTAGCACTGAACAAAACTAACCTTCTAAATTCAAATATTAATTGTAAAAGGTAAGGCTATGGTATTTTTTCCCCAAGTCTATTTTTTATATCTTCTAGTCCTTTGCAGAGTTTGGACATACTGTATTGGTCATGTTCTCAAGACTATTTCTTCTTTTGCACTGAAAACTTGTCACAGGAAAGGATTATGTTCAGATGGATGATTTCAATCTTATATTAATACATTTTGATGCAATTCTAGACTTCCCTTGCACCATATCTGTTTGCTTCCTTATTTATTGCCCCAGAAGTATTTGAATCTGTTAGCTTCTATTACCCAAATACAGGCTGGACCAAGGAACCAAACACGTCTTTGTGCTAATGGCTTTTTTGTCTTTGACAATTTTGTGGGTGGGGAGATGCCTTTGTTTGATTCCTTTGCCTCTCTTTCTACTTTACTGTCTTAGAACTTGCATCAGCTCATAGTTCAAAAAGGCCTGAGGGATGAAGTCAGTGAAATAAGGCTGGAAGGTACAAATACTGCCTATGGCTATGCTCCCATTGTTTTTCAACATAAATATTTAATGTATATTTATGTTTAACTTTAGCAATGGAAATATCGATGTTTATGGGTACAATATGTGAATCTCAACATTGAAAGAAAAAAACATTTTCTGATAGCAGAAGAACTTTATTACAGACACAATAGAAAGATATCAATTTATTTATCTATAATATCCCCCTTCTCCTATTCCTCATCTCTATAAAATATGCATAAAATTCACTTTAAAAATGCAAAGATAAAATAAGAATATCCCATTCATTTTCAAAATGGGGACAAATTGGTTATTGGTGAAAACCCATAGAAATGTTATAAGAAAAAATATAATAAGAAATATCCTTCTGGTTACCCTAAATACAGAAGAGGGGATATCAAAGGGAAAATTTATACTTTTAGCAAGATAGTAGTACACCAAACAGTGATAATCCAATATTGAAAACAAAAAGGTGTTTTATCTTTTCATTACTGAGTTTAAGCAGTAATCATTTTGTAATGTAATGAAAAATCTTGTGAGCAGTGAGGCCCTGTGGTTTCAAGGTCACTGTGAGAAAAGGTGAATTATACTTTATACTCAAGGAAATTGAACAAAAAAATTTCTAAGAACACAAAATTAGGAGTGTTGATGGAACATTTGACCTATCTTCTTGGTTAGAGCCACTGAGACCTTCTTTCAAGAATTGCTGAAATCTTATTTTCAATGAGACTCACACTTTGTGAATATGCCTTTAGCTATTATATGCCAAGAGGCTATTCATGCTGACCTTTGAAGAATTATCCAAGTGCTATCTTTCAATAGTAGAACTTAAGCTATATACTGGACTGCAAGTTGTTTCCATCTTAAAGTACCTAGTTAGGCGAGAACAAAAGAATCAGCAAAATTATATTCAGAAGGAGATTCTTGGACACCAGGTGTCAGGTGCAAAGAACCAAGAACAGGACTTGAGTTCAAAACACTAAAATTTTATTACATCCTATCTACACACATGAATCTGATCTACTAATAATCAAGCCAAATTGGTGCTAAATAAGGGTCAGTAGGATTCACAGGAGGCAAGAGGGAGGGCTGGACTTGGGTTTCTTGTGGGTGTGCAATGACTCCAAGATGATGATGCATTTGACCCCACTCTTGGACTTAGCCTGCTCATCTCCTACACCAGCTTAAACTTCAACATCTGTTTTAAATTTAAACTATGATGAATTGGCACTCATTAATAGAATCATCAGCAACAAAATTCAGATATTGCATTATCAATGGTCTCTTCTTTTCCCCTTTCTTACCATCTATGTTTGGAACGATGAACATGCTTAAGTTGAGGAAGAAAGCATCATGGCCTAGGCTGATTGGATGTTGCAAATTGATTGTATCCTGCCTAAAGGACCACCAATGTGCTTATAGAGCAGTTAATAAGAAATGTGATTTTAGGTGCATAGTCTTATTTTCCTATGATAAATTATGTTGATATTTTACAGCAAAGCAAGTTAGGCTGGTTCAGTTCACTTCAGGACATATTCAGGAATTATGGTTTTCCCCTCCTCTGACATCTCCAGGATTAGGTTTTCCCTACTACTTATTTATAAGGCATCTTTTCCAGAGTTTTTTTTTTAAAAAGGTAAGTTGAGAATATCATTTTATCACATACACAGGAAGTGCTTATACATGAGGAATTCAAGATGCTATATAGATAGCCGCTAAATGATGTGCATGCTAGCCACAGTGTCTACTGATTGCATTGTTCAGAGGCCAAACACAATGTCATTTTGCACATATACTTATCTTGGCAAAGGGCTGTTCAGCACAGAAAAATGATCCTTATCCATTAAATATGTCATTTCATATAGAGAAGCTTTATGCAAGCATTTGTAAAAATACAAAGATAAGCAGTCTGAATTTTACTGAATTTTAACTCCTATCATTGCTCATCACTGTCCATATTGATTAAGATTATTGAGAGTTGTTGTTCAGCAACAATTTTCTCTAGGACATGTTCCCCCCAATGGACTTAAAGGAACATTGAAATCCTTGCTCAGAACTGTAGAGTGAACCAGTCAACTGTAAATAAATCATTAAACACACAAACACACTTTCACAGGATCAGAAAACGGATAAGAATGCAAAATGCTTAAATATAATAAGTGTTTTTAGAGCCCTTAATGCCAAGAAGTCAGGGATATTTAGACTGTATGAATAAGTAGTTGTTCTGAACAATTTGATCTTGAAACATTAGAGTACAATAAATATTTGCACATTCAACAGCCTCAGAAACTCAGCTATGTCCCTGCTATCACCTTAAGGTCAATGATTGCAGTGAAAGCTTTAGGTCAGCAAGAAAATATAAGCTACAGAAACATCATTGGCTGCTTTGAGAGAGAGTTCCAATTTGCATTTGCATTACAATCACCATCAAATATGGGAGACATTATTGTAAAGCCAACATTTCCCAGTTTTTGATTTGCCTTTGGAGAGGCAAGCGTCCTATTGGACATATAGAGTTCAGAAACTGACATTAATAGATGGGTTTATCATCTCTCTAAACAGTTTACTTATTTTCTCTCAATTTTCTTCTCTCTCTCTCTCTTTCTCTCTCTGTCTCTCTCTCTCTCTATCTCTCTGTGTATGTGTGTGTGTGCATGGTGCATGTATGTATGTGTGTGTGTGAAAGAGAGAGAGAGAGAGAGAGACAGGCAGAGAAAGAGACACACAGAGAGAGAGAGAGAGAGAGAGAGAGAGAGAGAAGGGGGAGGGTAAAGCAAAAGAAAAGGATTATAATATTATTCTAACATAATTGTATTTTCCCTTTCATTTTAATCTTCGCACATGAGGTTTATATTTGTTTATATTTTACTTCTCATAATTTCCCTCTATGTCTCTCAGAACTTTTTTTATTTCCACTGTCAAACCTGTCATGTATTTCCAAAATATTCACAATTCAATATATTGACAGTTAATTTCAATATCCAATTAACCTAACATCACAGTGTTCCAGAGCTTATGTGGAAACATGCCCAATCAGATATATTTTCTTGTTTCCTAAGTTAACAATGGAGATCAAAAAAAAAATAGTTTGGTCAAAACAAAATATAAACAATTGACCTTCTAAATATACTGTATATTGGAGCGTTCAAAGCCATACAACTATAGCACACTGCATCTGAAAGCATTTTTATTCTGTCTCTGTCTCTGTCTCTGTCTCTCTCCACCACCCCACCCCCCACCCCACCCCACCCCCACACTCCAAAATTGCAATCTTTCAATACAAAGATTGAAAAGGTATTCTGCTTTAACAAAAGAAATCTGAAAGCAGTGAGAACTCATTTATTGTCAGGTGAAACTATATTGCCACTATTTGGAGGGTTGTCAGGTATTCGTTAATTTAACATGCTGATTACTTCTTTAGAACCAGTTAATATCAGAGGAGGTATTCAGCAGAAGAACCTGTAGCAGAAATTTTGAGCAGTTTGGAGAACCAGCAAATACCACCTCTGACTGGAGATTTTGCAGTATCCTTCCCCTACCATGCCCACCAAGCCACATCCACAGAACTGGTAGCAAAAAAAATTGAATCCCACCATAGTTAATATTTATAATATGTGCTGGATACATATTGAGGAAAGCAGAATTGGAAGAAGTTGCTCTATGCCAATGACCCAACACTGACAATTAAATAAAAAAATGTTCTGCAAATTCTAGTAGTGGAAGTTAAGGAACAAAACAACAATAATAATACAGAATAGAATGGGACATCCACTCTACTTTTCTTTCAGTTTTCAGAGCAGAGAGGTATGAATGTTTTTCAAATCTTCTCTTGCAATCCTGCAATCTCCCTATGTGTTAAACAGCACGGCAATCCACTAAGCTGTGCAAAGCATCTGAGCTTGAAAACCAGAAAATAAAGGTCAGATCAGAGCTGGGGTAGGCAAGCAGACCCAACAGCTGATCGTCAGAGCGAACTGGTTCACTCACAGATGATCTTCGGAGCTATTGGTTCGCCTGAACTGGGCCAAACCAGTAGAATTTCACCCCTAGTGTAAGTCAATACAAGTTTGCCACTCATCACTGTTTTCTTTCTTAAAATCAATGCCAAATCTTCAAAAATCACTATCTGAAACTCTCAGGGGTGAGAAGTCAATGGAGGATGTCTGATATCTCCCAGATACATGGATTCATCCTCCAAAGTCTAGATCAGGGGACTTCAAACTTGACAGCTTTAAGACTTGTGGACTTCAATTCCCAGAATTCCTCCTCCAGTCATGTTAGCTCAGGAATTCTGGGAGTTGAAGTCCACAAGTCTTAAACTTGCCAAGTTTGAAGACCCTTGGTCTAGATATACAGAAAGAAGATGAAAAGAGAATAATTGCATGCCCCTTGGAGGCTGAATTCATATTCTATCATAGTTCCTAGGTCTTTTTTCAATACCCAACTAGACCTAGACTTATGTTACCATGGTCTTTGCTACCTTGATTAATGAAATTATCAGCTCTCTGATCAATGAGATGAATTAGTCTTTTTATTCCATCCTAAATTCTGAATTAACTCAGCAACATATTCAAGCACTAAACATTTTCCCTATTATAGGCAACAGATTTGTAATCAGGTGCTTAATTGTATACTCAAAGTTAGTTCACAAGAGTACCATAAAAATAGCACAGATGTGAAAATCCAATCTCCTCTAAAAATGGAATTAATGTTAGAGTAACAGCAATGGCAATTAAAAAAAACTATTAAAGCTTTATATTAGAACTTGGAATTAAATCTTACTTTTTCCAGATGTCTGAACTCTTACTAATATAATAATAATAATAATAATAATAATAATAATAATAATAATAATAAT
>NW_020769309.1:15928923-15950110 GCF_900518735.1 Pseudonaja textilis
GATAGATAGATAGATAGATAGATAGATAGATAGATAGATAGATAGATGATAGATAGATAGATAGATAGATAGATAGATATGTTGTGACTGGAAGGATTGAGCCTGCTAGGAGTTTTGAATCTGATGCATCTGAAGATGGAAGGTTTGAGCCTGCTGTGAATGTGGAGTCTGATTTATCAGAGGACACAGATGTGAGCCAGGAGGATGAGAGAGTGTCGGAGAGACAGTCGTCTCCATAACCTTCTACTTCATTCATACCTCGGGTGTCAGCAGCTGATCCACAGAATGAGCCAGAGGATTCGAGTGAGGACGAGACTGATGGATGTTGGCTTGATGCTAGGACTAGAAGAAGATTGAAACGTCAATCACAATCTGAAAGGAGACATCAAGCCAGGGATTAATTAGAGAGACTGACATGCCCCTCCATGGGATTTAAGGAGGCGTGCTGGCTCTCAATCTTTGCTTGGAGCAAAGTGCATTTTGGGATTCGGAAGAATACGTTTGACCCTCTTGGATGCAGCGTTGTGATTTATAGTCAGCTCGGACTTGCCAGACAGATTCTAGGAAGACTGCCAAGGACTGAGTAAACAGAGATATTTAACTCTGCATTGTCTGTGTTCATTTGTTTGAGTATTATAACTTTGGAACTTTGGATTCTCACCTGTGGATACAGGTGAGACAGAACATTTTTGCTCCAAGCCACGACTCCATCTTATACCCAAGATGGACCAAACCCAACTAAAGCAACTGGTAGAACAACAGCAGCAACAAATAGACCAACTTTTTCAGAATAACCAGGTCCTCCAACATCAGGTAATTCAGTTGGTTAATCATGTTATGCATTTGCAGGCTCCTGTTGCTCCCCCAGCTCCTCCCCTTAGGAAAAGCCCAGTATCTGTGCCAGATAAATTCTCAGGACAGAACGATATGTTTGCGGCGTTTATGGGACAGTGCCAACTATTCATGTCCTTATGGCCTGAAGATTTTCCTAATGACCGGGCTAAGGTGGGGTTTATTATTAGCCTCTTATCAGGGCCTGCTGCTAAGTGGGCTACTCCTCTGCTAACACAAGATAGCCCTTTATTAAATGACTACCAGGGTTTCCAGCAACAATTATGTGTCATGTATGAAAATCCTATAAAGAGTCAAACTGTGGCTAGATGTTTGAGGGACATTCGTCAGGGGAAATATCCTTTGCAAGAATATATTGCAGAGTTTCGTCTGCTCTGCATGGACTCTACTTGGAATGAGTCAGCCCACATGGATGCATTTCAGGAGGGCTTGGCAGACGAAATCCAAGATGAGTTGGTGCATGCGTAGTGGGCTCTAACCCTGGATGCGCTAGTGGTGCAATGTTTGCGCATTGATGCCCGGCTACAACAGCGCAAGATCAAACGCTCAGTTATGGAACCACCCCCCCACTCACGGCCGGAACCTCCAGTACAACCCGCGCCATTGGTATCTTATAATACCAGGACCAGGACCAAGGAGCCCGTGGAGTTGGGTGCACTCCGCCCTCGGTTGATGGAGCAAGAATGCTCGCAAAGGTTCCAGGGAGGCTTGTGCCTTTATTGTGGGGGGCGGGACATTTTGTCAGTTCTTGTAAAAGGAGGGGAACACGAAGACCAGTACCAGAATCTAATCCTGGGCCATCGAGAAAACGGGGTATGCCCGACCTCGGGGAAACCCTAGGTCGGGCACATATCACACCACTACATGAAGTAGCTGAGGTGAACTCTGATCATCCCTGGCATTTACTTTTGGACTCCAGGTTTTCCTACAGTCCCAGAAGGAGGGGATTCCTGCGGTTGCATTGGTGGACTCGGGGCTACTACTAGTTTTATGGACCGGGCCTTCGCAAGGCACTTTGATGTACCATTGGTTGCCGTGGAACCACCCATCAGGGTGGAAACTGTTGATGGGCATGAACTTAGGTCTGGGCCCATTCGTTTTGCCACCCAGCCATTGTATTTGGTTATTGGAGACCAGGAGGCGATTAGCTTCTATATCACCTCGAACCTTCATCTCCCTTTGGTTCTGGGCATGGCCTGGCTACAGTTGCATGATCCACTGGTGGCTTGGGCACAGAACGCCATTTCATTCCCAAGTCTCCAGTGTGTGGATCATCTGAGACATACCTGCACTGGTCAGGACATTGCCGCCCCTGATGTTTCCATACCACCAGAGCTATCGGACTTCTCTGACGTTTTCAGCGAGAAGGAGGCAGATCAGTTACCACCACATCGCGCATATGACTGTCCCGTGGACCTTCTACCTGATGCCCCACTGCCCAAGGGTCGTGTATATTCCATGTCTAAGCCCGAATTGGCTGCTCTTCGGGATTTTCTGGATAAGAACTTGGCCTGAGGATTTATCAGACCATTGTCATCTCCTCTTTCTTCTCCCGTCCTTTTTGTGAAAAGATGGGGGAGTTGCATTTGTGCTGCGACCACATGCCGGTTGAATGCCATCACAGTGAGAAATAGTTATCCCTTGCCGCTCATTCCAGAGTTGATGGAGTGGTTGAGGGAGGCCACTATTTTCACCAAGCTCAATCTTCGAGGGGCTTACAACCTGGTGCGGATGCGCAAGGGGGACGAGTGGAAGACAGTGTTTGGCACCCGATACGGACATTTTGAACACATGATAATGCCGTTTGGTTTGACCAACGCCCCCGTGAATGAATGAATGACATTTTAATGAATGACATTTTACGGGACATGCTTGATTGGTTCATGGTGGTATACCTGGACGACATTTTGATCTACTCGCGGTCCAGGGATAGCCACCTTCATCAAGTCCATCAGGTATTACAACGTCTTTGGAAGCATAAACTCTATGCGAAACTGGAGAAATGCCTCCTTTTCCAGACTTCCATAGAGTTCTTGGGGCATATCTTCTCTCCTGAAGGCATTGCCATGGACCCGAGGAAAGTAGAGGCCTTGTATAGTTGGGAACCCCCTCATCGAGTAAAGGACGTGCAACGTCTCTTGGGGTTCGCTAATTACTACAGGACCTTCATCCCGGACTTTGCCAAGCTGACGGATCCCATCACCCAACTCCTTCTCAAGAAGGTCCCGTTCCAGTGGGGGCCCCTGCAGCAACAGGCTTTTGAGGCTTTAAAGAAAGCCTTCGTTGCTGAGCCTATATTGAGGCATCCTGATCCGAATCATCCATTTGTGGTCGAGACAGATGCCTCTAATGTAGCTATTGGGGTGGTGTTGTTACAAGCCCCAATGGATGGCGCACCTCTTTTCCCATGGGCATATTATTCAAGGAAGCTCACAACTTCTGAGAGCAATTATACCATTTGGGAGAAGGAGTTGCTGGCCATCAAGGCTGCATTTGAGACATGGCGACATCATCTGGAGGGGGCTCGGCACAAGGTGGAGGTTCGGACAGATCACTGTAACCTGGAACATTTGTCCACTGCCAAGAAGTTGAGCCAACGACAGATTTGATAGTCATTGTTCTTCACTAGGTTCAACTTTTCTGTCACATACGTTCCCAGTGGACAAAATTGGAGAGCGGATGCTCTGTCTCGTAAACCCGAGTACATTGGTCCCGAGGACACTCTTCCTCTACGTACGGTGCTGCCACCGGAATCTTTGGCTGTTATTCAGGACCCGGTGGATTTAAGGGCTTGAGTAAGAGAGGCACAGCACTTAGATGCTTGGTCACAGCAAAGAATGGGGGAAATTGAACCTGACTCCCCATGAACTCTAGAGGAGGGCTTGCTATGGCATCGAGGACTTTTATACGTACCCACCAGGACACTTAGAGCTCACATCATGACTCAGTGTCATGACAATCCTACTGCTGGCCACTTTGGCTTCTTTAAAACTCTTCACCTGGTCACATGGACTTTTTGGTGGCCTCGAGTTCAACATGACGTCTTTTCTTACGTTGCCTCTTGTATTACGTGTCGACAAGTGAAGGCTGCGTCAGGTGCACCTCCTGGACTTCTTCAACCACTTCTGACTCTGAACTGACCCTGGGGGGTGATCTCTATGGACTTAACACACTTGCCCTCATCGTCGGGTTATACAACGGTACTTGTGGTGGTTGACATGCTCACCAAGATGGCCCATTTCATCCCGTGTAGAAGGTTACCATCGTCTCGTGTTACTGCCTGGCTTTACATACAACATGTATTCCGTTTACATGGCTTACGGGACAGAGTTGTTTCAGATCATGGTGTTCAGTTCACCGCTCAATTCTGGAAAAGCCTAATAAACGTACTACGCGTACAAGTATGTTTAGCGTTGGCGCACCATCTGGAAACCGATGGTGGGACTGAGAAAGTATTTGGCATCCTCACCCAATACCTCAGATGTTTTGTTAATCAAAGGCAAAACGACTGGGTGACCTATCTTCCATTGGCAGAGTTTGCCTTTAATAATTCTCGGCACCCACATGATGCCTTTTTACGCAAATGTGGGTTACCATCCAAGGTTTTTCCCCCTGTCGATCACAGATTCTCCAATTCCAGAGGCACGAGACTTTTTGTCAGAGTCATATGCCTTGCATCAATTAATTTCCAGACAATTGGAACAAGCGAAAGTAAACTATAAATGTTTCGCAGATCGTTTACGTTGAACGATGCCTCCATTGGCTGTGGGTGACAAGGTGTGGTTGTCCATGAAGCATCTCCGGGTCGATCGTCCGATTAGGAAGTTGGATCATCACTTTATTGGTCCCTTCCCTATCGAGGCGGTTATTAATCCTTGGCTTATTGGCTCACCCTACCGTGCTCCATGCACATTCACCCTGTTTTTCACTGCTCCCTGTTAGTACCTGACATCCCATCATGTACTCTCCATTCTCCAGATGATACGGGTTCACCATCTAGGCCCAGCACTGATCCTGTTATGGATACCACAGTGGTCAGCATTTACGATTCACGATGGCTAAAGGGATGATTTTTGTACTTCTTAGGGAGGCTGGAAAATGAAACTGAGATTCGTTCCTGGCAGGATGTCTCTAAGGTGCATGCCCCGGACCTTATTCAGATATATCATGCACAATTCCCCTCAAAACCACATCCTGATCATCAGATTCGGGGTAAGGGCCCTGCGGTGAGGGATAGTGTTGTGACTGGAAGGATTGAGCCTGCTAGGAGTTTTGAATCTGATGCATCTGAAGATGGAAGGTTTGAGCCTGCTGTGAATGTGGAGTCTGATTTATCAGAGGACACAGATGTGAGCCAGGAGGATGAGAGATTGTCAGAGAGACGGTCGTCTCCAGAACCTTCTACTTCATTCATGCCTTGGGTGTCAGCAGTTGATCCACAGAATGAGCCAGAGGCTTCAATTGAGGACGAGACTGATGGATGTTGGCTTGATGCTAGGACTAGAAGAAGATTGAAACGTCAATCACAATCTGAAAGGAGACATCAAGCCAGGGATTAATTAGAGAGACTGACACGCCCCTCCAGGGGATTTAAGGAGGTGTGCTGGCTCTCAATCTTTGCTTGGAGCAAAGTGCATTTTGGGATTCGGAAGAATATGTTTGACCCTCTTGGATGCAGCATTGTGATTTATAGTCAGCTCGGACTTGCCAGACAGATTCTAGGAAGACTGCCAAGGACTGAGTAAACAGAGACATTTAACTCTGCATTGTCTGTGTTCGTTTGTTTGAGTATTATAACTCTGGAACTTTGGATTCTCACCTGTGGATACAGGTGAGACAGAACATAGATAGATGCATTCCTTCTTTTTTGGTGTATTAAGACCTTTCGACCATTTTTTTTTCAAAGTTTAGACTAGATATCTTCCTAGTGTACTACTTTTCATATACAAACCAGATTTTTTTCAATAAATATATACATTAATTATATATGCATTTGGCATATCTACCAGTTAATGCTAAGTTTGTCCAAGAACAGTATTGGTCTATGAAGAGTATGAAGATTTACAACTTCATAAAAAGATTCACAAGCAAAATGAAAAAAAGATGCAGACACTGAAACAAGAAAGATAAAATACATCAAAGAAAAGGAGTTTGAAGCATTTTATCTGTCAAATCCATTTTTTATATTCATTCAATTCAAGTTAAAAATCTAATGTTAACCTCAAGACCTTACATTTTTCATCTTATGATAAATCTAAGTTATTAATAAGATGGTTCAGATAATTTTCTGTTTCTTAAGATCATCCTCATTGCACCAAGCACTTCTTCTTCCACAATCGATGCACATGAATTTTAAGAAAATTGGCTTTTAAAATCCTAGGCTTGATGCTAGATTATGAAGTTGAATGAACCATCCTGAAAGAATGAAGTGACAAATTACTTTCATATGAGGTCACCTGAGCCTGACTTTTCATATAAGAGAGGAAAGAAAGGAATGTTGAGCAAAGACTTATTTGTAAATGAAATTTTAAAAAATGATACAAGTTTTTTTTTAATTCCACACAGTAAAATCATGTTCTTTTGTGATATGAAATATTAAGAAGGTATAATTGTATAAATTATTTTTCTATTAATATCTATCAATTTGTATATTTTCAAAATTTAAACAGTAGGAAAAAGTCACCAGTTTTTGTGGTTAGATCATCAGTAACACTGTCAAAATTTCTGCTTTTAATAATTGGTTGCTGAAGTTTTACTAAGTTCAACTATTTTAATTTATTCAATCTGCCTGACATGACAATCTGCATAATAATAATTTTAATAATTGTATTTCACTGTTCTTAATTTATCTTCCAAGAGTTACTTTATCCTGCCTCTAACCTTTACCATGGAGATTACCTATAGCATGAAGGATGGCGCACCAATATACTAGAGTTGTGGCTTTGATGATTCCACCAATTTTGTTTTGCCACCCTGTTTAGAGAACAATATTATAAAAATGAACAATAATTTACAACAGAACAGCTGTTATGTATAATGCATTCATAAGACCTTCCACAATAAGCAAATAAGACTTAAAAGCTTTTTAAAAAAATTAAATAGGACATTGAAACAGTTATGCTTTTTTCTTTAAACGTAGTGATGGCAGCCACCATATATGGATATAGAAGTAGATTAGATGAATTAATTGGTAGATGAATATACTAATGACTATTAGTCACATGTAATAGCTGTAAAGTATATCATCATCATCAGTTCCTTTTGGGTGAAATGCATAGGGCAGACAACGATAAATTATAGCTATATTAGTATTCATGGGTCAGGCCACTGCTTGGGATTTATAGTGGAAGAGGTCTACTGAACACATGTGATAGATAGTTTCTGATTCTCTTTGCAGCCATCTAGTGCTGTGTGGGGTTTTGCAGCTCAGTCATAGTACAGCGTATCTCTAAGGACTGTTGATATTTAGTATGGTCCAATATCAAGATTCAAGAAGGTATGACATGTATGTTTGATATGGTCTTGAAATAAAATTATGTTTATAATTCTGCCCTTCCACTTGTGAATTCTAAAATATTTTTTTAAAGAAACTGGAATAACACATTTACTAATGATTGCAAAGTATTGGTCTTATTTGCAAATATTTCAAATCATTTAACATTACAAGACTGCATTCCAAATCTAATATAAGCATCCTTTCCCACTCTGGCCCTCTGTCAATCATAGTTCCTTTTATTTTTTCTTTATGTACAGTATATAAGCTTCATGTTACACAGAGTTCTCCCAAAAACTACTTTGGTTAATTCTGCTGACTGCCAGATACCTGAAATTTGGCAGTTCAAATCTCACCAGGTTCAAGGTTGATTCAGCCTTCCATCCTTTTGAGGTCAGTAAAATGAGGATCCAGATTGTTGGGGGCAATGAGCTGACTCTGTAAACTGCTTAGAGATGGCTGAAAAGCACTGTGAAATGGTAAATAAGTTTAAGTGCTATTGCTATAACTAATACAACAGCCTCACCAGTATGCTATGAACAGAAGATAGGGTGTTCTGACCCAAACCCTTTTCCAATCAGACAAACAATAACCAAAGGGAACAGAAACCTTTTAATGAGTTTTATGAATCCCCGGTTAAAAGGCTGCTGCAAACTAATTAATTTTAATAAACATAAATCTTGCCAAAATTGTGCAAGACTGCCAAGAATCACTGATAAGAAATATTTCACAACACAAGAGTCTTTAAATACCAAATTAAGATACTGTAATGTCCATGAGGCTGAGTTTCAAAATGTCTTTGCTTCCTGCAAAGAAAGTTTGCTTCACAGCTGGCTTTTCTCTTCTTGAAGGAGGGACCATTTCCTTACAGCCTTATTCCCGAGTCACCCGTGCTGTTGTAGCTGCTCTTTCCTGCGAGCAATCGCACAAGCGCACTTGGCACAAGCTCCTCGGGAACCTCCTCATCACTGCTGCCAGCCCCCACAATCACTGAAAGCAGCAGTCCACTCCCTAATGGTTCTGGCCCCTCATCTGAGTCCTCGCTGTCCTCAGCTGTCTGCACCTGCTGCCAGCTAACCACAGCATAGGGTTAGAGTGATATCCCGTTTATAATGAATTTGAGCAGGTCTATGGTAGACTAAAATATGGAATATACACTAAGCAGATGATAATTCCTTTCTTTAATGTTTTCATTATTGAACCAGTGGTAGGATACAATTTTTTTTACTGCCGGTTCTATGGGTGTGGCTTGGTGATCATGGCAGGGGAAGGATACTGTAAAATCTCCAGTCAGAGATGGTATTTGCCAGTTCTCCAAATTCAAAATTTCCACTACCAATTCTCCAGAACTGGTCAGAACCTGCTGAATACCACCTCTGTATTGAACCATTCCAAAACAATTGCTTTTCATATGTCTAATAATGGCAGGGGGAAATGTAACTTTTTCCTTTCTTTGAAATGTTGCCCAATGCCAATTCTTTTCAGTTTGTTTGTTTTAGAAAAGTTAAGTTCCATGTTAGTTGTAACACTAACCTAATACTCTATCCCTAATAATTCCATAATCATTACTTTTAAAATATCAATACACTGATTTATCTATACACATTAATCCAAACATTTTTTTCTGGCCAGCACAGACTGCATCATGATCTTTATTCACATACTCTAGACATGACTGATCAGAATTTAATTAATAGCATTTTTTTTAAAAAAAATGAATAAAGTAATGCACAAATCAAGGTAAGAAGGAACAGGCATTATTTTTATATATATTAGAGAGGATTAGAGAGGATAGTCATTTTTTGTAGAGTAAAGAACTGGAAGAAATATGCTCATTAGAAATTAGTGTAATGAATAAGTCTTGGAAGATTGATCTTGTACCTTCAACGAATTCAGCAGTAGGAGCTGATTGGTTTTTATTTGATTGTGATAAACAAAAGCCATTAGTATTACATGTGACATGTTTATTTTACTTTCTATAGCCATTTGCTTGTTACCTTTATGCATTTATTATAGAATAGTCCCTGTTCCTGCACCACCCCACCTGTGGTGGTATTCAATTTTTTTTACTACCGGTTCTGTGAGCGTGGCTTGGTGGGCATGGCAGGGGAAGGATACTGTAAAATCTCCAGTCAGAGGTGGGGTTTGCTGGTTCACCAAACTACTCAAAATTTCTGCTACCGGTTCTCCAGAACTGGTCATAGCTTGCTGAATACCACCTCTGATTAGATGAATCTTAGATTACATAAAATAAAACCTCTCCAAGATGCCATGAATTAGGAGACTAGTCTTGTGGTCTATGTTGAGATTGTAATTATCTCAATTTCTCAGGAAGTATTATATTTTTTGAAACTGAAAGTTCATAGTATCAGCGGTCTCTTCATGAGACAGTCTATTAATTATTGTTTGAATCGCTTTGGCCGTTACTGTCAGAAAACTTCACGTTTATTTTAGATATGAAAAAGATAAAAATTTAAGTTTAGCAAAGATCAGGTAGTCAAATATTTCAAGTGATTATATGAACAGTTTAGAAAATTCTAAAACACCATTTAATTGGCAGGCTAACGGGAAAAAGTGAAAACTTTCTAGGAAAATAAAGGCTTTTGTTTTTATTCAATTTAAGAACTTTTTTAAAAAAAAATACAAACTGTACAAAACCTGTTAATATAATAAAGAAACTTGTATATTTTTAGAAATACATAAAGTGAAGATATTGAAATTAATATATGAAAGTTAGAAAAGTTGTGTCATTCCTGGCACATTTTATCTTTCAGAAGTCCATGACATTGATAAAATGATAAAAGAAAAGGCTCAGAAGAAATGGACTCTGCTAGCAATGATAGTACATCAAGTTTCAGAAAATGAAACTGATTTACACCAACTTTCATCTGTTTTCTGAGCTTTATCCTTTCTTGAAAATTAGTATGTTCCATACGATCCAGAATGCATGACTGCTTTTAGTACACTGTTGATTTCTTATGTTCCCAATGTCACCTTTGTTCTATTTGCCTCCCTAAAACACGGAGTCATACTATATTTCTGAGAGTTCAACAGCTTGTTCTTCCAAATGGTGTGAAAATTAAGTATATTCAAACAATAAATGCATAATTATTGTTTGAATAAACTATATTTTTCCATTTTTAACATGCACACCACATTACACATTATACATTCTTTAAAATAAAATGAAAACAAAACCTCACTTTAATAAATAAGATATATATAAGATATAAGATATATATTTATAAAAGCCACTTTACATTCCCAGCACTTCCAACCTTGTAGCACAAATCCTAAAAGAAGCTTAGAATATACAAAGCAACATTCTCTCTGAGTTAGAATAGGCAGGTTTGGTGCAAAGAGCAAGTTACAGAATCTTGGAAATTATGTATATGTACCTCTTATTTTATTATTTCTTTCATTTATTAGTGAGCACATAACATGAAGCCTTAGTAAAAGGAGAAACTGCTAATTGTTTATTTGATGCTTGAAAATGTCCATCTGCATGACAGCATTTTGAAAAATCCCTTTCTATTCCCAGAATCAAAGATTTCTACCATGCACAGGTACAATATATGTGGTACCTTGGTCAATAGTAGTAACTATGAGGGGGATCTCAGAGTCCTAGTGGACAACATTTAAATATGAGCCAGCAGTGTGCAGCAGCTGCCAAAAAAGCCAACATAGTTCTAGGCTGCATAAACAGAGGGATAGAATCAAGATGACGTGAAATGTTAACACCACTTTATATTGTCTTGGTACAGCCACACTTGGAATATTGCAGTTTTGGTCATCACAATGTAAAAAAAAATGTTGTGACGCTAGAAAGAGTGCAGAGAAGAGCAACAAAGAAGATTAGGGGAATAGAGACTAAAACATATGAAGAACAGTTGCAGGAACTGGGCACAGAAGAAACTGTCCTCAAAATAGATAGATAGACAGATGATAGATAGATAGATAGATAGATAGATAGATAGATAGATAGATAGATAGATAGATAGATAGACAGACAGATAGATGATAGTGATACATGATAGAGATAGATGATACAGAGAAATTAGAATGAGAATGAGATAGAGGTGGGGAGAAAGAAAGAAAGAAAGAAAGAAGAAAGAAAGAAAGAAAGAAAGAAAGAAAGAAAGAAAGAAAGAAAGAAAGAAAGAAAGAAAGAAAGATAGATAGATAGATATTGGTTCTATCCCTGTGCATTA
Source organism: Pseudonaja textilis (assembly GCF_900518735.1). The sequence continues at coordinate 15,940,480 of NW_020769309.1, forward strand.
TACGGCTTCATCTGCATGTTAGCAACTCCTATTTGTAGTGCTAGGAAATGCTTAATGCAGATCCCAACTTTGAGCAGACATAGCAAAAGCACAAAACTTAGGTTGATCATATTGAAAACAATTGAACTCACTAACCTGTGTATTAACAAATGATTTAAACTGGTTTTAAGCTGGATTTAATTAATTGAACTTTTTGTCTCTACTTCAAACTCCTTTTAATAATCACATGCCAGTATAAATCTCTGACATTCCATTTATTGTTTGTTTATTTGTGTCAGAAGCAACACAGTTAAAATAAGTTAAAATACTACATGATATAAAACTCATACATAAATTTATGTATTTATGTAAATAAATAATCAAATATGTATGCCACTGATATCTATATTATTTATGTAGTCAAGGAGCAGACCCTACCCTACTTCTTCACTATCTAGATTCCTTTCAGCCATCACAATGGACAATTAATTCCTAGAGAGGGAAGCCACATATTTATCTAAGCAAGCAAAGAAGATAATCCTAGCATATAAGCAGAGTCTAGAAATCCATGCAACTAAGACAAGCCTGCACTGTTTTTAATTTCTTAGCTGCCTTAAGTACTTGCTAGCTAAAAACAAAAACATGTAAGCAAGCTTACAATTGAAGAAAATATGTCATTACAAGAAAAATAGGAACTAGAAGCTGTTCAAATAGCCATTATACTGCTGTTGAATAACCCACATTTGTTTAAAAAAAGCTATATTTTAAGTAGAATGTCCATTTCCACAAAATTCACAAATATATTCAAACTACAAAATCTATCTGCCTGAAACATTAAGTTTTCTCGTGTATATTGACAGCAAACATATCTGGGTTGCAAAAATGCAGATGGCTAAATGGCATCAAAGAGATACAGAAACTATAATTTTCAAGATCATCTGGATTTTTGTGGTCCGGATAATATATTTTTGTGGCAATATTTTATCCTCGTGCGATGATTGACATATTTTTTATAGTAATAGTATGTCTTTCATAGGAAGTATCTCTTGCACAGGATTCTGAAGTTCCTTAACAATTTAAGAGACTACCTTGAAGAATACTAATAACTATGAAAAACTTCTCAGTGTAGTCTCTGATCATGCAGTGCAATGTGTGCCTACATATATTTTGCTATTCAACAACAAAAAAAGAAAAAAATAATACACAAAAATGGAAGAAAACGTGGTTAATTAATTTTAACAGTTAACATGTAGATCTACCCTGGCTGGGTGATGAAAGAAAAGAAAAAGCAATAAATTTTTCTCCCTGAAGATTATTCTTTTCAACTTATTTGCCTATCTATATCACTTTTTTAGTGATGCTCCCTTATGGAATATTATTATTATGGCTGGTTGCACAGATGGAAGTTAATTCTGGATTTGGCATTTTTATCCAGCTTTCATGTCCTTCCCAGAGACAGTGGATAGGCAGAAGTTGCTTGATGGTATGAAAGTATCATCATAGAATGTAAGCTGTTCGGATTAAAAGCTGCCTTTTGCAATTGGCTGATGGTGATTTTGTCAAAACTGATGGTGTTCAAGTTATGTTCCAGATGTTTTGGGATTGACCCAAAGAACCTATTGCTATTGGTACTCTGTTTGCTTTCTTTTGCTACAATTGTTCTATTTCTATTTTCAGGTCTTTGTATTTTGTAGATTTTCTCCAGCACTTTTTGTATTATTTTCTGTCTCCAGGTTCTGTCTATTATCAAGACTTTTTTGTCTTTCTTATTGACAGTTGTTAAGACCAGAGTATTATGTGGCAGGTGCTTGTCTGATTGAATTCTAAAGTCCCAAAGTACTTTAGTGTCTTCATTTTTTAAAAAAATTACTTTGTCTATTTTGTGGTCCTACCAGTTCTTGCTTGCACTATTGCTGCACATTGTCATTTGTTTATAGTCAATCTGTGTGATCTTCTTGCAGCAGCTAACCAGGTGGTCCATTGTTCAGTTTTGCAGAAGAAGGCAGCATTTGATATCTATTAGTATCTTCTCAATTCTGTCCTTGCATACATTTGTCCTTAAGGCTTGGTCTTGTGCAGCCAGAATCCTGTCTCTTTCAACTTTCCTGCTCTTAACCATAGCTAGGTCTTCTTATCTGCTTTGCCTTTTTGGTTTTTGGCTTTAATGTAGTGGGCATGTAATACTTTCCCTTGCCATGTCCCTTTTCCATTCTTGATTTGTTTTTTTCCTCTGGGACAGTTTACTGTTATTTAAAGCAATGCTTGCTGTCTTTCACTGGTAACTAACATTCATATCTTCTCAGATTCCTCTTGGGTATAATCCATAATCTATTGTACTTTAATATTTGCAGAAAATAATTTGCCCATTCTATAACCACAGTCAAACCCTTCTCCTATCCCTAACAACAAACAACATGTTAACAATATGCAAAATGGTTGGCCTGGGTTACTCTTGATTTGGAATTTAGTTGCAATTCCTTTTTCTGGACAACTGAATGACATGCAAAGCATCTATGTTACCTTATGTCACACACTACTAGTGTCAAAAAAAGTTCTATTAAATGGGAAACAGGATGAGATATGTATATACAAATTTGTAAACAGAGTAAAAACTTAATTGGAAGAAAATGAATACATGGGGCATGAGAGTCGAGCTGCAAAATCCACACATTCATTAAATGTGTGAGAAGGAGCAAAGCTTCTTCTCCATCATAATCAAGACCTAAAGTGCCTTTCTATTACTGCAAGATAGTAGCCTGTGCAAAGCAAAACACAGAATATAAATGATTAGTAGTGATCTAGTGCACTAACCTTAAGTCAGGGCTGAAATACATGCTTTGCACTCTGTAAAGTTGTCATTTATTAAAGATAACAAGATGCATTGCCATATAATTTACTCATAGTAGAGGAAAGATTGCACACTGCCTACAAGGAAGTACATGGAAAGCTTTTTAAAGAGAATAGGGACATAGCAGCAAAGCTGATTAAGACAAGTGATGGAACAGCTGAAAATGAGTTCCAAAAAAAGAAAAAAAGAAAACTATCATGATGTGATCTCTCAGCTATAGGATACCTTGCCTGTTGACTTTACCAGGTGTTTCTTTTGTGGAGAAAAGCAGTGTTTAAAGAAGATGGTATTCAGGTAGTTCTTTTCCTTTACCTGTGGTCTTTGACTTTTTAATATAAAAGCAGAGAAAACCCTTATTTGTTCACAAACTACAGAATGCTAGAAATTTAAATTAGTTTAGAACCATTTAACTGTCATGTTTCTCAATGTACAATCTAAAGACTGGAAAGAACTTGAAAAGATTCTGATTCTTTAAAAGTTATTTTTAAGAAGTTTAATTCAATTATGAGTCCCAGAGATTTTCTTTAAATGTTTAGAACAGTTAAATCTATCTGAAATGCTGATTGCACTTTATTTCCCTCCTCCCTTAAATTACAATACAATAATTGGATAAAATTATTAAATTGGAGACTTGGAATAAGACATTTAGGCCATCAGATCCAAATCCCTGTTCAGTGGAAGAATTAAATGAAAAGCTCCCAGCAAAGGTCTGTGCTTGAACAAATTCAGTGAGGAGGAAATCACTAGCTCTCAGATATAATTGCTCCTATTTTCAAACTGTTGATACCATTAAAAAGTATCTGCCAACATTGTTGGAATTTACTTTCCTTTAATTGAAATCCATTATTTCATGCCCTTTACTCTGATTGGACAACAGAGAACAGAATATGGCCATTGGTGTGTATTTAAAGAGTTCAGTCATCTTTTATCAAGGCTGAATCACTCTGTCACTGACAAAATTTAGTTTATATTCCCTTGATTTTCCTTGTTGCTCTTTGTATTTCTTCCAGTTAGTTCTATACAGAACTGGATGTAGAATTCAATATGAGATCTAACCAACATGCATATTACTTTTGGTGTTTTTGGAAACTGTACTTCTATTGATGTGAGAATCATTTGGTGGTAGTGGTTAAGGCACCAGCTATAAACTGGGAGTCTCAGCATAGCACAAAATTGGATACATGACCTTGAGCCAGTCACATACATTCATCCCTAAAATGAACAATGACAAACCACAAATGCAAGCAAATATATGTGTCCCAGGATAACAATGCAATATTGAATTTGGATCTGTCATCAGAACCATAGATTTACTCTTCCAAGCTTTTGGATTCATGCTGGAGCCATCTTCAGGAAAATTCTCTCTAAGGGAATTCATGCTTTGGACTGTTCTACGAGTTGTGTTTATGTGGTGCCTTCCTATTGGCTGATTGATATATTGATGGCTGGTGATTGGTTGTCATTTCCTTGTGCTGCCAAGTCCTTGGCTCCTAAGTATTTGATAAATATTTGATTTAAATCAGAACTTCTGTTAACTGACAAGGAGTCCATTTCCCAGACTTCAATCATTTCCCTGGCTGTCTTTGTAACTGCATAACCAATGAACTTAGTTGCTGTGAATGTGTGTGTCAGATTTCCAAGTAATACACCCATAGCAAACAGAACTCTGAAGTAGGTAGGTAGGTTCTCCAAAGAATAGTTTTATTGGACATATCATATTGGCAGGGTGGTGAAAACTGACTCTCAATGTTCCCACAGTTTTCACCTAGTTAAAAGTAAACATTTTTCCCCTTCCCCAAACAATCAGTCATGTAGTCCAATCAACTGTCCAGTTGCCTAGTAACTTTACTCCTCCTCTCTCTAATCACCCATGGAAATGTCCTTGGTTCCCAAGAGAATGTATTTTGTTTTGGCTACAAAACCCAGCTATCTTTATTTTCCCCTCCCTATCCCTCAGTTCCAGTGTGGCAACACTGAAGCCTCAAAATGGCTTCACTCAGGTTAGCTTCAGGGTTGACAGTGTGTCTTTGTTCATTGAAATGTGAGGCTACCAATGAGTTTCCTTGTCTGACCATTCCTGTTTTCTTGCAATCTGATTATGTGTGGTGGATAGTGGATACTGCATCCAGTTTTCTGTTTCTGTGTTTGTGTATATGTGTATCTATACACATACACACTCATAAACAATGCACCAAATTTTAAACCATCATTGTGCCTGATCATATGAAATAATACTGATCAAGCTTTCAATTCCATTATTCAATTACCATATGATAAACTGGTAAACATTTATAATCCAATTTATAATCTAAGACTGTTATCCTTGGATTTTCATATTACTTGTATGTATTAATACATTTTGGAATATAATTCAAAAGTATATCTTTATCTTTAATGATACTGAATTGTATTGAATTTTGTAATGCCATTATAACAAACAAGTAGATGCATAACTTAAATCTTGTGAATCCACATCATACAAATAAATTCAATTTCCTAATAGAATTAAAATGACCAAATTAAACACACAATAAAACTCAAAGTTATGTGATTAAAATGAATACTATTTCAAGATCAATATGTTTACTTAGAAGTATTCAAAATACCTTTAAAGTTTTTACACAAATTAATAAAACAGTAAGAAATATTATATAGGAAGGCCAATCCTTAAACTTTCATATTAATTTTTTACAGCAATTATCTTTTACCATAAACTCATCACAAACATCATAACTATTTATATAAATTATAAACCAATCAATCTGGCATATTTAAAAATATTTAAAGCAATTCATACAAGTAAAAATCCTCTTTTTAATAGAATGACTGATAAAACAATTACACAATAATGGTAAACTTCAGAAGAGAAGGTTGATATCATTATCAGTAAGACATAACATAACAGCTCTGTAGTGTATTCAGTACCAAGTTTTCTATTTGTCTGATAAGAAAGGTCAAAATATACAGTATCAAATAAAATATTGGAGGAGATAAAGAACATCCTTGATGAATTTGAGACATTTTTAAGATGAAGTAATTCCATCTGCAATAACCCTAGGAGGAAAGATTAAAGTGTCACATATTAAATCCAACTTACTGAAAAAAGAGGAAATGCAGATTTGGTCAAGACATCTTACCTAAATTTCCATTGTACTTATTGAAAGTCTTTTTTTAGGCTAATAAGACCATAACTACTGATTGTCTCTGGAGATTCTCAGTCATCCAGGTCATTAAAAAAAGTACCATAAGTGCTTTTTTTCAAAAGGCAACTGGGGTGTGTGTTTTTTCCTTAAGGAAAAATAAGAAAATGTTTCACTTCTCATCCAAGAAGCTTCAACAGTTCTGAAGGTGGAGGGATGGAGGGATTGTATTTCTTTGTGGACACCTGGTTATCAGCACCCTAAGAACTGTTGAGGCCACTTGGAGCTTTATCTTGGTCCTCAGGATCACCTTAATCTGAGGACTTCCAGTTGTGCTTCTGTCGCATTAAAGCAGAATCTGTGATCGTGCACAGTTTTGCTCTGTGCTTGCTTGTAGGAGGATTCCGACCAGGACCAGACCCATCCTGGAAGGTAGTGAAGCAAGGAGGGACCACCTGGAGGGTCAACAGGAACTACATCTCCCTTCCCTGAAAAGGTAAACCTCCTCTAAAAACAAGTTGCAGCAGTGGTCAAAAATGGCCACCATGAAGATGGGAGGCAGTCTGTGAAACTAAGACTCTGCTGGAGTGGTGAAGCTCTGAGTGGTGTGTGAACCAAGTGAAATACATGGAAATTAACGTACCCCAGAATTAAGAAACAAAGAATATTTTATGAAATATTGTAGAAGCAGTGATCAGAGAGAGAGAGTGAAGAAAATTGGAAACTTGTGAAATTGGCTTTGGACTTTGAAAATAATTAATTTAGAGGTAGAAAATTTAGAGGAAATATTGGATTATAAAAGACTTGGAAATTAAACTGGATAATTATTTGGATTTTGGCATTAAATAGGCATAATTAAATGCTGAAATTGAATGTGTCAAAAAGAAATAATAGCTAATGATTGGAATTAGTGAAATTAATAACAGCTTTAAAAAAGGAAAAAGTGAAAAGAAAGGATGGAACTTGGAAACAAAACTGAGAAAACCACCTAATGGTAAAGGAAAAATTTCAGTGACTCTTTGAAAAGTGCTTGGTCCTTTTAAAATTGGAATTTGAAAGGAAATAAAAGGAATTCCATTTCAATAAAATAAAAATCCTGAAAAGTTAAATATTAGAATACTACAAGGAAAAAAAGATATGTGAAGAAATTGCCCTGGGATTATTTGGTGACTTTGGAAAAAAGTTGGAAAAGAAATTAACAGAAGGAACCTGGAAACAAAGATTTATGGACACTGACTGTTGAAGTTAAATATAAAAGATGCTCATTATAAAAATTGGATTGGACATAAATATTAAAGAAAGGGAAAAAAGAAAAAAGAAAAAGGAAGAGCTGTATCTAACAAAATGAAATTCAATGTAGAGAAAAGTAAAGTCCTATATTTAGGCAAGAGAAACCAAAAGTACACATATAGGCTCAGTGAAACTAGGCTCAATAGCACTAACTCTGACAGGGATCTTGGAGTCTTAGTGGACAAACAGCTAAATATGAAGCAGCAGTGTGCAGGAGCAGCCAAAAAAGCTAATGCAATCCTAAATTGCATTAACAGCGGAATACAATCAAGATCAAATGAGATACTAATATCACTCTATAAAATCTTAGTAAGACCACACCTAGAATACTGCATCTAGTTTTGGTCACCACATTATAAAAAACAATGTTGAGACTCTAGAAAAAGTACAGAGAGCAACCAGGATGATTAGGGAACTGGAGACTAAAATATATGAAGAACAGTTACAGGAACTGGGCTTGGCTAGTCTAGTAAAGAGAAGGACCAGGGGAGACATAATAGCAGTCCTCCAATATTTGAGGAGCTGACACAGAGAGGAGGGGGTCAAGCTATTTTCTAAAGCACCTGGAGGCCAGACAAGGAATAATGGATGGAAATTGAACAAGGAGAGAATCTGGGAATAAGGATAATCTTTCTGACAGTGAGAACAATCAACCAATGGAACAGCTTGCCCTTGGAAGTTGTGGGAGTGTCATCACTTGAGACTTTCAAGAAGAGGTTGACTGTGATTTGTCACATTATCAAAAAAGAAGTGTACAAAATGGGAGAATTATGTTTGGTACTACAAAGTATGAGGGAAATGATGAAAGAAAGCTTGGAAATGTGTAGTATTATACTACAAAAACAAGAAATGGTGACACACATTGAAGAAGAACAAAGAGAACTAGAGGGGGAGGAGTTAAATAAAGAGGAAACCAGCCTTAAAGAACAAGTGGAACAACAAACATTAAAACGGGGGGGGGGGGGGGGGAAGAATTAAAGTTAAAAACTTGAGGTTTGATGTGATAATTAAAGGGAGGAAACAGCAGAAGATGGAAATACAGAGGAAAAATCAAGAGAGGGAGGGGGATAAAATAAATAATTGAAATAAGAAATGGAGGGAAAAAAGGAAAAGGAAAAACGGGGAATTAAGAGAAAGGACCAGAAAATGATGGGAAGCAGAAAGCAAACAAAAATGAAAAGAAATTATATAGTCAGGAGGATGAGAGACAATAGCTAGAAGAACAGGAATTATTATACATATATTAATTGACATCTAATAAAGCGATGAATAAAGCTAAAATGAGTTATGAGAATTGTAATGGAAAGACTATTATAAGCTTCTAAAATTAATTGAATATTTTTAAAAAAAATAAATAAATGATTTAGAATGTAACTAAGAAAAAGGAATACCATGCAGAATAACACACACACACACACACATATATATATACATACATATACATACATACATACATACATACATACATATATATGTTTTCCTAAGTTTTTGCGGGTACTTATATGTATGGTATTCAGCTTTGTTCGGGTATTTTCCCACATCATTATACACCATTCCTAGATGTACTAATCTACAAAAAAACAGATGGCACACTAGGACACACCATATACCAGAAGAAAACACACACCAACTGCTAACTCAACAGCCAATCCCACCACCACTCAGCACAGATAAACTCCATGGCCAAAACACTAATTGCCAGAACCAAACCCCTGGCAGACAAGACACACATAAAGACTGAACTATGCACCCTGACTAAAGTACTGACAGCCAACAGCTTCCACAAAAGCAAAATCACTGGCTTGATCCACAAAAACTTACTGAGACATAATGGAGATCTAGAAGATGAACAGACCTTTGGAACAGCTGTCCTGCCCTACATAAGAGGTACTACAGACAAAATCAGCAAGATACTACACAGGCATCACATCAAGACTGCCTTCAAAACAGACAGAAAAATAGCAGCCATCCTAATAAACCCCAAAGATAAAATTGACCTGGAAAACCAAAGCATATACGAAGTCCCCTGTGCATCATGCCCTGCCACATACATTGGACAGACCAATAGAAGAATAAGTACCTGCCTAGATGAACACAAAAATGCAGTAAAAAAAGCTGGAACACACTTCCTTACTAGTCCAACACATGAAAGCCACAGGTCATAGCATTGACTTCAATGGCACCAAAACCCTAGCTACTATAGAAAACCCTAGCCACAGAATTATCAGAGAAGCCACAGAGATTGAAAAAAGACCTGAAAGCATGAATAGAAGAGATGATTCCACCAGACTGTCAATTATCTGGAAGCCTGCACTCTCAAACAAAAAAATCTCCACACCACAAGCCAACCAAACACCTGGGCACAAACAGACTT
>NW_020769309.1:15955110-16027421 GCF_900518735.1 Pseudonaja textilis
AGATAGATAGATAGATAGATAGATAGATAGATAGATAGATAGATAGATAGATAGATATATGATGCATATGGGATATTTAGTAGTTAGGCGATTATTGTTATTAATGTAGAATGTAATAATTAAAAATGACTATATTATGGTAAATCTTTATAGGGAATTAAAGAGAATAAACTGAGGAAGTATATGGAGCAAAGGGTTGGCAAACTTGAATTGACAATTAAAGGGGACACCTTTTGGATTATTAGAATTAGGATGGAACCTATTGAACAATGAATGAATAATAGCATATGATAATATTGCAAATATGACAAATAAAAGTAAATATGTGTAATGAATATAGAAATGGAATAAGAATCTTATATAATATTAAAACAGTAAAACAGGATCTGAAATATTTAAAGAAAAATCAAATAAGTTATATGAATTGGAATTGGATAAAATAAGTGTAATGAATATAAGAATCGTTGAGAATATTTAAAGGAAAATGGAATGTTATAACATGAAATGAAATTGAATATGAAAGATGAATATGTAATTATGGTCATGTTTGTATTGAAATATAAAAACCTGGAACCACATTGTTCACCAAAAGAGATGTTTTTTAAAATATAAAAATAAAAAAAAAATATTGAAAAAAAAGATCACCTGAATCAGGTGCAATTGGGTGTGGAATCTTCTTGGAACTTCTTGGAACTGCTTCAAGGGTTGCATTGATAGATAGGGTGTGCCTTATTCATTCAGGGAGATAGGGGGTGCCTTATTCATCCCCCTCTGGAGGGGTGTTCAATTCTAACATAGATGGATTCTTTTACCCCTCTTTCAAACCCGTGGTCCCCTCTATTCAAAATGTGAAAAATCAATTCAATCAATTGCACCCTTTAAGGAAAGGGGGGCAGTACAGTTGCATTTTGAAAAAGCACCTTTGAAACTTCACTGCTGGTTTTAACTTTTTTCAATGCATATTCAATATATTGATTAATCATGTAATATTATTAGAAGTTTTTCAACTTTTATAAAACCAGATTGTATTCTGTAGGTGGATGGTATGTGAGTAGTATTATTGTGCTGTCCAGACAGTCTAGAGTTAATGGGATTTGGGATAATTAGTTGGGAATTGGGAGCTGTCCCCTTAAGGGAATGCATCATGGTAAATGTAGTTAAGGTATCCTGGGAAATGTAGTTCATGTCATGTGGCCACATCTGTAACCCTGACTGGTCACTGAATTGACCCTTGGTGGGTTGGGGGAAATTTCTTTACTCTTGCCTGAACACTGCCTCATGGTAGGATCTCTACCCCCTGCTTCTACAATATGGGATGAAAGGGAAGAGATAACCATCTTTTTACCCATAAAGACAGATATTTAAAGTATTGGATATTAAGAAAAATATCGTCATAACTGTGAGTTATTGAGGATACCTGATGAACCAATAAAAAAGACTTTGTATAGATGATTTGTGGAGTTTATCTATCTGTCTTTGTACAGGACAGAATAATTATCTATAATGTGCATGCTGTCAGTAATTTGGTATTGACATTTACCAAGGAAGTTAAGTATAGTCCACATGATTTCTACTAGCCTTTCAAAATCAGCTACATAAGAATCACTTAAAGAGCTTTTACTTTTTTAAAACTTTTTTTTAAAAAGCTCCCAATAATACTAAGCAAAAAAAAAAATCAATAATGTATATCTCATATCACTAAATGGGATAACTATCAGGAGATTGATTTTATTTTACAGATTTAATGGGGAGTTAAAAGTGCAGCTAGGAAAAAATATATTGTTTGAGAATTATTACTTTTCTTTTTTAGTTACATTTGATTCAGCATTACAAATTCCAGCAAAGATTGGATCTATTGAATCAGAATCTATGTATAATGTAGCTACATTGTCCTCGGTAGTAGAAATAATATTTTATGGTTTCAGTCAGGAAACTAACTTGATTTTCTCTTTTCTGTCAATGTTTTTGCTTTATTTAATTCAATGAGTATCAATTGTATAATTTCTTCACATCTCTGTATAAAGTGAAAATTGGGAAGTAAGTTTCTATTTGTTTAGCACAATTAAAACTTGTATATGATTTGGTGTAGATTATCTTGTTTACGATCTCAAAAGTTCATTAAGTTTTTCTTTTTTTATTTCTTTTTTTATTTTTTCCATGCAGGTTATCTGATGACTTTAAATATATGCCATGAAGCCAAATTACTACTGTACTTGAAGAATACCTAATTATAATAAAAAATCTTACAGCTCCTGTTTCATACATTTTATTAAAAAGAAACAGAACCTTGAATAACTATTTATATACCACCTTGAAAAAAAGGGGCATTGTTATTAGAATCTTTGTCATTGCTATAGAGGAAGATCAAATATTGCAGTGGAATATATAATACATTAATCTATGGATTTGATTTAAATATAATTAAGTATCATGGAATTGAAAAAGGGAAAATATTCTCATTGCAAAAGATCTGGAAGTTGTCCATAGAAATTTCCAAATTTAATTCTGATCATGAGCTGGCAAGGTTTTTCATCTATGCAAATTAAATTTGGATGGTTTAGTATTGTAATCTAATAATGGATCTAAAATTTGATTAAAATCTCTATTCATAATTAATTCACAGTTACAGTAAAAAGATGTTTGAAGCACTTTTCTGATATGTCTTGGTATTCCTTAGTAGAACCATAATAACTGATAAATGGAATACATTTATTGAAATAGTATGTGTGTGTGATACATATATGTATAAATAGATGTCTTTGACTATAGGGTTAATTCATGATAAGTGCCTGGTTTAGTTCCTGCAGTTATCTTGGTAAGATTTTCAAAACTGGTTTTCCCTGTTCTTCAAGAAAACAAACAATAATCAGCAAATATAAATTAAAAGGGAAAAAAGCCACAAATATAATAACTTGAACAGGGGGAAGGGGGTTTAAAGAAAAACTAGAAAACTGACATTTATTTTTAAAAAAGCTCTTAAGAGCCAAATATTTGCTGGGGTTGGAACTTTTGGATGGCTATACTGAAAATACAGAATGGTGTACTTCTCCTTCTCCACATCAAACTAAAATAATCTAAAAGGATTGGGGGAAGAAAGGAAATGTTAAAGAAAATATGGCAACCATTTAATTCAATAACCCCGCAGCAAGGAATATCTCACAACTTCAGCACTCCTTTTTTAACCATATTAGTACTGAGGGATATACACACACAAACAAAAGTATTTAATAGAGAACATATTTCATTAAATAAGATTTTCCTTCTGTGGAGGCCGGTTCTATCAGACCAGAGGTGGTATTCAACCGTTACTCACCGGTTCTGGAGAACCTGTATCAGTGATTAGGAGTGGGTCGCGGAACCATTAGTAACTTCTGGCTGGCCATGACCCCGAACTGGCTCTCTGGTTGCTGGTCGCTCAGTTGCCCCACTGACCTGATGCTCACTTACACCACTCGCCTGCCTGCTCCCAACTGAGCAGCCCTGATCTGCCTACCCTGCTCACAGGTAAGCCTGCAAGTCGTGCTAGGCCCTCACCCACTGCATGGGGCCTTTCTATGCCTCCCCACCAGGAACTTTTCTGGGCAGGAGGAGGCCAAGGTGGGGTGCCGGGCCAGTCCAGAGGGTGGGGGGGGGCAGCGGTGGTGGCAGTGCAGCTATGGGAAGCAGCCCAGGAGTTCCTGGCCTCCCTTTCGGGGCATGTCTGCCACCCTCCCAGCCCAGCAGAGCAGGGAAAGCAGAGGGAAATCAAAGGGAAAGGTTTTTCTTTCCTCCTCCCTTTTGGAGTGCATCCGCTGCCCTCCCAGTCCAGCAGATCAGGGAAAGTGGAGGAAAAGCAAAGGGAAAGGTTTTGCGGATTTGGAACAGGAGACAAAGAATTAGCAAGACCAGCTCCACTTTTTGATGCCAAGGACCTCAAGCATGCAGTAACATGATCATGCAGTTGACAGGTGACCATCTCCAAGCAGATAGCATCATCTAGTAACTCAGAGCCTACAGGAGTCTTCTAACTCTTGGTAAGGTGATTTTGGCTCAATTCACAGCATGCCAAACCAACATTCACATTGTCCACCGGCTTGCTGCTCATAAATTCTTCCCAGAAAAGAGGTGTGTATGTGTGAGATAGAGACAAGGAAGGGAAGGAAGGAAGGAAGAAAGGGAGGAAGGGAGGAAGGGCAAGAAGAAAAGAGCAAGAAAGGAAGAAAGAGAAAGCAAGAAAGAGAAGGGAGAGAAAGAGAAAGAAAGAAAGAAAGAAAGAAAGAAAGAAAGAAAGAAAGAGAGAGAGAGAGAGAGAGAGAGAGAGAGAGAGAGGAAGGGGGAGAAAGAAAGAGAGAGAAAAATAAAAAAAGAAGGAAGGGGGGAGAGAGAGTACTCTGTGGTATTATTTTTAATTGTTCCATTATTTATCATATATTAATATTTTGCACTGTCCCTACACCTAGAGTGATTTTACTGCCTTTCTTTTGCCCAGGTGTCTTTCAGGGTTTACATGTCAATAGTCCAGAGCATAAATACAGGTGCATTTAACAGAGTTGAAAGGGACGATGGAAGTCTTCCAATCCAACCCCCTGCTCAGGCAGGAAAACTCTGAGGAATCCAAAATCTGAATAGTGGTCCTGGCAAAGGTGTCAGAATAATATAATAACACTTAGAAAGAGACCTTGCGGGGAACTCTATACTATTTCAGAGAAATGGCTGTCCAGTCTTTTCTTAAAAACTTCCAGTGTTGGAGCACCCAGAACTTCTGGTGGCAAGCTATTCCACTGGTTAATTGTTCTCACTGTCAGGAAGTTTCTCCTTACTTTTAGGTTGCTTCTCTCTCTGTTCAGTTTCCATCCTTCTGGTGCTTTGGAAAATACATTGCCCCCCCTCTTTCTGGCAGCCCCCTAAAAGCCTGTTGCCTATAATCCTCTTGGGCAAAGCATGCGAGCCATTTCCTCCTTTCAGTAGTCCATGAAAGTACATCTATAGATAGATAATAAAGTCAACAAAAGGTGAAAGCATGTGAGCCATTTCCTCCTTTCAGTGGTCCATGAAAGTACAGCTATAGATAGATAATAAAGTCAACAAAAGGTGAACAACATTTTTACAGAACTATAGATACATTGAGGCTGGGTGTGACAAGGAATAGCTGGGAGGGGAGGGGCCAGGCGAGGCACCCCTTGATGTGAGGGACATTGAGTTGGCCACACCCACCCAGTCACATGATCACCCAGTCATCCTAGTCACATGGCCACCAAGCCACACCCACCCAGTCATATGACCCCAAGCCACACCCACCAAATAAGCCACGCCCACAGAACAGTAGTAAAAATGATTGAATTCCACCACTGTATCAGACCAAAGGACCCAAGAATGAAGAGGGAGTTATTCCCGGGTAGATTTTTTAAATTGTTCCTTGCTCATGTAGACAGAAATTGTGTGAGACTAAAGCACTTATCTACACAACTATTAGGTATACCCTGTGTTAGGTATAACATAGGTCACCTAACTTAGTTTGGGTAAAATAATATATATAAGCTATGATTGTTAGTTTAAGTGTGTGTCACTTTAAATGCAAAGCATGTAATTTTGGGTGTGGTGTGAAACCACCATAAGAGGGAGCAAGACAACCTGATTGATTGCTGAAGATTCCCTGACGGTTTGCTGGCAATTACTGACAATTACTGGATTGGATTACGTTGATGGTTTGTTAGCTGCGTCCTTCCCCTACTGAAGAGTTGCTGAAGGAAGAGAGGAGTTTTTTGAGTTCTTCATATCTCTCTACTGCAAGGAGATATATCACCGGACTGATATTTGTAAGTGTACTGACCTCTCTTTTTCGACACTGGAATTTGCAACTGAATAATCCCTGGACGGACTGAACTAAGTGAATGATATATGGACTGTTTTGACTATGCTTTAACTCTTGCTGGAATAAAACTATTTAATTAGCACTGTGCCTCTGTTTACTGAGTGTAAGCTACAAAAAAACGATATCTCACATATTCTGCCTGCCTGCCTGACTGCCCAGCAGATCTTGCTAGGGTGTATCCCTAACACCCTGCAAAGTGCTAAGGGAGTGCACCTTCGCTCTCTTTCTGTATACCAAAGATTCCAAGTTTCTTGGTGTCTTTGCTCACTGGGAAAGAGCCCCTCCCTCCTGCAAGTCTGGCCCACATCCCACCACAGATTCCTTAAAATGTTTTTGCTTGTTTACCTTTCAAGAGAACCTATCATCACAATATATCCAAAGCATTACTTGGTGCTATAGATTTCAAAGGTCTTACAGTCATGGTATGAGCTTTTTAAGGTGACTTTAAGATGACCAGCAATTTCAATTTCAATTTTGAACTTCTTTATCTGCTTATCCCCTCATATCTTGAGATCCATTGAGCTGGATTTTAGTAAAATAATTTCACATATTAAAGACTATTGTGAGCTGATCTTGATTAGCAGGAATGGCCTATTACAGTGATGGCTAATCTTTTTGTTGTCACATGCCAAAAGTGTGCATGTGCATGTACCCATAATGCAATGCATGCACGACACCCCCCCCCGCACATGTGTGGGACATCCTACACTCCCCCCAACCCCCATGCACGTGCAGCAGATACCCAAAAATCAGCTGGCTGGTTGGAGTCATGTGCGCATGCACAGTGGAATTGAGCTACGGCTACAGCTCGCACACCTGCAGAAATGGCTCTGCATGCCACTTCCAGTATACTTGCCATAGGTTTGCCATCACGGGCCTATTGCAATGACACCAAAATGATGACAAATGCACAATTTCATAATCAGGCATATGAGATTAATATGTACTTGTGGGGATCATCTTAGTTAAAATGGCTATGAATAAATTATTGGAAGATCTGAGGGACCATATTAGGGATAAAACATCACAGAGAAAACCTATATTGACTTGATGGCACATAATCATCAGTGCTTGTAGCGATCTGACTCCCTTGGAGCTCCAAGCTGCAGAATATTATATGTAATAATTATAAATTATTTCTCAAGTAGAACTGGAAATGGCTAAATTTACCATGAAGAATTTTATTTACTATCGAAGCTGATTCCATACCAGTAGCAAGTTACTTATCAAAATCTTGATATAATTCAATCATAAGGGTTTTCAAATCCACATTTAAAAAATCCAAAGCATCAGAACATTGACTTAATACTAAGACTTCTGATCAAAATTATCCCTTCATCCACACTAATTTAGTTATGTAGAGTTTTAAAAGTGGTAAACAAATCAGCCTGTTTTTCTTTTTATTTTGAGTCCAGATTAGAGTCAACCAAAACTGACTGAACTTCTGCTAGCTCAACTGGCTACTTCCCTTCATAGAAGCAGGAAGGTTTTCTGTCTTCTTGATTTGAGATTCACAATAGATCAAGTGAGAAACCTCCCAAATCCAATAGTTTAGTCAGGTAAAAAGCTGTTCTTGAGGTGAATAAGAAGAGTGGAATTCTGTTTCTTCTTTAAGAACCTTTTTTTTTTCCTGAACTATGATGGATTGCAAATTCTGATACTATCAACCAGCATAATTTTTTTCTGTCATTATGAAGATTTATATAAATTCACAGTGGAGTTATTTTAAAAAACAGTCAATCTGCCCCCTCTCACTTTTCTCTCTTTCTTCTCCTTCTCATCCTTCTCCTCCTTACCTGCAGTTTTATCCTACTCCCTTCAAAAATGTAAGAAATAGGACTTCCGGTTTGAGCTTCTTCAGCGACAGACTGAGACTTCATCTCTGCGAGGCTTCAATCCGTGCTCTCTGCTGGAGCGCCTTGAGCCGGCTGGTTTGGGGGCTAAGCCACCCCGTAGAGGTGATGAAGAGGGGGGAGACTGCCAGCAGGGTTGAGGAGAGCCGCATCTCTCCTCGCCAGCTGGCCATTACTCCCTTTCCCGAAGGCGGTTGCAGCGGTGGTCAGAAATGGCCACCACAAAGAAGAACTCGACTGGAAAAGAATGTGCAGGAGGAAGATAAGAAGAGAAAGTTTTGGTTGACTGGGTCAAACAGCAAAAGCAACAAATAAGGTACCCTGGAATTGAAACTGTTAAAAAACAATAACATTGTTCCCTAAGAAGATTTTTAAGCTGTGAAGGAGAGAGAAAAGGGAAAAGATTTGGTTTTCTCCTTTTCCTATACTGACAGCTAAGAGACTTAAGCAAGAAATTGGAAAAAAATCCACTTTGACATCAATAGGCATTTAATGCTGAAAATAAAAAGTCAAAGGGATAATAAAGATTTCTGGATAATTAAAAGCTTTTGAAAACAGGAAAGGAGAGAGGAAGAATAAAAGGGCAGGATCTGGAAGGGAGGAGACTGCCTGGAATTAAAAAAGAACTTACAGCAAAATCTCAACAAGACTTCCTGATACATTCTAACTAAAATATCGCAACAAAAACCCCAAGAAGAGAAAGTTGAAAAAGAAATAAGAAGATCCAGGACTATCTGGATTACTTGATGATTTCTGGATTCTTGGCTATTGTTTTGAATGACTAAAATCAATCGGGTGGTTGTTTAAAACTTTTTAAAATGGCTCCACTTTTAGAAGAACTGAAAATGGAACTTAAAAAGTACAAAGAAGATGCACAAGAATGGAGAGGTTCTTTTGGCTTCGTATTTCAGTTTTTAGAAATAGAGATTTGGAATTCTGAGAAACAACAAGAAATGCCTGCAGAACAAGTAGATTGCGACAAAGAAGAAGCCATCTTTAATGAACAAGTAATCTTAGATGTGGGGGGAAGGAAAGGGGAGAAAGAGAATGGAAAGTTTAAGATTGGGAAAAACAACTCCCCCCAAAATAGAGTGAAAAATAAGTATAAAATCAGAAAGCAGCAGAAGAGGGAAATGCAGAAGAAAGAATTAGAACTAGAGAGACAAGGGGGTAAAAAGGGGAGGGAGAAGATGAGAGGGAAGAAAGAAAGGAAAAGAAGTTATAAAGGACAGAAGCAAAATATAGAGAAACAGGATCTATTTAGAGATAATGGGTGAAAACTTAATGGAAAAAGGGTTTCTGCAAAGGTACATAAGATAGTATGGTTTTATTAGAAGCAGAAATAATTTTAGAAAATGTAAAACAATGTATGATTAAAATGTCTGATAAAATAGCTATCATAATTCAGTGGAATGCTTGTCAATAAATAAATGTAACAAAAGGTATATTTAATGATTTATAAAACATATGTGCAGAGAAATAAGGGAAAAATTAATTATGGAGATTACATGTGTTTTTAAGGAAGTTCGATATTTAATTGAAAAGAAGTGTTAAAGATGTTATGGTTTTAATGATTATTAATGATAGAACTGAACTGGAATAGAATGAGGGTTTATAATTACATATATTTACAATCTTTTTTTTTTAAAGAATATAATGTCTCTTATAAGAATGTGCCAAGCAGAATTCGATTGGAAGTTATGTATTATGTATTATATTGAAGGTCATAAACTTAAGGTATATACTGAAGTTTAAATAAGAGTTGAATGGATGTAATATAAAGGTGTCATACTCCAATTAGTAACTACAGGAGACAATGTGTTTAATGAGAAAAGATAATATGAAAGTGAAACAGAACAGACAAAAGTATAAATATAATGATTTGAATCGAGATGAGATAATCAAAATAAAATTGAGAAAATTAAAAGAGGGGAAAAACTATACAGACAATGTAAAATAGTATAAGATATGGAATAGAATAGAAAAAGGAACATGAAATTGAGTTTTGTGTCTGTATAAAGAAGTTCAACCCGGGACCATGCTATTTTCAAAAAGATGTTTTACTTGTATTTTGTGTGTGAAAACCCAAATAAAACTTTATTTAAAAAAATGTAAGAAATAAAAAAGAAGTTTGAAAAGGACATTTTACTTTCTGAGTCTTGGTGACATATAGTTCTATGTGAATAATAGCTTGCAAAAAGAGACATTTCCCTCTACACCACTGATTTTGCAGGATCATTGAGTGGCTGTTGCTAACTAGGTGGAACATCCCAGCAGTTGATGAGGTGAACATTCTATAAACTGCCACTGCATGTTACTTCTTCAAAAAATAAATCTCATGAAAGGACTCCTATACCATCAAAACCCAAGAGGACTAATCTTAGAGAGAAAATAAAACTATTGTAGTTTTGAGAGAAAAATATGTGTGTACTTTGCAAAATCTGTTTAGCATACTTAACTGTTCTGAAATTCCTCCCTTTAAAACTGGGAAGGGGAGGGTGGTGGCAATTTCCCAACAGTTTTAAATCTTGTTTATTTTCATTTCAGGTGCAAGGGGATCAGAACAATGTTTTTACATGCAACAGCATTCTCAAATATTGTAATCTTCCAAATTTAGTTCAGGGAGAGCTCTGTGTTGAATGGATTGACAGTATTCAATGTCTTTAGGAATGAATTACTTTTACAAATCCCTGGTTATTTTCTATTCCAACAGGAATGGAAATAGAAAATCAACTTGAAACTGATAGAAGCTAAATCTGATAAAAAGATATTTCTATAAACTGATGACTCCTGGACTATTTTAGATAATACCTTTCCTAAAATGTCTCCAAGCTATATACTTGGTCCTTCAAGACAATTATAGTCCCATAACTAAATTCAGTTTCTTAGGTTTTCCCAACCATGGCACTTTTGTTTTATTTAGATGAAAACTGACTTTGCTGGATCTCTAAAGCTGCTTCTACACTTTTATTCCTGTATTTGTTAGCAGTCAGTTGATTCTGAGTATACCACTCATACAATTTGCAATCAGGGTCCAATATCTTTCAGACAACCATGTTAGTGAGCAAATATGTGATCATGGGTATTTATAAATTGCACAAGCTATAAAAGCTGACAATTTGAATGAATTTTATATTATTTGTATAATATAATATGGACACAGATTAATATGAAAATTAAAACTTTCTAAAATGAAAATAGTACTAACTCTCTTCTAATTGCCAATCTACAATGGATGCAGACACACATAAGTCTTGGATATTAAGAGACTACCTGTCTTCTATAGCTTCTATAGCTCCTATAAAAAGAGAGTGTCATCATATTTCTTTGATTAAACTTTGTCAGCTTGATGGGGAAAAAGTGAGTCTTTCTTATCACAGCTTCAGCCCATTGGAATTATGTCTCTCCATAAAATTATCTGGCCTCCACCCTAAGCCTAGTCACCAATTGTAAAGATTTGACAACATTTTATTGGATTTATGATGATTTCTTATGGAGCATCATCAGAAATTAAGAACATATCTCCTAAGAGTTAATCAAAAATATCCAACTGAATTATAACTACCATAACTACCAACTACTAGAAGTTAGTTTGTTTAGGGAATAATTGTATATAATCAAACCTTATTCAGAATTTTTCATGTACAGTAAAATGCTGTTTTTATTTAAACAATCATATATGTGGCAGAAAGACTAATCATCGTTAATTTTTAGAAGGGGGATGCTAGTAGACATTCATGAATGCTTTTCTCTTTTGTGATATTTCTGATACATTTTAAAAAGATTTTACATAATCTTTCAAAATAATTGCAATGCACGCGGATTAAAAATAAAGAAGTAAATAAGTCTAAATCCATGTATTAATTTAATTATTTTATTTTGCTACTTTGGCTACTCTTGGGCTACATTCATTTTGATTCCTTTTTTAAAAGTCTGCTTTTTTCCTTTATAAAGAAATGCCTTCTGCCACCTAGAAGGAAATAAAATAGAAGTTCTTGAACACAAAGCACAGTGAAGCAGCTGCCTTGTAAAATGAGAAGACTAAGGATTTTTCAATTTAGCTTGTTATCATTGAAAGGGTAGATTGAGAATGGGGAATGATCACTCAACAATAGTCACCAATGCCATGAAAAGTCAAGAAGAACAAGGACATAACATGGAACTGCAAATAATTCCCTCTTATCAGTCTCAGACTTGTAACAATCTTTTAGCACCTTTAGTACAATATAGCAAAGTTCTTGGACAAATGTACTTATTCCTAATATGTTTCTATCCCATATATAGGATTAAATCAGACTTTACTACTAGTAAGACAACAGTGTTTGTTTCAGTTCACTGTTTCTCTTTATCCCCAAGTAATGATTTATTAAATCACTGTAAAAGTTAAGCTTCAATGACATTGAATCATAAGATCTCTTATTGCTAACATGTCAACTAGACAGAAGCATTTACAGAACTGGTGTTTTTTCTGACTCTTGTAGTATTGGATTAAACATTCAGTCTTCTTGTATCCTTAGTTATTATTGTTAATTTTTTGCTTCTTAAAGAATTGGAATGGAAAGTATATATATAAACTTTATGTCAATATATGACATGTGTGTATATATACATGTGGGTCAATTTTCTCCTTCTTTTATGTTAGGAGTAGAAATGCCAGTTACTTTTACAGTATTTAATACAAGCTATAACCAGCTGACTCAGCTCTATTTAGGATAGCTAAAATTAAAAAAAGAAAGAGCAGACTAAAACAGATTGATAGTTGTTTTTCCGTTTAATACATTCACTTGTCCAGTAGTAGGCTATGGGGCTTACTGGATGCAATAGGCTTTAGCTCAATCCAAGAAAAAACTGATAATTGTAGCCATGGAAGTGAAACAGTTGGCAATAGTCATAGGAACAACTCCACTGATTTTTTTTTCAAAACCTATTACTTGGATTTGGACCATAGTTTAAGAGAGTATGAATTGTTAATTTTCTATACACAATTTACATAATTTACCACTGAGCTGCAAATACTCTTAACATGAGAATCATTTGACAATTCTAAATTAACAAAATGATACAGCATTACTTGGATTATCACTGGAAGGAGTGGTATGGGGAATAGAACATTCATGCTGACTCTTCTTGATCTCTCAGTGGTCTTCAGTACCACTGAGGAAATTGGGGTTTGTCAGCACTATATGGTGTTGATTTTCCTCCTTCCTCTGAGATCAGTTCCAGTTCATATTGATTGGGAGGTGGATCTCCTTTGTGGGACATCACAGTGTTTTTTTTACTTTTCCCTCTCCTGCTTAACAATTACATACTAAAGCCACTGCATTGGAGTCATCCAACCAAGTGAGTAAAGAGAAGAGCAACGAAAATGATTAGAGGGATAGAGGCTAAAACATACAAATAAGGATTATAGGAATTGGGTGTGTCTAGTCTAATGAAACAAAGGACTAAGGGTGATGTGATAGTACTGTTCCAATATTTAAGGGGCTCCTACAAAGTTGAGTGGGTCAAACTATTTTCTAAAGCACCAAAAAGCAAGACAAGAAATAACAATTCAAAACTAGCCAAGGAGAGAACCCACTTAGAACTAAGAAAATTTCCTAATGATGATGAGATCAATCAATCAGTGGAAGGCTTGCCTTCAGGGACTGTTGTGCTCCATCACTGGAGGCTCTCAAAAGAGACTGGACAACCATTTGTCTAAAATGGTATTGGGTCTCCTGCTTGATCATGGGTTTGGACTAAAAGACCTCTCAAGTCCCTTCTAGCTCTATTGTTCTGTATTCTATGTCCATTTGGAGTGATATATCACCAGTATGCAGATGATAGCCAACTTTATATTTCTATACCAGTTGTAATGGGTAGAAGATCTTAATAAACAAAAGGAAGAGCTGCTACCAAGAAAATGCTCACATAAAAGAAATGTGAAGCTGTGGCAAAACTGTAATCCAAATAAGTGTTTCAGACAAGATCTTCTCTAATTCTCACATAGATGACAGGAGGAAAGGAGGAAGCACATTCAGACTTGCACTACTCTGTTATTACAGCCTTATTACATTCATAAATTTGGTTTCCTAAAATACTGATATCAGATCACTAGAGTGATGCTGTACAGAGCTTCTGTCTCAGAACCTGGAAGCTGCAGTGGCCTATTGGGCAACAAAAAAGCTACAGTTTAACCCAAGCAAAATTGATTGGTTTTGGATCTTTTTGACCTCCTGGTTCTGGGAGTCTTCCACCCCATCTGGGGTGGCACTGCCTTGGACAAAGCCAGGGCACACTTTGCTAGCCCTCCTGTTCTTGCAGTTCCTCCTTGAGAGCTTTTGTACATGCTAGATTGGGCATCGATTGTGTTCATTCATGGACCAGGGGATCCTGCTCATGATCTCCAAATGATTACAGTCTATTCTATATGAGGTTGTCCTAGGAGTTGGGAGCTTCAGCTGGTGCAGAATGTGGTGGCGTATGCAACTAATAACATTATTATTCAGCACTTGTGACAACATTGCTCCATAAATTGAATTGGTTACCAGTTTGCTTCTGGGTGCAATTTAAGGTGCTGGTTAGTCACCTTTCAAACTGTTCCTGGATTGAAACCAGGTTACTTACAGGACCATCTTTTTCCAGTTGTTTCTAGCTGTTCTATTCAATCCAACAAGGCATGTTCCATGTCTTGTTGGCTCAGGAGTGTTGGCTGATGCGGCCCAGAAAGCAACCTTTTCTATAGTAGAAACTGCCCTGTGAAAAATCATTCCTTCAGAGAGAAAATTGACTTTAGCCCCTCTGGCCTTCCACAAGTCCTTTAAAAGTTGGTGTAAGAACCATCTCCCACTGCATCAATGGTTCTTTATTATTCTATCACCAGAACAAAGCAGACTCGAGACCAGAGTTGAATTCAGCTCTTTATTGAACTATCACTAACTTCAACTAAAGTTGAGCCGTGGCTGCCTTTTCTATAGCGGCTTCTCGCAGCTCGCAACCAATGGCATTTATTTAAAACTCCCGCTGCTTAGGCAGCCAATTAGAACTGTTGTTATATACCAATCACTAGGCGGCAGTATCTGTCCAATAGGAATGCAGTATTACGAGTATGCAAAACAAGTACATAACACCCCTCCCCTCTTGGTTTGATCCATGGTTACGTGATGTAGTCGCGTAAATAAGCAGGGCTTTTGTGGGTCCTATTTGACCTGCGCAGTTCAGTCTCAGCATTGACTTCGGTCGGTTCAGACAGTCTCGCCGTCTCTCCTGTTCTTCTTTCTGGAACCTCCTGGAAGGGTGAGCCCACCATGCCACTCCCGCCGTGCCTTGTTGGGTTGGTTGAGCGGGCATTGTCGCTCCCTTCTGGCATGCTCGGGCAGGTAGAGTCGGCTCGGCTGCATCTTCCCTGGTTCTCTTCCAGCTCTCTTCTTTCGAATTTGTCAAATGGTAAGTAGTTTTTATTTCTTTTGGGGTTTTCAGTTTCTGGTTGGTGGTTTGTTAATGGAGGGTTTTCCTTTCCTTTATTATTTAAGGGTCCCCCCCCCTCTGGTTTTATTATTATTGTCTATTGGGTTTTATGGATGTGTTTGCTCCATGTTCCGGGGTGTGTCAGTGTTGCGTTCAATGTGTCGAGACCGTAGTTGGTCGATCTGTCTTTTCCATGTTCTGCTGTTGGTTGTCTCTAGCCGGTACGATCAGGGGCCTGTGATTTGTGTTATCCTGGCCGGTAACCACAACGGGTCTCCAGTAAGATTTTTCACGTATACCAGGTCGCCTGGTATGAACGTGCGGTACTTACTGGAGGAGTCTGGTGGTTTCTCGGGGTTGTAGGTGGGGTGTAGTCTGTCCAAATATGTGCACAATTTTCTGCCCATTAAAAGTTCAGCTGGGCTCTTGTTTGTTGATGAGCAGGTTGTTATATGTTGAATGGTGAGCAGGGTATTGATTTTGTCTTGCTTGTTGCCTCCTTCAATTTTTTCTAATGCTTCTTTCGTATATCGAACCATGTGTTCCGCCCTTCCGTTCGCTGCCAGATGAGCTGATGCTGTCAGAGCATGTCGTAAGCCTTGCTCTGCGAGGAATTGTTCAAAAGCTAAGGCTGTGAACTGCGGCACATTGTCTGATATTAATACATCTGGTAGACCATGAGTGGCGAAGAGTTTCTTTAGCTGTTTAGTGACAGCTTCAGTCATTGTTGAACCAGTTGACCTCTAACCAGTTCAAGTAGGCATCGATGATGATTAAAAATGTATATCCCTTTGTGGGTCCAGCGAAGTCTATGTGGATTCTTGACTCTGGGTATCTCCCAGTCAAGAATCGGTGCTAAGGGGGGGGGGTAGGTCTGGACGACTGGCATTTATTACATGTTCTTACCCAGGTTTCAATGTCTTTGTCTATTCCTGGCCACCAGACATAGCTTCTGGCCAGGGACTTCATTTTTACCATGCCCGGGTGTCCCTCATATAACATATTTAGTACGTCTTCTTCTAATTTTCATCGAACAACAATCCTATCCCCCCACAAGATGCATCCTTTTTCAATTGATAGCTCCATTTGGCAGTTTTTAAACAGTTTAAAAGTCTCGCTTTTGTCATTTTCCGGCCAGCCCCTCCCCACCCAGTTCAGGATTCGGGCCATTAGTGCATCTTTTGTGGTTTCCCTCACGATGTCCGATGTGGTGATGGGCAGGTTCGATATTGTTTCAATTTGCAGGGTGCGTGTGGTGGGAGCTGGGTCGTCGTCATGGTCTGGTAGGGGTGAGAGGCTCAATGCGTCTGCATGGGGTATGGCTTTTCCTGGCCGATAGATGAGCTTGTAATTGTAGGCTGCAAGAAATTCTGACCATCTTGTCATCCTTGGAGACAGGATGTTGGGGGTGGCCCTGTCTCTGGCCAGGATTCCTAGCAGTGGCTTGTGGCTGGTAATCAAAGAAAATGTCCTGCCATAAAGATATTCGTGAAAACGTTTTACCCCTGAGATAGCAGCCAAGGCTTCTCTATCCAGTTGGCTGTAGTTTCTTTCAGCTTTGGACAATGTTCTGGAATAAAAGGTGATCGGTGACTCTCTGCCGTCAGGTAGTGTGTGGCTAAGTATTGCACCTATGCTGAATGGTGAAGCATCGCAGGTGACAGTCAGTGGTAGCGTGTCGCTGTATTGGATTAATACAGATTTGGATGTAATTAAGTCCTTAATTCTTTGGAATGCAGTTTCTTCTTGTCGGGCCCATTTCAAGATGGCTTCTTAATCGAGTAGTCTATGCAGTGGTTTCGCTATTGTTGCCTTCTGTGGCAAAAAGACATTATAAAAATTAATGAGTCCCAAGAATGCCTGCAAATCCGTTTTGTTTTGGGGTCTGGGTGCTTCTTTTATCACTTGTATTTTTTTTCCAGTGGGGTGGATTCCTGCTTCATCAATAAGATATCCTAGGAACTCAACCCGATTTGTGGCAAGTTGGCATTTTTCTTTTTTGATCTTGAGTCCTGCTTCCCTAAACTTTTGCAAGACTGCCCTTAGCCGGTCTTTTAGTTGTTTTTATTTCCGGCTGATATCAATACATCATCAAAATAGGGAACCACCCCTTTTAGTCCTTGGAGGAGAAGTTCCATCAGGCTTTGGAAAACGCCGGGGGCCACGCTGACACCAAATTGTAATCTGTTGCATTTAAATGCCCCCCTATGTGTTACAATAGTTTGTGCCTCTGCCGTCTCGGAATCAACTGGCAACTGTTGATATGCCTGTGCGAGATTGAGCTTTGCAAAGATTTTTCCTCCCCCCAAAGAGTGCAAAAGGTGCTGGACTACTGGAACGGGGTGTACACTCTGCTGCAATGCGTGGTTCAGGGTGGCCTTATAGTCACCACAGATGCACACGGACCCATCTGGTTTCATGGGAGTCACAATCGGGGGTTCCCATCTTGCATGGTCAATTGGCTCTAACACCCTTTGTGCAATGAGTTTGTTCAGCTGCTCATCGATTTTTGGCTTTAATGCAAAGGGGACACGTCTGGCCTTTAGCCTGATTGGGGCTATGTTCAGGTTTAGGCTAAATGAGATAGGGGTCCCACGGTAGTTGCCTAACGTCCCATCGAATATGTCTTGGAATTCCTCCATCAGGTCTTTTTCCCAGTCTGTTTCGGTGATGCTGTTGATTCGTGTCACTTCAATTCCCAGAGGCGTGAACCATTCTAAACCAAGCAGGCTGGGGCGGACTCAGTCAACGATGGTCAATGGAAGTATTTCAGTGTGTTTCTTGAATTTTACCTTGAAATGTCCCAATCCAACTAACAGGATCCTGTTTCCTTGGTAGTCTTTTAACATCAGGCTTTGCTCTTCGAGTTCTTTTCGTCGTATGTCTGGTATCAAGTTTTTTATTGCGTTCCATGATACCATTGACAGATATGAGCCGGAGTCTACTTCCATTTCGCATGGCTCTCCTTCTATCTTGACATTTATTTGAACCTTCTTAGCAGCAGTTGCTCTGGCATTCCCGATAATAAGCATCTGATGTGTTTCTTCCTTCTCATTGAGTTGCTGACTTCTATTTTCCGGGCTCCAATGACTTCTGGTTGGCTTCTCCTTAGTTCTGGGCGGGGAGTACTGCCTCACCTTTTTGGACTATAGCTCTTTTTGTTTTGGCAGACCCTTGCAATGTGCCCCCGTTTCTCACAGTGTCTGCAGATGGCGTCCAGAAAACGGCACTCAGAACGCAGGTGATTTCCTCCACATCTGGCACATTGAAAATCAGGTTTCCTCTCTCTTCTTTCTCACCGGTTCCGCTCTGACTGGAGTCTGTTTACCTCCTCGTCTTCTTCCTCAGAGTCGGTTGATGACTCGATGTCTTCATGGTGGGTGGTTGCGGTATCAACCTGGGTACCTTCTGCTTTCTTTTCTCTGCTCTGGTTTGGACTGTTGGCCATATTCATTTGCTTCATTTTCACTGCGGATTTTTTTGCTGCCTCAGCTGCGGTTGCTTCCACAATGGCTTCATTTACGGTAATGTTGGGTCGATTTAGTAGTTTGCTCTGCAGGGTAGCGTCTCTCAATCCTAGGACTATGCAATCCCTCATGGCTTCATCCATGTTGAGGAACTCGCATGCCCCTCCAATGTCCCTTAGTGCTGCTACAAAGTCTCCAATACTCTCGCCTTCTTGTTGATCTTGTTTATAAAATTCGTGTCTTCGAATGAGGTTGGACACAATAGGCGTGTAATGGTTTCTCAGCATTCAGTTCAGGTCAGGCCATGCCATCTGTTTGACAACGTTCGGTTTCGCCAATGCCTTTGCCATCTTAAAAATCATCGGACCGCAATGTGTCAGGAATACGGCTCTCTTCCTCTGGTCAGTGATTCCTTGTAGTTTGTTGCTTTCCAGGAACATCAGGAACCTGTCAATATATGATTCCCAGTCTTCTTCAGCTGGGTTGAATGGTGCGGGTGGTGAGTTGTTGCCGGCCATCTCATCGATTTTTCGGCTTCCTTTGCCACGTGCTTATGGTCTTTGTTCCTTCGATCCCACCTTCGTCGCCAGTGTTCTATCGCCAGAACAAAGCAGACTCGAGACCGGAGTTAAATTCAGCTCTTTATTGAACTATCAGTAACTTCAACTAAAGTTGAGCTGCGGCAGCCCTTTTTATAGCGGCTGCTCGCGGCTCACAACCAATGACATTTATTTAAAACTCCCGCCAATTAGGTGGCCAATTAGAACTGTTGTTATCTACCAATCACTAGGCGGCAGTATCTGTCCAATAGGAATGCAGTATTACGAGTATGCAAAACAAGTACATAACATTTATAATGCCAGCTTATGGGTGTCTTTTCTTTTAATATTGAATGGCTTTTGCTTATTTTTAACTATAAAACTACATGGGGCTGCTCTTGAAGATAATCCAGAATCTGCAACTGGCTCAAGATGCAGCAGTGCATGCAATTTTGGGCACCCCATGATTTGCTCATGTTGCACTGCTATTGTGTAAGCTGCACTAATTTCATGAAATATCATCTAATTAGTTTTGGGAGGTATGCATTCTGCATAGCTGGTCTGACTGTTTAGAACAGCCTCCCACCCAAGATTTGGAGCCATTTTAGGCCTTTACAAAAGTATGAAGATGTGGTTGATATAGGATGAGGGTGAGCCATTGGATCAGCCATATGGGCTGCTATAGCTCTTTGATGGGAAGGATATGCTGTGTTTCATACTGCTGTTTTTACTGTTTACTTTGAGCTGCCTAGGATGACTGTGAATAAGCAGCCATAGAGGTTCGACAAATATTTATATGCCTGCTCATATTATACAACCCTGGGTCACTCACAACAACATATAAAACAGCACAAAAAAATAAAACCATTTCAGACAATTAAGGTACTATAATATTCCTTTCCCAGGTTTACCTGCCCTGGGCTCAGCTTCATTCTGGCCCAATGCCTGGGGAAAGAATGAAATCTTCATTGTTTTCCAAAAGCCATGAGGGAGGATGTTCCATAAAGAAAGCACCACTGTAGACAAAGCCTTGAAGTAGAACTTCCTGGTCCAGGTCTAATATTCTGTTCAGACCTGCAAACTTGCTCCAAACACAGAGTACATTTGTGTGGGAGAGGGGGGTTCCCTTATAGGTAGTCTTCAACTTACAACCACAATTGAGCCCAACATTTATATTGCTAAGTGAGACAGTTGTTAAGTGAATATGACCCATTTTATGAACTTTCTTGCCACAGTTGTTAAGTGAATCATGGCACTTGTTAATAACATGGTTGTTAAATTAATCTGGCTTTCCCATTTGCTTGTCAGAAGGTCACAAAAGTTGATCATATGACCCCAGAACATTGCAAACATCATTAATATGAGTCAGTTGTCAAGCATCTAAATTTTGATCACATGACCATGAGAAAGCTAAAATTATTGTAAGTATGAAAAAAGATCTTAAGGCACTTATTTTTCAGTGCCATTGTAATTTTGAATGATCATTAAACAAACTGTTGTAAATTGAGGACTATCCATAAAGATTTATGTGGAGCAATATGTAAAATGAGATTTATTTCGAGGCAAGTGTGAATCAGTTTACTTATGTAATGTTTTAACCCTTTGTTCCTATTTCCTTCCTTCCTTCCCTCTCTCCCTCCCTCCCTCCCTCCCTTACATAATGACATAGTAATGGCCTTAGGTTGAAGTATGATATATTTCAGAATTATAAAGTAAAAACTGAAACTTAATGCACTCCATTGGCTTAGTGGTCAATAAAGCTAATTTAGTACTTTGTAGTTTGATGCAGTACATGTTTAAAAATAGACATCCGGGTGAATGACAGCCTACAAAGTTGAATTTGAGTACACGGAACCGAGGGGGTTATTTTAAAACTTGCCTTTCACAGCTGGGTTCAGAATGCATAGGCAGAAAAGTTAATAAGCAGTGTCTGGCATCATGATTTCATGCATATAAGTCAAATGAAATAGATTTTCTTAGATAGATGGAAATTAGTGCCAGGTAGAAAATGAAGATGTGAAATTGGAATTTGACATTTAAATGAGAAGGAATTTGACAGCATCTTGGATAAAATGACAAGTCATCTGTCTTCATACTATATGGCAGAAATTGGTCATCAATTTGGATCAGGAAGATGCTTCTCTTTTCTGCCCCTTGCTGGGGAAATTGAAGTACAAGGTACATGGGGGATTTCCATTTCTTGCAAGCATCTGTGCCAGAGGCACATCATATTATTCAATATTCCACTGGATTGTTCTGATGTGTTTGCCTTGTGTAAGTGACACAAATATTTCAATCTTAATTTGTCAATAAGATATTGGAAGAGAATCTACTTAATGTTTTTTTCTAACCTGGGAACAACATAAGGACAAATACAGCTAAACCAAACCAGGCCACTTTTTAATTGAAAATAAACATACCTAAGAACAAATGAATTCTGCATATTTTTAAGCTAACTCAAGGGGTATTAATACTTTTGAATTTTTAAAATTAATTCAGTATTTGTCCTTGATTAACCTTTACAATGAATGGAAATAACACTCTAGATAAAATAGGGGAGAATTTCAAAGGACCAAGAAGGAGAAATGTCTACATATATAATGAAGAAATACACTGTGAGAAGTTGTTTCAAAAGGAACTGATTTAAGTACAAATATTAGTCAGTTTTCATTTCAGTAGTTATTGTATTTCACAAATCAAATAAACAGCCTTGCAAATGACTGGGGTAATATCTTTTGAAATCCTAGGGGATTTTAGGAAATTGATAGGGTTCTTGGTATCACAGCTTTCATAATGATTGGAATGGAATCAGTGCAGCTCTTTGAGAAGATAATTGAAGTATATACAATTCAATTCAGATTATGTTTGTGGTTGTGTGATATAAATGTCTCATTGGTTGAGGGAGTGATGTCATTTTCTTGAAGGCCCTGGTATACATCATCCACCAGGTCTCCTTTAAAAAAACTGTTTATTGGGTACATCATATCGTAATGGTCAGAGATTAAACCAACACTAAATAATTCCTGTGTTTTTAGTATAATTAAAGAATAATATAATTAAAGACACAACCCTTGTGTCACAGGTCACATTAGCCAACGAAGCAGGTGATGAACTTCTCAGTATTCCCTTCCTGCCTTTGCTAGTGCATGATGATTTGGCCTTGGTTCTCAGGAGCCTTATCTTTGTTATGTCTGGAACATTGGAGGAAAAAAAAATCTATATTCCATAAGTCCCCTTCCCCTCTTAAGTATGGCAACTAAGAATCAAGGCAAAAAATATGGCTTCAGCTAGAGTCATTTTGAAAGTTGACAAGGTGGCTACAATTCATATCATAGAAGAGGTGGGTGAGGTATCATCAGTAGGCTTAAGATTTTCGATTGTATGTTCCTATTTCAAATGAGGTTAGAGGTGCAATGTTCTGAATCAAGGGACAGGATGGGAAAAAGCAACTCAAACTGAGCCCTAGATATATTGTTTGTAGCTAATCTATGTGGTTCTTTCTTAATTCCAACTTCAGTTCTAAATGTAGATCAGGTCCAGTTGCAGGTCTTCTTGAACTGGGACCCCCCCACAACAGAAATTCAAGCCCTCGTCACCCTAAGTCTAGATTGCTGACATGCACCCTACATAGGACTGCCTTTTAAATGAGTTCAGAAAGTACAGCTTGTTTGAAATGCAGCAGCAAAGCTGCTTGTAGATATTAAACAACTCAGCAGTGTAACACCGAGGTGAGGATAGCTCACTGGGTACCAGAAGGTTACCAAATCCAATTTAAACTGCTGATATCTACAGTATCTATTTATAGTTCCTTATAAAGACTAAAGAGTTCAGTCCCCCTCATCCCTGCAGGACAATGTCTCCCTACTGGATTAGTCCATCCTACAAGGTCTTCCGGGGAGGGATTGTTTAGAACCACACTGTACAAGAGAGAACTTATAAGCAAATCTGCACAGATTTGTTAAGAACCACAGTATATATATATATTTTCATTGTTCCAACATTGTGAAAGAATGTCTCCTCTGAGGTTTGGATTTCAGATTGTAAAAGGAATTTTCTTTGAAGAAGCAGTAGGGTGCTAACAATGGTTTCTGGTCACTCTGGATTTTGTCTTATTGTTAGAAACTCTTTTATATGAAGATTTTTAAAAATATATTAATTGTGGTGGTGGCAGCGGGTTTGAAAGAATAACGCTTCATGACATTTTTATTTAATTGGTTTATTTTTATATATGTAAAATATTTATATGGCTATCCAATTCAAGTAATACAACTTTGAGCAGTGTGCAATAAATCAAAGACCAAAACAAAGAAACAAGATAAATAATACCAACAAATAACAAAAGAGAGCAATTAATCAGGAACCAAGGAATCAAATACATATTTTGATTCTTGTAAACTGCCTTGAGACAATTCAACACAAACAATATGATGTAATAATATGTAACCTATGTTACTGCATCAAACGGTATGGTACCATATTTGCTCTAAGCAGAATAAAAGCAGGTGGAAAAACCTAGGAACAGAAGTAGATACTAAAAAGACTACTTGCTTTTTATTTATTAATAATGGGTTCCAATTTGTTTAGTACAATTTTATATTTGTAGCTGTAAATAATTAAAAACATTTCTCCTGTCCATTTGCAAACCTGAGGGGTGAGTCATTTTTGTTCTTGTTGTAAATATACATAAGAAGTGAAGTGATGAACACACACACACACACACACAAATAAATGATATATATTATTTTTTATTTTTTTATTTATTTGATTTATCAATCACTTATAGGATAATAGGTATAAGTAAGAATACAGGAAAAAGGTATGAATAAATGGGACAATAGGACAGTTACGATAGGTATAATAGTGCACTTATGCATGCCCCTTACAATGCATGTCCCTTATATTACTTCATTCCTGTCTAGGATTACTGAATAAAAGAAAGATTGGGAACACTTCCTCATTCCATCCTCCTGCTAGGTGATGCTTTCAATTCTACTAGTCTATTTCAATTCCAACTGTACCAAGAAACCCAGTTTTGTACACAATCTATTGAATAGCGTATATGTTGACAATGCAAATCTTTAGATAAGTGATTTATTTGGTATGATAACTCAAGAATTCAACCACCTTAAAGATGCTAAGATTTCTTTTGACAATCGAATGAAATGACTCTAGTCTACATCAACTCCATTCTATAAGACCAATTATCTTCATTCAGAATCATTTTGTTGTAACATTCCCCTTTCATTTCATTTCACAGATACTCAACAAGTTGCAACAATTTTTCTTTCATTAATTCATGCTATTTACCATTTAAACCTTTTACATTCCAAGTCATAATCTTCTTTAAAACCTGGAAAATACAGTCCATTTCAGCAACTGGAAAAACTATATGAGAAAATAAAACACTTCAGTGAAAATTCAATTGAGTTTCGTTTAATTTAATATTCAGATGGCCTTGTACAGATTATTAAACATTACATTTCCAGTACCAATTAGCATCATGAAATGGATGTTGATGTACTATATACAATGTAAAACTTTTAAATATATATATTTCTAATGTATTAGGGCAGTAAATAGATATATGTGTATTTGTGTTGACATTTTTCTTTCCATTCTTACCCTACCCTTTAAGATACATCCTTTGAGTCAGGTTCAGAATTTGAATTTATGGCTAAGACAACAAGAAACATGATATCAATTTTCTGTTGCTCATAAGGAGTGTTTTGCTATGGATTTTTTTTTAAATATGCCTATGGAAATCCTAAAATCCACTACATTATCCTGAAAGCAAAATCTTTCTCATCTTTCTTTTTTTTTTTTGGGGGGGGGGGGGGGGGAGAGAAATGAAACACATGAAATGAACACAAATTATGATGTTCAAATGTTGGCACACCATCAACAGCAGTGGCAGAGGAATATTTCCTTCCCTATTTGTCCTTCTCATATACAGTGTTATTTGACATTACTAGTGTGCTTGTGCTGATGCGGGATATTTATCTCTCTGGCCAATTGGCTTTTTTCAAGTCTCTCATGCATCTACTGAGTATTCAAACTCTTGTTTTCACTGAGCAGGAGATGTTCCACGGAAGTTGTTTTTTTCCTCATAAATGTCATTGGGAATTTATTGACTTGTACAAGACAACTAATTTGCTTGAAGTCTGGTGATAGTCTGATCATTATAGGAAGAACCTAGGTGATCATGATTGCCTATAAACAATAGATAAATGTCATGACAAATTCAGTCTGTAAGCCTGTTTGCAGTAATTAACAGGTGTGAATTGCTGTTTGCTAGTACAAACCTCCCACTGTTCAGGCCTTTGTTAGTTTTCAGCTGCTTCTTCGCCGCATTATTTTAGCTTCAAAAGAAAAGAATCTCATCCTACTGTTGTCCCTTAAATGTGCTAATTATTTGCACAATTATCATTTTAAAATCAGTTGAAAGGTGGCAGTGAAACTCTTTTGATTCAAAAAATATCAAGCATTAAGTTTAAGGCAACCTTGTTATTACATAGTGGATCATCCATGGATCTTTGGCTCCAGACAGTTCTCCAGCACACTGAGAAAGAGAAGAGACAGGAGACTTTCAATGGCTGAATTTGGATGGTGTATTGGGATTTTAGGAAAGAATAGGTGAAGCTTGTAATGTAAAAGTCCAGTTCCATTTTCCACTTTCCAAAAGGAACATGTGAGATAAAAGCCTGGCAATGGTTTGTATCCTAGAATAATAGCAATAGCACTTAAACTTATATACTGCTCCGCACTGCTTTACATTTTTATAAATGTCAGCATTTAGCCCCAACAATCTAGGATCCTCATTCTACTGACCTCAGAAAGATGGAAGGCTAAATCATCCATGGTCAGGATTAAACTCCTGGCAATGGGCATAGTTTGCCTGCAATACTGCATTCTAACCACTGTGCCACCAAGGCTCCATTCCAAAATATTTGAGCATACTTTATCCTTTACAACCAAAAAGCATATATACTGGATTAAAATGGTATTTGAGGATCTTTGGGGAATTTATGAATGAAAAATGAAGTACAATAGTTTGTTTCCTGTAGGTCTCCCACTCACATACCAGTGTGATAAGGTATGCAAATAAAAAACAAACAAAAAGCTGAAATAATTTACCAGTTTTACCACTTTCCCAGATAATGGATAGCATGTCCACCCAGAAAATCCAATGCTGAATTGCTGCAAGTTTTGAGTTTCTCTGGAACACTTCATCAGGGGAAAAGGGGTTATGCAAAGTAGGGAAGGCAAAAGAAGCTAGAAAAGCCATGACACCACAATTAAAATTCTGAAAGCATTTGTCTTTGATAGCTGAGGATTCTCTCCCAGGGTTCTGATAACACTTGAGTTGTTAATCTCAAAACTTTATTTGGCCATTGGTGAAGCTGCATCAGAATCAGACATTTGTGCTTTCCTTTACATGTAATCCCCAAGTTATGAGTGTTTCCTTAGTGAACGTTCAAAGTTATGCAATAAGCACTCCCTAGTGCTTTTTAACAAGTTCCAAAATTATGAATATTGCAGGACCACAGCAGTTGTTCATTCTTACAAATGACCACAGAGGCACTGCAACATTCACCCCACCTATCCCCCCCAACTGGGTCTTCACAGGCACTTCGCTGTCAACTTCGAACTGAACCTGGCTGCAACCATCTCTCTCTGTTCCTCAGTTGCCACATAGGGGTGAAGGGCAGGAAGGAGGTTGGAATGCATTACTAGACACAACAAAGAGCTTTCTCATGAGAATTGAGGTCATCTCCACTGGCAAAAGATGGTTGGGAAAGGAGTGCCTGAAGAGCCCACCTGTCATGCCCCTGTCAGAATCTGATTCAGAGGGGGAGGCCGAGCAGCTAACAGGGAGTGTGGCTCTGTTGGTTGTGGAAGAACCTGGGGAAGGGCAAAGGCTGGCTGGGTGGAACAGGGGAGAAGTAGAGCAAGGGAGAGGGGATTTGGAGGAAGACTCAGGCCCATCATCTCTTCATCCTGGGGCATGCAGGGAGGAATGGAGAAGGGAACAATGTTAGTTGTGTGGCTTATGGAGGAAGAAAGGGCCCTGATTCCCTTCATTAGCTGCAGCTGGGAACACAGTGTTTAAAAAAGGAAGCTGCACTCAGCAAAGTTGTTGGGAGCAAATCATGAATTGTCTGGTATTGTTGAGGCTTATCTGTGTTCCTGACGTCTTCCCAACTGTGTGTGTTTTGCTGGGCTTTCAAGTCTGCAATTTCTTCTCCTGCCCTGTCAAGTTAATTATTGCAGCATGGTTTGTGTGGATTTTTATTTACAGTTTGTATGTACTTTGTTTTAAGACTGAATTTCTTCCACTTAAAGACTGTTCTTGGGAGAGTTTTTTCTCCAGCTGAAGGTAACCTAGACAATGGGAGTAAAGTTGGAGGTATTAAAGGGACATTTCTTGCTTATTTGACTGTGTTGCCTTTGTGCCATGCCCCAGGTCATCACACCACCAATTAACTTAATTAGCCAATG
Organism: Pseudonaja textilis; assembly: GCF_900518735.1. The sequence continues at coordinate 15,982,766 of NW_020769309.1, forward strand.
TGACACTTCAGGAATGCGGTTATTTCCTAGTTTAATTATACTGAAACCACAGGAAAGATTTAGATTTAGCTTTCCATGTGCTGATATGATGTACTCATTAAAGAAGACCTTTGAGAAGAAGCCAAGTTTCAGAGTTCTGATTTGCTTGAGTTCATTAGTCGGAACCTTGATACTTACCTTGCAAATATCTCTTCTCTGCAGTGGTTTCTTTGTTTGATTCATTGCTTCAGGTTTTCAGTGTAATTGCAGAGAACAGAGGTCTAACATATTGCAAGATTATGTGAGATCAGTAGCACAACATCTCGCGCTACTGATCTCACATGATATTGCATTTTAGGCCTCTATTCTCTGCGAATTGAGGTCTGGATGTTCTCAAACCTAGGGAAGGCTTCAGGCCTTCTCTCTGTTTGCTGTTTCCTTGCTGAAGGCTACAGGGAGATTGTATTCCTGTAGGCTTTTGGCAGCCCTTTGCAAAAAGCCTTTGTTGGCACCAGAGTTTGGGAAGGGCAGACGCCTGTCTCTGAAGCTCTGTTCCCACTAGCAAGTCTTTTTGAAAAGGGCTGCCAAATCCTACAGAGACACAATCCTTAATTTGCTCATGAGAAAGGAGGCCTGGAGGCCCACACACATCCTTTTCGGGCTCCTTTCTTGCCAGAGATCTATTTGCCAGATATCCCTTTTCATCTCTGGAGGCCTCATCTTATGAAGATCTGATTCTTCTCCAGCTTGTTTCTTTGCCTGCTTCCTCCTTTCTCATCAGGAAAGGGCTTAATGAGGTCTCTGGGGATGAAAAAGAAGGCCCAGACGGCCTCCAGGCCTCCTTTTTCATCCCCAAAGGCCTCATCAAGTGGATCTCCAGCAAGAGAAAAGGCCTGGAAGGATGCACATGGGTGTCTGAGCCTGTTTTGTCATCCTCAAAAGGCATCATCAAGTCCTTTCCTGACAAAAAAGGAGGAAGCAGACAAAGAAACAGGCTGGAGAGGAGACAGATCTCCATAAAGTAAGTCACCCGGTATGGCAGGATGGGGGGAAGCCATTGTGGGGATCCCAGGGGAGAGAGAATGTGGTATATCAGTGGCTTGGGAAAGGCCTTGAGTGATCTTAAGTGGGTGGCCTGTTCCATCACTAGCTCCCCTGGCCTTCCCCCCCACCCCCAGATATCTCTTGTACACATAACAAGCCTTGTGTTAGATTATCAAATGTGTGGGTTAAAGCAGGGAATGATCTGATGTTTATAATCTATGTTGCCTGGGTTTTTTGGAGGGGAGGGTTTGAAAAATTGAACTTTGGTGCCACTTTGGATGGCCTCAATAGATATTGCTTTATTGTGGATATTGAGTTATTTTTCTTTTCCATGATCCATCTTTTTGTTTTTATATCCATGTTCAATGCAACGGTCTTCTTTTATAAGCAGAACTGAAAATGTTCATGTACTTCACCATCCTCCAAGTTAAGGGCTGCCTAACTAGATATTAGCTCTGTCATGCTATTTGACGTATTCTTTGCCTACTCATTTTTATGGGAAGTTTCTAAACTAAATGGAATATTATTGGGGAAAATTATATAGATGATTTTGCCATTCTTTTTTTTTTCTTTCTTTCATAAATCTCCAGGGAATCATGTTTGATTAAACTGTCTAATTTAGCAGAAGTAATTTTGCAGGAAGGATATATGGAACTTATTAGGGATGTGCAATAAAGCTACAGGGATGTGATGGTTGGTTGCTATTTGGAAGGCAAAATGATAGGAAGGGAGTAACTAAGCCAACCAGTAAACAAGCTAATAAACAGAAATAACTAAAAATAAAACATTGATTTTCCTACTGACTGTAAGAGACTGATTTCTGTATTTTCTTCTAAAAAATGGTTCTCGCTCTTCTGAAAAGCCATGTCGTTTTTATGCAGCTATCATGGGTATTCTACTATTCTATCAGCATAAAACAGAAAGCATAGGTTTCATGGGAGAACTTTTTATCATTGTTTGATTATGTGAGCCTTTCCTCTGCCCCCATAACTTCCTCTTTTTAGAAATTTTTGTGCTTGATGTACAGAAAGATAAGGGAATATGCTATATGTACAATGGTACAGAAAGAAATTACCTTTGCTTAAATTGGAATGAAAATTTTAAATGAAGTCAGAAAGTCATGTAGAATTCAGAATTTATATTCAACAGTTACAAAAGTCACAGGGAAAAAAAAACCCAACTCATTTACAAATGATATTTTCCATATTATACTATACCAGATTATATAGTTTCAGGGGGCATAATCCTACTGATTCACCTTACAAATTACTGTGTTCAAATGGTTTTACATCTGTATAGAAAGGAATAAAGTAATTTAAAATCTATTTGCATTGAGCACAATTTCTTATGATTTCAGGGACTTGTTCTCATTTTCTCTTCAATAGTATAACAATAATTTGCCACTGCCTTCTTCTAGGAGTCATTTATTTATTTATTTGATTTCACTTCCTACTAATTCCTACAGCCCTTGTATTCTCTGATAGTTTCTATCAGAGTACTAACCAGGTCGAATTTCACAATATTTTTTTCCAAATCAGATGCAGTTAAGGAGGTGCTCATGCAGATATCTAAAATTACAATAAGAATCTATTAAACAGTTGCTACTCATATTAAAAATAACCCCAACATGTGAGAAGTACTCTCATCTTCTCAATCTTTCATCACATTGCCTCTTTCAATCATATTTTGTAACAATGACTTTTACCAAGCCTTTGTTTTTCAAAAGATCCTCCTCCTCCTCCTTGATGTCACTCATAATGAATCCCTGTAAATTGTCTCTACTCTGAATCTTTTAATATGAAACTAAGAGAGTAGCATGGAACTGTCATTAAATACACTCAAATGAAAGGTGCAGAAAACAAGTGTTGTAACCCAATGCAGAGTATAATCTGCAAAGAAGGTTTATAGTCAAGAAAAAACTAAAGCTTAATTTCTTAAGAGTTACTTAAGGCAGATTAACATAAACTGATATCTTCTGATTGTGTTAAAATCCCAGCTACCTGAATTCCTAGCCAAGACAGCCAAAGATTCCAGGAAGGGTGCTTTAAAAACAGAATAGAAACTGTGAAGCTGTGATTGAATTTATGCAGAAGGTCCCAAGATCAATGGCTAACCAGACTAACCAGAAAGATCTATGTAGAAGCTCCTGGCAGTCATCTTGATCTAGATAAATTAATTATAATAAGGCAGTTTCCTATAAATCCATAAACTTGCTAGTAATCTCTACAGATATGTGTTAAAATAAATCAAATTTTGGCTTTGAAATTCTCCATAGTCATTGGAATAGTGAATGAAAACAATGTGTATATTTTATATTTAGAGCTGAAACATATACATTTCTCATAACGTAATGGGAGGAAAAATTCAACAAATGTTACCACTTTATTTTTTCATATCTATGTTCCTTCATCTTTAAAACCTCAATCAGATTACTGATGCATTCTTTTAAATCTTCATGACACAGCTGGAAAATGCAATATTGTATTGTAAATAATGTCCTAACTTTCACTATCTTTTGGGTATATTGCTCAGCTGCTGCTGAAAGTGAAGAAAATTCAAGTTGAATAAGAATACACATATATGATCCTGTTTGTTTTAGCTGAAATTTATAAGTTTTTAATTTGATAGACTGGTTAGGCAGAGTTGAAAGGACAAAGTACTACAGAAGTTCCAATATTTCCTTGCAGGAAAACAAAATAGTTTGATGGTTTAGTCTGTGCAAAACTTCACTTTCATACTATTGAATATTGTAATAACTGCTCTGGAAGGTTTCACTGATGTCCCCAAAACATGGAAAATGTTATCTTTTTATGGATGGTTGCCTGGACAGCAAGATGATCAAATTGGATATGGTATTTTTATCCACCTGTTGAATCCTTCCCAAGAATCTGGAATAGGCAGACTTTGATGTTGATGGTGTTAAAATTATCATTGCAGGATGTAAGCTGTTCCTGTAAAACTACCTTTTGAAATTGACTAATGGTGATTTTATCCATGTCAATGGTCTTCAAGTGAGGCTGCAGATGTTTTGGGATTGCACTCAAGGCACCTTTCATTACTGGTACTGTTTTTGCTTTTTGTTCTATTTGCAAGTCTTTATTTTGTTTTGTTTTGTCATCTCCATTTCTTTCACTTCCTTTTTTTGCTTTTTCTAAGTATTGCCACATCCACTATTCAAACTTTCTTATTGAAAGTTTCTAAATTTGGGGTGTTATATGACAGGTGCTTGTCTTTATGAATTCTAAAAGTCTCAGAGTACTTTAGATTCTTCTTTTTCTATTATTTTGTCTAATATTAATAATAATACAAATAACATCTTATTAAACTTCTCAGTAAACCTCTGAATTTGGAAGAAATAATGGGATAGTTGTGGAAGAAATTAAAAAGTAATGTATTTGAGGTTGGATTAAAAAAAATGCTGGTCTGGATAATAAATCAGAGCTACTCTGATTGTATTTCCTCTAAAAAGGAACAAATTTGTGATTAAGGGTAGGTTCAAAATTCCTCATGGAAGCATATATTGTTGCAGCAGCCAGGATGTTTGTTACATTTTCGTCCCTTCTTTTTCATTAACTTTGGATGGTTCATCACTTCTGACTGTTACTTGGGAAATTCTGCACTAATGCATGAATTTCTTACTTCTAGAATGATTATTACAGCTGCCTCTCAAGATGATTCAGATAATTATCTTATCTTATTGCAGAATCTAGCTGTTTACACCCTTACTGGAACTACACCAATGGCTCTGACTCTATTAGTTTCTGAAAATTTGCTTTTCTCCATGGGATTGGGCCAGGAGTCAAATGCCTCCTGAGTGGCAGAAAGGATATCTTGCTTAACACTGTCTGAATGTTGTATGATATGTGAACTATGTATTTTGGGGTTTAAAAAATTTTATGATTTATTTTTTATCTGTAATCATTCTTTTTTGTTTCTTAAACCCCAAAATACATAGTTAGTTAGTTTTTATTTAATACAAGTAGTCCATAGTCACCCAATTTTAAATTATGGTGGAGAGACCATGGGAGATGCTGAAATGGTCAGATAAGAGACAACATAGCTTATAGATGTATAGTGGGTAGAGCAAGAGCCTCAGAAGTACCCTCTCTTGTTTCTTAGGCTTTAAAGGAGATGGAAGGAGAATTGTAATATTAGATTTGCAACATTTTATTAATGTGGTTTTACAATAAAATAAAATCAGCATATCTGGTCATGTTTCCTCTCTGGTCTATTGGTAAGTCTGATATAATTACACAAGTTGGTCGCCTATATAAATCTTTTAATAAACTTAATAAATGAACAAATAAATCATTGTGCCGTATTTCAGTGTTTCTCAATCTTCTTTTTGCTCGTGGATGCTTTCCAACGTTGTTTAATTCCCCCTGTTCAGGTCTCATTGCCTGAAATTGTCATATGATTATAACTGGTGAATTTTCTGGAATCAGCATGACAGTTGTCAACTCATAAAATATTTCTCTGGTCTTTTAGAGTTGCCAACAGAAAGGGAGGGGGGATTAGTGTAAAAGCTTGCAAAACTGAAACTGCATTCCATAAATGTTTTCATAGATAGTTTCCAGGCGACCAAAGTTTCTGCTGTGCAAAATTCTAACTGGAGAATATGATTGATGACTCTTGGTTATGGATGTGTCCCATTGGAGAATATGAATTATGATACACCCAGGGGTGGGGGGAAAACAGGTTCAAGGGTGACAATGAATGATGTGTCTCAGAGTCGGCTATACCCAGGCAGCACTGGCATGTCTTCTCCTAATAAACTTTCTTTAAGGTTTGAAAATCTGGCTAGAGACTCATGATTTAAATGGAGGTAGCTACCCGAGCCCTGACAACAGTATTAGTGATAAGACATTTTGCTTTTCTGTGGTTCTTTTAGCATGTGCCATGGCTCTTCTGTTACATGTTTTTCACCTGTATCTTCCTTGAGAGGTTCTACAGCATATGGCCTCCAGTTGAGAACCATTGCCATAGTTCCATAATTCTGTATTAGCAGCAATGGAAGATGGTAATATGAATCAATTCAAAATATTTGCTTTTTATCTTTAAAGATTACCATCTATTTCCTCATGAGATCAATCTCTTTGTCAAGGTACTTATAAGGAACCCCTACTCTTAAAGATCAAGTATTCTCAGAGGTTTTGTCTTACCAAATTTTATTGTGTGATTAAAATGTCTCTATCTGATGGATCCTTTTTAAATTAATTTTATTTAATTGATGTTTTCTTAAAATATTGATTTTAGATGTTATGGACTTCTTGTCGCAATATGGAATGAAATGTTGAAAAACATCTGAAGCATGCACTTTTAAAAAAATGCAAGAAAGATAAATTTTACATAAAGCTGTCAAATGTAAAAAGATTAATGTAGAATATGGCTAATCATCATCATCATCATCATCATTCTATGTTTCATGAAACCTTTCTATAGGCACCTCACTTGCAATGGTATTTGCAATGAGCCCGGAGTGAAATTCATTATGGAACATTTACTGGAAAAAATGAACAATGATTAATTTTCAAATTATCTTGCTAATTAAAATTTAAAATAAGATGACATGAATTCATTACCACCCAGCACAGGCAGCATCTACTTATTAGGCTGTATAATGCAAGTTAGGGCAATATGACACAATAGATACAAATTGGAAGTACAAAATGTTCTTATGTTATTGCTACCCCAGACAAGACCATCTGGATAACAACTAAAGAAAAAGGAGGAGGAGGAGGAGCAGGAGGAGGAGGAGATGATGGTGGTGGAAGGGATAGAGAGAAGGGAATAAGAAAGAAGGGATAATGAACAAGACTTTTGATGATAAAGTTCACACTATTTTTGATAGGAAAGATAGATTAAAATTGACACTGATCTTCCCAACCCATACAGTATTATTCTGATACTTTTGCTTTATCAAAAGGGGACGAACGGTCTGCCACCTCCAAGTGGTGTCCCCTGGATGCGCGAAGCCGTCAAACGCTGACCGTAACTGAGAGCAGACCCTCTGACGACAGGCCCATGCGACAGGCCGGCTGGAGTACTCAAATGCCGCATCAACATGATGGAAACGTCCACCCACACGTCCAATGCTACCGCGTTCGGGGGAACCGACGGGCGCAGGAGACCATTGGCCTGCGCCAAAAATCAACGAAATGGTCCACGCGGAAAGCACGGCCGTGTGAAAAAACGCAAGCGGGGAACAGAGGACTGCCAGACGCTCAAGGTGGCCACCTGGAACGTGGATTCGCTGACTGGACGCTCGACCGAGATCGTCAGGGCCATGCGGGACAGGAAGCTGGACATCTGCTGCCTCCAGGAAACTCGCTGGAAGGGCAACAAGGCTACGACTATAGACGGCTACAAGATCATATACACCAGCTGTAAGGAAAACCGCGGCGGTGTAGCTGTGGTTGTCAGTCCAAGCTGGCAAAGTTCCGTCGCAGAAGTTAAGCGCCTCACAGAACGACTGATGATAATCGTCGTAGCGACCGAGAGGCAGCGCCTACACATCTTGTCCGCCTACGCCCCTCAGACCGGATGTCACGAGGAGGAGAAGGATACCTTCTGGGAACTGCTCGACATCCAACTCAGGCAGATCCCACACGAAGACGACATCATCATCTCGGGCGACCTGAATGGTCATGTAGGGCGGGACAAAAACGGACACCAGTGCCACGGTGGGCACGGCACAGGCGATACGAATGAGAATGGCCAGAGGATCCTGGACTTTGCCGACTCCCATGATATGACCATCACGAATACCTGCTTCATTAGGCGAGAATCTCAACTCCTCACCTACCATAGCAGAAACGGGAGCCACCACACACAGATCGACTACATCATCGTACGACGAAGAGCCGCTAAAAACGTGCTCAACGCCAAGGCGTACCCGTACGAATCGAGCAGTCAGCACAGGCCGCTAATGCCGAAGATCAGGATCAGCAAGCCCAAGACCAGGATTGACAAAAGGAATGCAGACCAGCCACGAATCAAGTGGTGGAACCAGAAGAAGATGGCGGGACCCCTCATCAAACCGGAGCAGTTCCTGCAGATGGTCGACGGGCCACAGGAAGCGTGGTCCATGCTGAAGAGCACTGTTCACACTGCCGGCTGCCAACAGCTTGGTTGCACCAAGCCAGGACGGAGACGCATCGAACGAGATACATGGCTCTGGACACCGGAAGTACAAGATGCCGTACACCTGAAGAAATGGCTCTACAAGGCCTTTCTTCAGGACAAGACCAGCGAGAAGCTCTGCGAATACAAGGCGGCCAAAAAGGCAGCCAAGAAAGCAGTAGCGACAGCCAGAAGCTCCCACTACGATGACATCTACGAGAAGCTGAACACGCGAGAAGGCGAGAATGAGATCTACCGCCTAGCCAAAAGCAGACACAGGAAGACCCTGGACATTGACCAGTTTCATGGGATCAACGACGAAAGGGGAAATTTGATCGTCAACCCCAGAGACGCTGCGGAGAGGTGGCGGCAATACTTCGAGAAGATCTCCACCGAGGAGTTCCCACATCCACGAACCCCGCGAGGTGACCCAGTTGAAGGCCCAGTCTCAGGCATTTATGCCAGCGAGGTCGCCGACGCCATCAAGGCCATGAAAAACGGTAAGGCAACAGGACCAGACGACATCCCTGCCGACTTCTGGAAAAAGGCACTACCGGGCTCGGCATTGTGGCTGTGCGAGCTGTTCAACAACATCGTCTCCACGGGAAAAGTGCCACACGACTGGTACCGCAGCACCACTGTTCCGATCTGGAAGGGAAAGGGCAGCCCAGCGGACTGCTCCAACTACAGACCGGTCAGGTTACTGTCACACACTATGAAGATCTTTGAACGCGTCCTTGATAAGCGCATTCGGGACATCGTCGACATCAGCGTCAACCAGGCTGGATTCATCAAGAACTGCGGCACCACCGACGCCATCTTCGGTGTGCGGATGCTGATGGAGGCTCACAGAGAGAAGAAAATCCCGCTCCACACCGCCTTCCTAGACCTGGAAAAGGCCTTCGACCGAGTCCCGCACGATCTCATCTGGTACGCACTGCGAGACCATGGCGTGCCTGAGCTGCTCGTACAACGGGTCCAACTCCTATACAGATGTCACAAAAGCCGTGTAAAAGCGGCAGCTGGGATATCAGAGGAGTTTAATATTACCGTCGGCGTACACCAGGGCTCTGCTCTCTCGCCACTGCTGTTCATTCTGGTGATGGACACAATTACACACGACCTGTACACGCCCGCCCCATGGACGCTGCTCTACGCCGATGATGTGTTCCTGGCCAACCTGTGCAAGGCTGAACTAGAGCACCGAGTCCAACAGTGGCACGACCGCCTCGAGCAGTTCGGGCTCCGGCTGAACCTAAAGAAGTCCGAATACCTGACCACTGACAATGAAATGACAGGCTCCATCCACGTGAACGGGCAGGAGCTACCGCGCGCCTCCACCTTCAAGTACCTGGGAACTACTCTTGGGGAATAAGGCCTACTACAAACTGAGGTGGCAGCCAGGATCAATGCAGCGTGGGGCAAATGGAAGTCCGTCACGGGCGTCCTCTGTGACAAGAAGATGCCGATGCGCCTGAAGGCGAAAATCTATAACTCTGTGGTGCGCCCCGTGGCCATATACGGCGCAGAGTGCTGGCCGACGACCAAAGAAGTCGAAAGCAGACTCCAGATAATGGAGATGCGAATGCTCCGATGGTCGGTAGGCCTCACCCTACTCGATCGCGTCAGGAACGAAGAAGTGCGTAGACGGTTCAACGTCGTGCCCATCCCCACGGTCATGAGGCAGTCCCGGCTACGATGGTTCGGCCACGTGAGCCGCGCCAAGGAAGAATCCATCATCAAATCTGTAATGAAGGTGACTGTCGGAGGAGCGAGACCGCGTGGTAGACCTAAACAACGCTGGATGGACACGATCAAGGCCGATCTAGAGATCGCGAAGGCAGACCCGACACACGTGGCAGACAGAGAGGTGTGGAAGCAGTACTCAAGGACATTAGCGGACCTCGCCCGAGCGCGAGACAAACGCTGAAGAAAAAGAAGAAGAAGAAGAAGACTTTTGCTTTATCAAAAAGGCTTCAATTAAAAGAAAGATTCTTTAGGTCTAATTATCTGTAATGTGCAATACTAGGCAGTTTAATAATTTGCCAGGGTAGCTTCTGATTCACTTTATGTACACACTGATAAATCTTCTCCCTTGATGTTATCTATTTACTCATTCTCTTAGTGTGGTTTTGCACATCTAGCAAACTGAGGCAAAAGAGGTGGAAGGAAAAACTTAATTTCCCCAATGTTTTTCTTTTAATCAATCTCAATAAAGGAAAGTGTAGTAGAACATAATGGCTGAACTAGACTCTTTCCCTCTGATGTGCTGATTTTTTATATATAGCATTTTTATTGATTCATGTGGGAAACTTTCATCTCTGAAACAGACATTTGATATGATACTCTAACATCACCAGGACTTCTGTTACATGTCAACCATGATATAGTGGTACATTGATGCGAGTTTTCTAGATCAATCATCAGTCTTTCATTTAAAAAATCTAAAGGAATTTCTATTTAAATTATAGTAACTACGTCCAAAGTAGCAACCACCCATAAAAAAACAGAATATATGATATTTATGCAAATTGGTTTGTTTCAGGGAAGGTATATATCTAATTTTTAACATTTCATCCATGCATAAATAATTTCTTTATATATTTCTTTCTTGATTATTCTCAGTGAAAAAAAAAGAACTCATGAATTCCTGAACTAAGAAGTTCATTAATTTAGCAACAGTGGAAGAACTATTAAATCAGAGCAATTGAGACATTAATCTATGCCATATATTAGATTTAACTTCAAACACCATTATTTGCAGGAAAAATAAAAAGCTCCATTTCTTGTAATTCTACAAAAAAGAGCACCTAAAAGCCATCAGTTTTATATCACTTAGTTTACTACTCTTAAAGCAGTACTAATTTTTGGAGGACATTATGTAGTTCACTTATAAATTATCTAAAAAAAGTAACCCAGACAAAGCACTTAAAGCAGCTTACTTGATCTAAATAAGTCCAGAGATATTCAATTAAGAGAGCTTAGATCCTTTTAAAGGAGAAAATCTTGCAACCTATAAACTTTGCACTTGTTTGGAGTACATCCCACAGAATGCTCTAAAAGCTAGAGGATTTTTAACTTAGTTGATTAGAAAAAAAATATTTATTAGTGATTGCAAATTCAGACACTGATTAAAGCAGAAAGGAAGTCACTTCTTTATATTCTTTTTTGTAATTACTTTTTTCACTGTTTACTGTGCAGCTTTGTGCATCTTCCTGCACTATGCAATGTTCAATTTTGAAATGTTTTTATTTTAATTATTAACCAACACAAAGGAAAAGGAAATGCCCATATCCAAAACTAAATTCACAATCTCAAGGTAGTTAGGAGAAATAAATGCAAATATTTATTTTTTAAACAATATTTAAAAAGCATGCTAAGATGATTGCTCGAGCCACACATCGTGACAAAAAAGGAATGCACTACAATGACCAATCAGGATAATATAAAGTTTAAAATGGTAGAATAAAATTCAAATAAATATTGATCAATAAAGCAATAACATTATGAAGAAATAATTTGAAGGTTATAAGCTTCATTTATAGATCCCTGTCAAACCTGTGAAGAGTATAATATAATAACTGACAAGGCATGTATATAACAAAACATCAGCACAAAGAGGAGTTAGGGAATATCCAACAAATATCCTCAAAATGCTTTTTCAAAATGCAACTGGACATTCTTGATTGTTGTTGTTTTCAAAATGTTTTGCTTCTCATCCAAGGTTTTTGGATATGAAGTGAAACATTTTCAAGCAAGAAACAACAACTAAGAAAGTCCAGTTGCCTTTTGAAAAAGTACTTTTGGGACAACCACAACCTGGATGATTGAGAATCTCCATAGACCCTAGCCAACTGATACTGAGCCTGAGCCATTTCTACACTTAAGCAGGTCTAGTTGTTCTTAATTATCCTTTGTCTGATTTTACATGCTGCCATGCATAGCCGAGGTACCTTGTGTATCATTTCAGGATTAATATCCCAAAGCAAAAATTGTACAAATTGCTGGCTGGTGAATTTTGTTTTGCTGGTCAAGAGTGTGACAATATAATTTTGTATGTAGATCTGCTCAGTGGTTTGTTTGTTTGTTTGTTTTTTGCAAGTGCTTACTTTAGGTTGATTTGCATGTTATTTTCCAGTTCTCTATCTTTTTTTTTGGTGGGGGGGGAATTTTTCTAATATATCAATTGTAGTACACCTTAGGACTATGGTGGTCTTTAAAGGGGCAGTTCACTCTGTTAGGTAACCAGCTAAGTCAGTGGCTTCTTCACATGCCAGTAGGTACAGTTCACAAGGTAGATTTGTCTGTCAAGACATATTGGTCCACTTTGACTTCCCTGAACAAAGTACTTACCTACCATATATATCTCTCTCCCTCTGTCCCTTCCTCTTTTCCTCCCCGCTCTCCCTCCCTCTCCCCCCTCTCTCCTTCCCTCCCTTCAAGTCAGCGCTGACTCCTGGTGATGGCCTGGACAAATCCTTGCAGTTTCCTTCAGAAGTGATTTGCACTGCTTCCTTCCTAGGGTTAAAGAGAGAGAGAGTGCCCCAAAATCACCCAGCTGGCTTCATGCCTAAGGTAGAAGTTTCCAGTTTCTAGCCAGTTACCTCAATCATTTCTAGCCAGTTACCTCAGTCATTACACTAAATTGGCTCTCACATACTGTACAATATACATATTCTGTAATATCTAAAACAACCTCCTTCTTTATTTTTTATATCACCATCACCACCAATATACATTGTGCATCCCTGTGTATTAAGGGATATGCACCTTTAATCAGCTGAAGTCTTGTTAACATGTTAAAAAGTTACTATGAACGAATTACTATTTATTCTACTCCTAATATAAATGGTTTCACTTTTATTTCTCCCACCCACTAGTCTCAAAGCTGCAAATATACTTTGGCTTCATAGTGCAGCTCAGTCCTGTAAAACAGCATTATTTAAAATTCTGGGGGCTGAATCTTTCAAATTCAGGTTTGCTTACTTTGTCATGTTCTCATCCAAATAATAAGAAAGAATTTGATGGATGAGGCTAAAGGCTCAACTATTTAAATATCCTGGGCCGCACAGTGTTTGTGTGTTGTGATGATCAAGACAGTAGAAATAGTGCTGCTGTATAAGTTATATCATTTTTGTATGTACATTGATACACATATAGAAAAATGATTGTGCCTGAATCACAGTGCCATCTATGTTACCTTTCCTATTTCTTTCTGAAACAGAACCGAAGTATTATTCATCATCTTATTTTCCAATAAGTGCAATGGATGGCTCTATGCTGTATAAATTTGTCATTTTGTCATTTTCTTTTAAAGCCATCAAAGTGGTGCTTTTAATATTTGGTAATACGGGTAATCTTTGACTTACAACAGTTCATTTAGTAGCCGTTCAAAGTTACAATGGCCCTGAAAAAAGTGACTTATGACCATTTTTCATAGTTATGATTGTTGCAGCATCCCTCTGACCATGTGATCAAAATTTAGATGCTTGGCAACTTGGTTCATATTTATGACCTTTGCTAGGTCATGTGATCAACTTTTGTGACCATCTGCCAAGCAAAGTCAATGGGGAAGGCAGATTTATTTAACAGGCAGGTTACTAACCTATCAAGTGCAGTTATTCACTTAACAACTGTGGCAAGAAAAGTCATAAAAATGGGGCAAATTTTACTTAACAAATGGGTCACTTCACAATAAAAATGCTGGGCTCAATTGTAGTCACAAGTCGAGAACTACCTGTAATGAATTCCATAATTTGAGCAATCTTTAATCCTTAAATGTTTGATTTTGATGTCTTACAGGATGATGGATGCTTTATAACAGGCAGGAGATAGACTCATGTAGATCAGCAAATCTTTGAGAAATGCATGAATGTAGCTTATGTGTGCCTATGACAGATAAAATGTATATGATGAAGCAAATAGATACCAGTGGGAGGACATTTTCTGTGACTATGCAATTGAAATGTGGTTGATGAATGTGATAAAAGTGATATAAGATATACAGTAAAGAAACTATGCATAGGAATAAATGGAACATCTAGTGGGTGAATGGTTCAATAATGTGCAAGGAAGAAGACATGAATGTGTGGCATTCCACTTGTTTGTATAAAATATTTTTCAATAAATGTGCTAGGGATGTTGTGGTGACAGAGGTGTGCTGACTGGGGACATGTACTTTTGTATACAGATGATGTCAAGTTATTGGATAAAAACCCAAATGGTTTGTGGCAAATGTTGCATAAAGTTCATGAAGCAGTGTAGAGTATGGATCTGAAAATTAATGTATCAAGGCAGCCATATGGAATGAAAAATTGCAAATTATATATATAAAAAGAAAAAGATAGATAGAAACTGTTTAACTTGATAGAAGTAGCAGATGGAGTCAAAATGCTAATAGAAAAATAGTGGTCTGCTGCAGGGAAACAATGTTCTTCAAAAGAACATTCTTGATTCATAGAATCATAAGGTTAGAAGGGACTTGGGGGTCTTTTAGTCCAACTCCCTGCCCAGGGTCAGACAAATTATCCAATCTGTTCTTGAAAACCTCTAGCACTGGAGGAACCACAACTCCAGGAGGCAAGATTAATAATTTCACTGCATGCTTAATAGTTTCACTGCATGGAAATTTATCCTTGTTTCCAGGTTGGATCTTTCTCTGATAAGCTTCCACCCATTGCCTATTGTCCTAACCTCAGATACTAAGGAGAATAAATTAACACCCCCTTTGTCATAGATATGCTATGTTCAAGACTTGCTTCAGCTCATTTTCTTGGGCCAAAAATAAATAAATACTGTATTAATGAAATTGAATAAGATGAATTATCAGTGTGAAAGAAGTATATTGAGATGACTTGGTCATATGGATAAAATTGATGAGGTTGAAACGACAACATGAAAGTATGAGGGAAGAATAAATAGGTTGACAAGGGGAAGACCAAGAAAGTCATGACTGAATTACATTTTTGAGAAACTCAAAAATTTAATGAACAAAAAGTAAAGTGGTAGTGGTGGAAGTAAGGACAGTTTGCAAGAAAAGATATAGAAGGTCAGAGTGAATAGTGTTCAGGTAATCTAAATTAGTTATATTTCCTCCCCTTGCCCTCACTTTATGCTTTTAATATATTGATCTTATTATTTTTACTCCCTTTCTGGACGTTACATAATTCTGCTTGCTCCAAAAGAGAATTGTTTAATGCTTGTCTGAATGACTGAGACTGAAAAGACTCTATATTTTTCACGCGATGCAGCATTTCATATATCTCTATCATATATCTTTTTTTTCTTTTAAGGTCAAGACTTAGCTGTACTTAAAGTAGACTCACTGAATTCAGTGGGAGTTTTTATTTGTGGAAGATAAAGCACCAATGGCATCTTCAATTTCAAAGTTGCATTAAACCTTCAGTTGTTCTTAGATGGATAGTCGGTAGGTTTATATCATTACACAGTTCCGATAGACTACTGGCTGGGAACAGAATGCTTGATTACAAGTTTTTTTTATAGTCGGTTGTACTACAAGCCAGATTTGTATGTTCAAAGCATCTATATACTATGTATAAGCCTGGATACAACTCTCAAGGTTTTTCATATTCATATTCATATTTACATTCTGGAACTACATGATCTCTGGAGTACTAGTAATCTATTGAAGCAGAGGTGTTCATCTGTCTGAAGGCTTTTATCAAAATGAAGAAAGCAACATTGCAATGTTGCAATGCTAGCTCCACTTCATTGATATTAGAGGTTTAATATCATGACATGCATGCAAAAAAGGGTAGAGTGTGCATCAGAAAAACATGCCAGTGCTTTTGTCCTTTCCCCCCACTTTTTCCTCCCACCTCCCAAAGTGCCACTATTAACTATATTCATTCAATAAAGAAAATGCATGCTGCCTTCACTTTAATATGTTAATATGTGGCAATATTAATATCTAAGAATATTAGGATATGAACAGCTGATGTTAGTCAGTAATTTGATTCAGGTTCTGTGTAGAATTCTTTGGTTAGCTTCTGTACATGCCCTGAGTGGAAACACAAGGTATCAAATAAATAAACCAGATGGTTCTTACATGCTATTCTTATATTTCATCAGTGATTATTACAATGCATAATCCAAGTGCTTCTTTTGAAAAACCATTAGCTGGTGCACAATTCCCCAACTTTGATAGACATTTTCAACATCTTTGTGAACTTATCTTTGTCTTATTTCATCTTTGGATACTACTAGCTCAGTCATCCTTTTAGCTTGGAAAAACAATGGCAACAGAAATAGGCCATTTTCATCCCATAAGAAATTCACTCCAAGAAATTGATAACCATTTTATCTTTTAATCTTAAGAAAGGTTAAAAAAAAACACTTATTTTATTATGTATTATTGGCTTGTTAAGCCTGGGATTTGGTTTCTTCCAATTAAATTAAGAATAAAATCAATAATTCTTTAAAATAATATATTGACTTTTTGAAAATTCTGTGAAACTGTTTATTTAAGCTGAAAGCTAATTAGGAAGATTGCATTTTTATAGTCCTAATAAAACCTATAAAATGTAGAATTTATATATATGTATGTGTTTATATATATATACACATATACACAGACTATCTATCTATCTATCTATCTATCTATCTATCTATCTATCTACATATGTGCATACATGTATTACACACACATTACATACAAACATACATACATACATACATACATACATCAAACAAGCACACATTGTATATATTTATAGTCAAATCAGAAAAAAAATCTAAATTAATATTTTATTATAGAGTTATATGATAAAAATATTGAACATCATTTTCTTCTTCAAAAATATTGTACGTAATAGATTTTGGTCAATGCTGTAAAATGGAAAAACCTGAATCAAACATAATTTGTAGAGATATATTCTTCATTCTAAGTTCTTCATTTTAAAATTTACAGATAATTCATATTGTGAATCTATACTTAATTTCTTCATAATAAATTACATTAAATTCAATAAGATATACTGATGAAGAAATATGTGCAGAGGTATTATATACATATGCCTTCAAATTACATTAACTTTTTTTTAATTATTTCTGAAATGTATGCTTCAACTTTCATTGCCAGACTTCATTTCTGGAATATTTTCTACAAGAGGTACTACTCACAAATATTAGCAACAGGTGAATCTAAAACAAGAATGTAGCAATAAAAGTAACAAGATTAGCGCAAGAAAAAATGTGTTCATAACATTTTATGGCATTAAACAATATTATAAGCTTTCAGGATATAGTATTATTCTTTATTGTAAAACACAAATTAAATATTATTAAAAAAGAAACATTAAAAAGTGTGGCATTAACAATGATACTTTTTTTTAACCTTCAATCTTATTGAGTAAATAGGAAAAAAAGTATGACATGGCTGTAATCTAAAAGTACAGGCCTTCTTCCTTGGTAATCAGCAGGGGAATTCTCCAGGAATCCTTACCTTAGCTCTTGTTATAGAATGCCAGAATCTTATTTAGTAAGTGCTATTTGATCCACTCATGTTATCTCATACTAGATAGCTCCAGGGAACAGAAAAACCCCAAGGCTATTTACTGGGTCATTTAAAAAAATACAGTCCAAAGTGTTACATACCCCCCAAAAATCTAACATCTATACGATGCAATAATTATATTCAGTATGATATTCACTTCACTTCAAGAGCTCAAATGTTGCCTTGTGGGCAATTATTTTCTACCACCAGACAGTAAAAGAACAGAAACCTGGAGCACAAGGCAGATTATTCATCTTACAACAGGTCCATGACATGTTATTAACGACATACTCAGAATCATACATATTACAAAAAGTAGTCTTTTTTCCCCATTTGCCAGTCTGAGTGGATAGATACAGTTATGGATTTATTCAAATATAGACTTTCCTAACTTGGGATCCCACAGGTATACTGGGGTACAATTTTCCTTCATCTGCATTCATGAGTACAATTGCTATTTATCACCATTCATCAGCAGTGTGTTGCAGCTGCCAAAAAATCCAACACAGTTCTAGGCTGCATTAACAGAGAGATAGAATCAAAATCAAGTGAAGTGTTAATACCACTTTATAATGCCTTGGTAAGACCACACTTGGAATACCACATCCAGTTTTGATCACCACGATGTAGAAAAGATGTTAGAAAGAGTGCAGAGAAGAACAACAAGGATGATTAGGGGACTGGAGGCTAAAACATATAAAGAATGGTTGCTAGAATTGGGTATGTCTACTTTAATGAAAAGAAAGGCTAGGTATGATATGATAGCGGTGTTCCAATATCTCAGGGGTTGCCAAAAAGAAGAGGGAGTCAAGCTATTCTCTAAAGCACCTGAGGGCAGTACGAGAAGCAATGTATGGAAACTAATCAAGGAGAGAAGCAAGCTAGAACTCAGAAGAAATTTCCTGACAGTTAGAATCAGTGGAATAATTTGCCTCCAGAAGTTGTGAATGCTGCAACACTGAAAGGTTTTAAGAAGAGGTTGGACAATGATTTTTCTGAAGTGCTATAGGAATTTCCTGCCTGAGCAGCAGATTGGAATAGTAGATCTCCAAGGTTCCTTCCAATTCTGTTTATCCTATCCTGTCCCATCCCGCCCCATCCCGTCCCGTCCCGTCCCGTCCTGTCTTGTCCCATTCCATTCCATTCCATTCCATTCTACTCCATTCTTCTATACCTACTGACATGGCTTAAATTGTTAGAAGCTGTGATGGGCATCATGGTCCAGGACAAAAGTCTTGATTGGAGAAAGTTCTGATAAGATTGCATCCTTTTAAATGTTTTTGAAAAGTATTTGGAAGCTGCAGCTGGTTAATAGACAATTAATGGTATCTGTTATTCAGAGGATGTGACACCACTACTCTGAAAACTCCACTGGTACAAGTTTGCTTCTAATACTTCAAGGTGCTGGTAGTCCATCCAAAGGCCTTCATTACTTAGGACTGGTTTATTTATGGGATTGTCCTTTCTCAGTTGTTTTTGCTGTGAGTTTGCTGTACAATTGCCAGTTGGTGGAACCCAGAAGGAGATGCTTTTCTGCTTTGGCACCCACCCTCTGGAGTATTGTATCCCACCCCAAAGGTCAAATTGGCCTCAACTTTTGAAATTCACAAGGCTTTCAAAACCTGGTTTTGAGCCTAAGCCTAGGGCCCTGGGTGTATGTTGTAGCTCATCTCCTAGTTGTATTAATGCTTTATATGTGATTGTTTAGTTTTTGTTTCTTTTTTATTGTAAGCTTCCTAGAGTCATGTATAACTTCATGGGATTTGATGGGCAGCGATAGAAAAACGAACATACAAACAAATACTGTTTAGTGAATGAAGACAAATATATGCCGACCCAGGATAACATTTTGGGATCCAATTTGGGTTGATCACTGGGACCAGAGATTTAGTCTTCTGAGCTCTCAGACTCATGCTGGAGCCCATCCTCAGGGAACATCTCTCTCACCAGAATTTATCCTCTTCAGAAGCTCCTGAGCTTCTGAGGTGTTCAAAAGTTCAGAAGACTAAAACTCTGGTCCCATTGACCGGGCCATTTTGGATCCTCCACTGCTAAGTGAGTGAGTGCAAAGTTGTCATAAGGCTAATTATATTTCTCCTTGATTAAAATTTCTTAATGATTTCCCATTAAATACAGCAAGGAACAATATAACAACATTTTTCCTTGACAAATTGAATTATTGCATGTAGCAATTGTTTAGAAGATTTTAGAACATCAGGATGAAAGTTGACTTGTTGTTATTGTTTTGTTTTCCTGAAAACTCTCTCCAGCATGAACTCTATTACCCTATATTTGGGTAAATATAGTTAAGGGGAATTTCTTCTCCTTACTTCATAAGTGGATTATGATCAACAAGTGCTCTCCATTAAAAAAATGTCATTCTATTTGTACTCATTCCATTTCTCTACCTTATTTTAATAAGAAGCCTATCATTGGAAACAAAACAAAAATGGAATGAGTAAGGTTGTTTCATCATGTTTGTGGGGGAAAGGAAATACTGATATCTTTTTTGTAATGGTGAGTGGAGAATAAGAAGCTGCAGTGTATATGGTGGACTCTGAACAAAGCAATAACATTTTTCCATCTTCCCCTAGGCAAGCAACATAATGGAGCAATAGGAGTCCAGAGTATATTTATATTATATTGCCATTCATTCTCTGGTGTGGATCTGTATTCTGAGAAGCAGATAATTGAACTTTCTTCTCAGTGCCTTGCAAGTTATTTACGGTCCAAGTATCAATAGCATGCTGGACAGAGAAGAGTTTAATGGAATGAAATGTTCTCAGTAACATTCCATCATATTGTTTGTGCATGTCCTTTTGCTCACCGTCAAACTGATTCATATACAGGCTTCCATAGTAAAATGAATCTAAATTAAACAGGGTGAAAAATACTTCTGTCTAAAGTCTTGGAAACCACAGTTAATGATGCTGGCTGTGTGATCTGATGGTGAAAGCCAGAAAGAAAGATGCCACACAGTTCCATCATAAAAATCAAGTTAAGATGCTCCCTAATCATTGAGTATTAGCAATAGGAATAGCACTTAGACTTATATACTGCTTCACAGTGCTTTACATCCCTCTCTAAGCAGTTTATAGAGTCAGTATATTGCCCCTAACTATCTGGGTCTTCATTTTACCGACTCCGGAAGGATGGAAGGCTGAGTCAACCTTGAGATGGCCAGGATCAAACTCCTGGAATGAAGCAGTGAGTTAGCCCTGCAGAACTGCATTCTAACCACTGTGCCACCTGGGTGGCACAGGAATGAATTAGGAAATGAAACACATGCACAAGACAACTTCCATTCCCTTGCTGGGAGGCTGAAGCTAATGGCATTGTTGAGCAAATAAACTCTCATGCTCATGATCAATATATGGTCTCATACAAAGATATGCACACAAACATAAAACACAGACACACAGAGAGAACAGTTTAACTTATGATTTATACATGACTTTACTCTGCCTTCCTCTAGATAGCTTTCAGTCAATAGAACAAAATTTACAGTATATCTTCTGCAAGGAGCAAAGCTTCTTGCATGAACTTTTCCCTCTTCCTTTTCTTTCAAGAACTATAATTTCTAGGACAATCAAGAGCCTTCAGCCAGGATGAACACAATGATGTGACAGACTCTGTAGACGGGCAGAACATTCTTTCTCTAGACTGTTGCTTTCTTTTGTTCATTGTTGTTTTTTGACATGCAACAACAAGTGCATCATTGTTAAGACTGCCAGGCCTGTTTCTGACAGCTAGAACCCCTAGCGCTTTTTTGAAGTTACTAACTTCCACTAAGGACTTAATGATTACTTTACAGTATATTGTGGTCTGTGCAGGCCATCCTCAGCAGCGTCAATACTATCTATATTTTTATAGTGGTTAGTTGTTGCATTTAAAATATTCAGGATAAAATATTCTGGGTCCTTCTAGATAAAGAGATTGGCAGATAAAATCATGAAATGTTCCACCAAAGCTAAAAAGGAAGTTTTAAAATTAAACTGATAGCACTACAGATTTATCACCCTTTTTTCAGCAAGGGATGGACAGATCAATCACAGCTATACAACTTTTTTCTCTGTGTTTAAGCCATCCTATTTATCCATTAGCTAAGCAGTTTATTGAATAATTCTTAACCAATAAACAAAATCAGCATGAACCAGTACTTATTTAAACATTAATATTCAATTGAATTATTTTAAAATGCCACAATTCTCAGGTTGTTTCAGCCAATAATGATTAAATTGTTAAGAAGAGAGCCAAAGAATGAAGGAAGGAAGGAGAAACCAAGAGGGACAGATTTCCAGCTTATTACATTTTTCAGGATTAAAATATGATCAGCCTAACATTCAGTTCAAAATTCCATTCAAATAGTTCTTTTCCCCAATGAATGTTAACAAAATTTAAATGTAAAATGTCTCTATTTAATGAGTGTTTGGAGAATTAATGAAGAAGGACACTCTGGGCTTAGTGTACACATCTAAAAGTCTAAAAAGATTTCTTGCATGCAATATTTAAGCAAATCACGATTAATAAAATTTAGGCTTTTTTCTCTTTTTAAAAATCTTGAGCCACCCAAGGGTGTCTGCATTTTGCCAGAATGAAATAAGAAAGTGCTTTATCTGCTATTATTTATAATGTGAGCATGAGGCATATTTCTCTTGATGATAGGTGAAGTAGAGGTGCAAGAAAGATGAATTTAGCAGCCAAAAGCAGTACATTTTCTAGTTCTAGTAGTTATTATATTTTTCTTTAAGTAGCTTTCTGTGAGAAATTTGCAAAGGAAAGAAAGAAAGAAAGAAAGAAAGAAAGAAAGAAAGAAAGAAAGAAAGAAAGAAAGAAAGAAAGAAAGAAAGAAAGAAATACTTTTCCCTAGCTCCCTAGTCCTTTTGGATATAATAAATTGTTGCCACTCCTCTGTGAAGTTCATTTATGGAAAAACAATGGCACAAGAGTCAGCCTGGACTCAATTCTGATCTGGAACTAAAAGAATTTTAACATATTTTTTCAAAGGAATATACCAATATTTCTCTGCTCATTGTTGGAGTAGTGTCATCAGCATAGCACAGGGTATTGATGATTTTTTCTTCACTTTGAAAACCATTATCATCTTTTTCCAATCCAGATTCCCTCAATATACAGTATATTCAGCATATAGGTTGAGTAAATAAGGGGAAAGATATAGTCTGGTCTCACTCGTTTACCAACCTATAGCCAGTCTGCTTTGTCATGTTTTGTCCCTCTTTGACTTTTTGTCCTCCATATAGGCTTTTCATGATGGCAGTGAGATATTTTGACATTCCCATGATTTCCAATTGAAGGACTTTCTATAATAAATGAAGCATATGCTGAACTCTTTTTGATTTTCTTTTGGTTTTCTCTAATAGCCAATGTGCATCAAAATCATGACATATGTACCTTGGTCCTTTCCTAAAGCCAACTTAATCATCTTGCAACTATTTTTTTATGTAGGGCTCTAATTTGTGTTGGAAATAGTCCATCATTTTCCATAGCCTTCTGACTTGGTAATAATCTAACTTTATCATTATCTGCACTGGAAATTCTTGTAAGCAGAGCATTTCATTTAAAGTATCTTGGATGTTGACATGTCTACTATGCAAAATTTCAATATTCTCCTTCCATTTTTGTTTGATTTTCATTCAGTCATTTATTGTTTGTTCACTGTCACCTACCAACTTAAAGACTAAAAGTTCTTTCTGAGTTCTGAGATGTTTTAGAAGATTTTTCTTATTTTTTTTTCCATGTTTGTTTTCATCTTTACTGTCTTTACAGACATTACTTTAATGCTGCTTCTTGTATCTTTTAACAGAAACTCTTTATTAAGTTCGTACAGGAGATTTAAGTTTTTCTTGGATTCTCTTTTTTTCTGGGCAATTTCCATAAGCTGTTCCATCATTAAGGTTACTTGTTTTTCATTGTTGACAGTCTCTTTTTACATCCATGTTTAATGAATTCTTCAAGTTGATTCCACAGTCCCTTCTACTATCTGTTAATGACATTCAAGATTTCAAAGTGATCCCTGATGTTCTCCTTGAAATATATATGCTCAAAATCATAATACAGAATGTTGGTTTTCTTTTTCTGGTTTAACTTCACTTGGAATTTACATATCAACAACTTGTAATCTCTTCTCCAGTCATTCTAGGTCATATCTTTGATATTATAACTTAGCTCTTCCACCAACTTCTACCAATAATTTCATTTCTGTGTATTCCATCTGATGATGTCCATCTGACAGTGCTATTTTGATTGTTGGAAGATGTGATAGCAACAATGAATTCATTGGACTTGCAGAAATTTATAATTCATTCTTCTGCTTCATTTCCCATGCCAACTATGTTTTCCTCCTTAATATTCCCAGCTTTTGCAATCCACTCTACAACCAAGAGCAACACAACTTGAATTAACTGTAATAACCCCATAAAAGAGATAGCAAAATACTCTCTTAAAGTAATATATTGAAAAAAAATAAAAGGGGGATTTTATTTTAAAGCTGGTAGTTGGGCCTGAATATTTGTGCATTTTGATGCTTTAACATTGTCTGTAATTGTGTGACAAAATTAGCTTTGCATACATATTATACTTGAGCACATATATTGCCATGTTAAACCTATGTTCACACACATATGGAAAGTGTGCATGTGTAAAAATATAGTTGTCTGAAACTCAGAATGAATCTTTTTACACTTGTTGCTAGATCATCTCTGTCTGATATTTTTTTCTTAAGTTCAAGAGTAAATTTAACTATCACAACTACAAGAGAGGAACAGTTTGAAAATGCAGCGAGGATGTGTTCTTAGTTGCAGCTAAAATCCTGATTTTATTGGGGTTGCAGTCATTAACTTTCCTTAATTTGCTATTTTCAGCAAATGAAACACAGTGGAGCACAAATCTAGTCCACTCTCTATATTAGAAAATATATTTTTCTAATGCCAGAGAGTGGCCACTAACTTCAGTTCTGAGAGCTGAATATATATTGTGCATTATTTATTAGTTAGTTAATTTATTTTTATTAGATTTTATGCTGCCACAAACATACAATATCACTTCTCACTAGCTTTCTCCCAACTCAGGCACTGAATCACATTTTACTGTTATAAGATTACTTGTTTTTCTTTTTTAAAGGAGAAATAAATCAGTTTTTCAGTTGTTGAAGCACAAACAATTCAAAGCATCCTTTTTTGCATATCTGCTAAGGGTAGAAAGTATAATCAGAAAAATCAATTCATAAGCCTTTATTTTCTGTGCCAAGATGAACCTACTATACTAGTTTTCTATGTTCCTGGAATGAGAATATTTAAATATGGAAGCCTCAATCAAAAGCTTTGGTGGTGCTTGAGTCTGTTGATTATATAAAGTGGCCCTAAGCTCCCTCTGAATCACAGCAATTATTTGATAGGAAGTTCAACTTGCCGTCAGTTGAACTTATCTTGTGTTTAGGATTCAAAGAAATTCTTTCATCCCATTAAAACTAACTAGATTAGAATGAGACACTTGATTGTCCCTGTAGTGCCAAATGACATCTTGAAAGAGTGGGTGTGTCAAGGGATTAGTCATCTAAAGTTCCATACTATACAGAGTGAGATCATCTGTTCATCAAATGAACTGAGAATGGCAGTGGCTCATAAGGTCACAATTTTAAAAGGACATTCTACTGGCATATATAAAGCTTGCTTTGTTGGCAAAGGCACAAATGTGTGCCTCTGTGATATACTGAGGAAATCTGTCTGTTTGCCTCCGTTTTATATTTATACCATCACTGCTCAGCCCTAAAGCTGTTCTTTGATCTTTTTTGAGACCTACTGCAGAAATAAATGTCACATGCTGCTGAATTATAATAAAAGTAATCTTGTTTATTTAACAAATGCGGTATAACAAGTTGGTAACTTAGACTCTACAAAAAAAATGTTCAGGGTATGAATCTCTAGTCAGAATGCTCCCCTTTTCTGATAGGATCATGCATCAATTATTTCTTGAGATAATTTATTTAAAATTCTATATTCTCATTTTGTATTTGAAATCAATATTACTTATTCCCAGCCTCAATTTTCCCATATCTATTTTTTCCCAACTAACTCATCCTTTGGAATATTTATACAGTACAATACATAAAGACAACCCAATTTTTACTTCCCATATTCCAATTATGAATCAGATTTGCTGTATACTTATCAGACTGCAAGAACTGAAAACAAATGCGGAGTTACTTAAGAGTTGTTTCCTTTGTTTTTCTATAGACTGGATCTTGCCACACTAAATCAATTGTTTGCATAACTACAGATATAATCTGGAAGCTGGCGGGAATACTTTTAACCCTTTTTCTGGTGATCAAACTTTCCAAGCTCTTCTGCTTCTCAGTGCTCTGGAAAGCAAACAATAGATAGATAGATAGATAGATAGATAGATAGATAGATAGATAGATAGATAGATAGATAGATAGATAGATAGACAGACAGACAGACAGACAGACAGATACATCTGAGTACTCAGGAAGGTGAAGTGGAAGTCCAGCAGTGCTGTTCATGCCAGCAAAGTAAAAGAAAAGGAGGAACTGTGTTGACATTTTTCCTTTGTTAAACTTATTTTTCACTCCCTTCAAGGTTTTCTCCAAATGACTGAAGTTGAAACTAATTAATCTATGACAGCTCCGAGGCTGACATAGATCCATCAATTTTGAGCCATGCTGGGGCAAGACAAAATTTTGGATTCTATGAGGCCAAATCCCTTCTGATCTTTGTGCCCACTACCAAGGCACATTTTTTAATTTATGGTACAAGGGTTAAAATGATTTCAGCAAAGAATAGTGAAAAATTCTGACAACAGATATTTCCTTCTATAGCCAGAATTTTTCCTTGCTTTTACGGACATTTTATTACCTTTGAGGAAGCAATAGGAAATTAAATGTAACTTAATATCTTTTCTAATCAATAGTTTGGGAATTATGTTGCAATGTTCAGGGTCCTACGGTAATCTTCCCTGAGGAATACCACTTTAATGTCATTGGAGTTGGGCAGGCACTCTGCTTCAGTGCTGAATTTTGTGTGCAGAAGGCAATTCATCTGCCTTTGTGCTCCGCTTTAGATAGTAGAATCTGCGTGTGTCAAGTACGGCATGACAACAATCCACATCAGCTGGCAGCTTGCTTTAATGAAAGTATCTTATACTGACAATCATACATTTCAAGATTTCTCCACTGCTTGGAAGTGTGACATGGAAAAGTATTTGAACTGAAATTTTGATTCAGTTGGGTTGTTCCTTTTTCTCTTGTAGACTCACACAATCTTCTTCAATCTAGCTATCTCCTTGGGACTGCAACATCCCAAGTTATTAGCCATAGCATTGTTGTCAGCCCTTGAAGGTAGATTAAACTCAATCTCATGTAGATTAGTACTACTTTTATTCTAAAGCAACAGAAGTCTTAACATACTTCCATCTTCCTTCCCTTTATCTTTGTGAAAACTAGGGAGGATCTTGTTTGAGAGTTTCCTTTCATTTCTGCCTGCACCAGACTCAGTTCTGTTTTATATAACTGTTGTCTTGATAGCAGCTCTTTCTCCCTGTCCCTCAAGGCCATTTCTCTGCTGTCTACAATTGATTAGGTTGCCTGGAAATTCAAAAAGTTTCCATTCCAATGCTTTCTGGAATAACCCCAGGTATCTGTAATCTGTCTTACTTCCTTTATAACCTAGGGACCGAGGACTTATTTCAATAATTTAAAAAGTTCTATCATTAAACATAATAACAGATAACAGATAATCAGAGTTGGAAGGGACCTTGTAGGTCATTTAGTCCAACCCCCCACCCAAGCAGGAGACCCTATACCATTTCTGACAAATGGCAGTCCAATCTCTTCTTGAAAGTCTCAACTCAACTTCTGAGGGCAAGGTGTTCCATTGGTTGATTGTTCTCACTGTCAGAAAGTTTCTCCTTATTTCCAGGTTAAATCTCTCTTTGATCAGTTTCCATCCATTATTCCTTGTCTGGCCTACAGGCACTTTATTTTATTATTTTATTTTATTTTTATTTGTCAGTTGCTTACAAGATAATAGGTATAAGTAATAACATAGTTATGAATACATGGATACATATAAGAATATATATATATATATAAAAGAAACAATAGAACAGGGATGGTGCGCTTATGCATGCCCACTACAGACCTCTTAGGAAAGGGGTGAGGTCAATAGTAGACAGTCTAAAGTTTAAGGGGGTTTGGGGAAAAAAACCACAGAGTCAGGTAGAGTATTCCAGACATTGACCACTCTGTTGCTGAAGTTGTATTTCCTGAAATCAAGTTTGGTGTGATTAACCTTGAGTTTGTATCAATTGTTTGCTCTTGTGTTGTTATGGTTGAAGCTGAAGTATTCATTGACTGGTAGGACATTGCAATGTATGATTTTGTATACTATACTTAGATCTGACCGAAGGAGGCATAGTTTAGGTTTTCTGGGTCTAGAATTTCAAGTTTGGTGGCATAAGGTATTCTGCAACAAGTAGAGGAGTGGAGAACTCCTGTGAAATATTTCTGGACTTTCTCGACTATGTTAATATCAAATACATAATGTGGGTTCTGGACTGATGAGCTGTATTTGAGTGTTGGTCTAGCAAATGTTTTGTAAGATTAGGTTAACAACTCTTAATGCCTTTTTGGTTATGTAGTTACAGTGGGCTGTAGCACTTAGATCATTAGGATGAGTACTCCAAGATCCTTGACAGAGTTTGGATCATCAACAAGGTCTTGACTATTCAGCCTGTATTTTATTTTCTGATTTCTTTTGCCAATATGCATTTATTTGTTGAGATTTGAAGTTGCCATTTGTTTGACCATTCTGATCCGGAGTCCTCCTCTCCTTCCCCAGAGAAGTGAAGCTCTTTCCATTGAGCCCTATTAACCACACTGGTGGAGCTCTTGAACTGGATCACTTGGTGCCAGCGGAGTGCAAACAACATACCTTCATTTAAATCCCTCACACAGCTGATAGAAGTGTCTTCCATTCCAGACAACATGTTTCCATTAATATCCCCCACACAGTTTCCCCGGAGCCACATTGGACAGCTGGCAGGGAGAAACAAGGAGGGAGGAGAAAGCCCTGAGGCTCTTAGGAGCTGAAAGTCACCCTGGATGGGTGGTAAAGGCAGAGGAATGCTTTGGTGGTTGCAAGGAGAGGAGAGTCTCCTCGACTGACCCGAAGAAAGCTCCTCCATCCGACCTAAAAAGAGAACTGCCAGCATGGCTAAATCAAAGCCAGGAAGGCAGCTGAGACAGAAGTGAAAAAGAAAGGAAAGATCTTGTAACAGCGTGCTTAGTCTTGGTAAGAATCACTCAAATTTCTGCAGTGGAATTTTCCTTGGAAAGTGGGACTCAAAGGAAGAAAATAGCTGTGATTAACGATCTGGAGTGACTGTCAGATTTAGTTTTAAAAAAAGATATTACAACTAGAGGTAACTTTAAAAGTAAAGGAAAGATTGGATTGGTTAACCCAAATTTCTGGACTGCATTTTTACTACTACTCAACTTGAAGAACTTTAGGAAACTACTGGCAAACGATCTTATTCAGAGACATATTGATTGTAGTTAAAGTGTTTTAATTCAGCGAGTTTTGCTCTCTTTCAAAAATCCAGCTTGCTTTGAACATCTTGTTACAGCCTACTGTTTACAGAGTAATAGCAGCAGCAATCAGAGCAATAAATTCCTCCCACCCAGTAAATCACAGCTGCCAGTAAAACAATTAACCCTTTCCTTTCAGACTCGCAATACTACCTCATTACTTTAATCAAACACTGATTAATTCATTACCTCAAAACTTACAGCTTTTCTACCTCATCACCTATATCAGTGATTAGATAATCAATTTCTATAAAATATTTCATTATTGGTTTAATTGATTTATTGTTTTAATTGATAAGCGTGATTAGAGTGTTTGGTGCAAATAGTGTGATTACTGATTAGTTTAAAAGATCAAGATTCATGTAATTTAATTGATTAGTAAAATCAGTGATTTAGTGAATTTAATTGAACAGTGTGATTAATGATTAGTGTAATTAATTGATTAGCGATTAGTGTAATTAATTGATTAGGCTGATTGTTGCTTAGGAAAATTAATTGACTAGAGAGATTACTGAAATTGATTAATTGGTGTGATATTGGCTATATTGATTACCCAAAATTGTTCCATTAATTAATTTAATCAACGTACCATCTTAACAAGCCTACCATGCCAAGAAAAAAATCCAATGCCAAACCACAACCTAAAGAGAAAGTAATCCCCACCAATGAACCACAAGACTCCTGCACATGCCTTAAATGCTACAAAACTCTAAAGGATAATGAAAACTCCATCAAATGTTCTCTATGTAACAAATACGCTCATCATGACTGCTTGGGATTACCCAAGCAAATGATTCAATACCTAGAATCATCCAATGAGTTTCCATATCTCTGCAAATCATGCAGACCCAAACTGGATCTGTTGAAAGAGTTGATACCACTGAAACACAAATAACATCCCTTGACACCATAGTAGCATCTCTGGACGCCTTAAAAAAAGATTATCCAACCTGTTAAAAAAAAGACACAACGCAAAAACCTGAACATCCAATAGCTACAAACGACATCTCTACCCAACAACCACAACCTAATCCACAACCCAATCCACAAAAAAACATAAACCAGACAAATAATGATATCCCAATCCTCATCAGAGAAGCTGTTGAGCGTGAACGGAAATGTCCAAATGCCATGTTATTTGGTCTAGAGGACATCAATGATAATGATGACATCACAACTGTCCGAAACATCATCAGTGATTATCAAGCATCAACCATCTCCCCTAATGAAATACTTGACATTTCCTGCATTGGCCGAGAGCTCAAAAACAGAGACAGCTCTGTGGCCCCACACTACTGCAGGGTCATTTGCAAAAATGAATCAAGCAAACGTAAATTCATTTACACTATAAATTCACTTGCCAAAACCAACACCAACAATAAGAACCTCCGTTGTCACCCTGACCTAACCATACAGCAACGTGCCCGCTCCTGTGTACTCTGCACTGAACTCAAAAAAGGTCTAGACAATGGAGAGAAGGACCTGTACATTGACTACCATGCTGACTGTATCAAAAGTAAGTCACACAACCCGCAACTCAGCTTTAACCTTCAACCACAAACCTACCTCAACCAATCCAGCATCACCCAAGTCTAGGCACGCACGCCCCTAACAACCTCAATTCCAACTACTGCTGGCCTTAAATGCAAGCTACTCAATGCAAGAAGCCTTGCGAATAAAATACCTGAATTTCTCCTCTTACTAAATATGGCTAAATTCGACATCATATTTGTGAAACATGGCTCAACGCATCTCTCCCTGACTCCATTACCACTGTAAGAGACTATCATGTTTACCGATCAGATCGTGAAATTCGTAGAGGAGGTGGTGTTGGTATCTTCTATAAAAAGTCCTTACATCTAAAAAACATCCAAGTTACCCAGGAGCTTGCTCTTCCTGAGACCATCATCTGTGAACTATCCTTAAATATCACATTTCGATTCTTACTATGTTACAGAGCACCTGATTATGACATTGAACACGTAAACAAGCTAAATACACTACTAACATGGGCAGCATCCTGCCACACGCTTTTATCTTTCTTGGTGACTTCAATCTACCTCATATTGACTGGACCCTAAATGAATGTACAACTGAACCCATACATGCAACCTTCTACAATGCTGTTACACATCTGGGACTGGAACAACTAGTAACCAACAACACTAGACTAAAGAACTGCCTTGACCTCATCTTATGCAATAGTTTGAATTTAATTTACGGAATACAAACTAAAGAACCCTTTTCCAACAGTGACCACAATAAGATTGACTTTTGTCTCAACTTACACCCACACAAAAATCATCACAATGACGTAATCCCCAATTATTAATTCAAAAAAGGAAACTATGATCTTATAGACAATGATCTCTCATCCCTTGATTGGCAATCTCTATTCACTGGATGCAATAGTGTTGAAGACCATTACAACATATTTTTACTTGAAGTCAAAAGAGTCATCAAACTATATGTACCAACAACAACTCCCAAAACAAAACAAAAAACAGATTACCCATAATAATAAGGAAACTTCAATCCAAAAAGAGATGACTCTGGCAGAAAAACAAATCTGGTCATGTTGCCAATTTCAAAAGTCTTTATCTGGTGGCATAAATTTTTGTATCGGCTTTTCAAGTTGGCAATGTGACCAGATTTGTCCTTCTTTCCATTTTTTGTACTTGTCCTTTTTTTCTTTCAATTTGTCAGAGAGATTTTTGTGCAGCCATGGTGATTTCTTCTTGGATTTCTTGTTTTTCTTTCTCAGTGGTATTGTGGTGGTCTGAGCTTCTATGATCATACTTTTTAGAGTTTCACAGGATTCTTGAGTTGTTTTCATGTAATGCACCAAGAAATTATTCCTAAATTGGGCACATCACACTATTTTGATCTCATCTGACCTGCCTGTAAGAGACCTCTGATAGAAGAATCTATAATAAGAACATCAGTATGGCTTTTTTTTCTTTCAGTCCTTTGAATAACCAAATGCTGATATCTGAATATCAATGCCTGGTAAGAGAGTCTGAAATATGATAGTTACAAGTTTATAGAAAATGACTGTCCACAAAGGAGTTAGGAATGGATGTTTTTTTCCAGATCAACTATGAAAATTAAATTATGCACCAATATTTCCCATAAAGAAGAAATTATTCACCACCAGACTGCTATTTTTATAATCTATGAAATACTTGGCATCCAGTAACCATTCTGCATGACTTGATTATTAATAGGCTTTCATATAATTTATTGCTGTCACTCTAGAGCAATATTGACTGTCAAAGCACATCACCTACAACCTCCTGCTCCTTCTTTACTGTCCAGTTCAAACCTCAGAGAGACAAAAGCTGTCAGTTTCTAATGGCCTCTTGTTTTCATGTCCAGGACATAATTTTCTGTAAGAGTGAAGATGGCAGGTTGGAGTATGCAATTAAGTTTTCATTGAAATGTAGCTAGAAAAGACCTACATTAATAATAAGTAGCTTGTCAATCACGAATGAAGCAATTTAGAGGAACAAAGTTAATAAAAACTGAAATCATGGTCTTTTATTAGAAAATTTCTATGTCTAAAGCACAAACAAACTGTTGCAATTAAGCAATAAAGGAAATGATAAAACATCATTGTTAGATAATGGGTCTCTCATAATTTAGGATTCTGGATAAAAAAAAAATGTTTACAAAAAGGTATCTAGAAAGAAATGCTTTCAGAAGCTCAGGACCTGAAGTTTTTAGAAGTAATTCAGGTGCTTTCTCACCTTAATTGCCATAGGAGGCATAAAGGTTTGTTCAGATTCTTTTTGTTGATGCTAGGGCAAAAATAATTGTTCTTGATCCCAACTTCAATAATGCTGGTGACTGCCCAGATTCTGCAAAGAAAGTGAAGTGGTTATTTGTGCAGGTGACCATATTTAGTTAGTTAGCAAACCCCACGGTGAGGATTCAAGTTGAGTACAGGGTGGAAGGTTGCTAAAAATGTAGAAAGTATAGAGAAAAGAGAATAACACAGAATGAATGGCAGTAAGAAACATATGAGTGAAAACATGTATTACAAGAAAAGACAAGAAGTATATTTGAAAAGATAAGAAAGGAAATCCACATATATTTAAATTAAAACCAATTAATTGCAGGCTTCCAGTCATTTCTATTGATATACCTAAGCAGATTGCAATCCTCACACATTTTTTATTCAGCAAACTATTATGGGCTTAGTTTAAAAGATTAAATGAACTCTGAAAACAAATTACTACAGTTATGCAATCTACCAAGAATAGAATCATTGGAGGATTTTGCTGAATCCAACTAATTCCTAGAAGCAATTGCACTAATAAGAATTTGCCCCTAAGTCAAGCTTTACTGTTACATGTCCCTCAATACTATTAATTTGCTTAAACAAACAAATATTTTTGAACATTTAACTATTAACATTGGAGACTTGTTCTTACCTATCATGCTTTAAAATAGACACCATCCAAATTCTGATTGCTCCTGCAGTTGTCTAGGCAACAGGACTTCCCAAAATTGAAGGGGCGTATTGCAGAGTCCTTAAAATAGCTTAACAACAGCCCACTTCTCAAAGTATTCTTTCAATCTCTATTGCCTCAAAAAAGTAAACTAAAGTAGTTTAAGGTTTGGATCCTCTATAAGGTGCCTTAAATTCAGTAAGTATATTTTACATCAGTTTATTTATAAACTAGCTTGCTTTTACAACCCATATTAAATGTGCCAGGAGGAGGTGCACTGTATGAGTTCTAAATAATTCTAGATAGCTTAGGACACTGTGCAAAACATAAAAGACTGGATTGCTTCACAGCAGCTGTGACTATCTTATCCAGCCAACTGTTCTCATGATTCTTAACAAAATATAAAGCAATATTTGTCTTAATATCTATCAGAAAGCTTCAGTTTTCTGGATAGTTGAACCATGGACAAGTCCTTTGTTTATAAATAAATATTATAATGTTTATAGTTTTTATATCCCTGTATTCAAAATAGATGACAATATCAGGAATCCAAATCTGCTCCTAGTAAACCATACTTTGTAGACTTCTAAATATAGACACAGCAAAAAAACAATGCCCAATCCATGGATTTTAGTGGGGCTCAAGGATGTACAACACTCAATTTCCTTTACCCAAGATTTTATTTCTCTGAGCAAAGTTGAAATGTATATTTAGCAAGAAAGCAACATTTCTGACAAACAACTACACTACTAAGGAGCTGCATATTCCTAGCTTGTTCCTTAATTCATGTCAGTCTGGTAATAGTCTGCTGTGATTGGAAAAAGTAGCAAGTTCATTCATAAATGCCAATTTTGAAAACAAGAAATAATTCTGCATATAAACTTAATAAACAATTCAAAGAAAACACAATAGCACTTTGGAAATATTCTATTCAGACTTCAAATATCTGATAAGATATATTTATGACAGACATATGACTTTCTAGGTCCCAAGATACTTTTAGATAATCTAGACATTTTGGGGAAATGAAAGTTGTTCAAGTAATCCCAGTTTCGAAAAGACAAAACATGAAAGTGTTTAAATGTTCAATTCAGAATAATGCAAAACATATGTTCTTTCAGTTGAAAAGCAGCTGTGGTTGAAAAATTCATTATGGAAGTGTCATGTCAATGCATAGATCCCTTTTTCTAAAGAAAAAAAAATAAGGGTATGTGGGTTGGGGGAATATTGCTACTTAATGCCAGGAGAATATAATTTAAAATACCTTTTTATCTCCCATTAACTTCTTCAAAATATTTTTTCCACTTCATAAACTAGTCCTGTTGTATTTGGCAACATTACTTATGTCCCTTGGATCTTTCTGCTTTTTTGAGCATGACAGGTTGATCCAAAATTCCAAACTGCATTTTTCTTAATTCAGATAAAATATCTTTTTGGTTTTGTTTTCTTTGGCAACTCTGGGGAAGTGGAAGGGAAATACAGATATTTCTCAAGTATCAGTCTTTGTTAATGATTTCAAGAATAGAGAAGTGGTTAACAAGGGACAACTCTACCCAAGGCTAAACACAAAATCTATTGCTTTAATCAAGTTTTATAACCAAATAACCAAACATTACATCATCAACTGAGTGGAAACTGGAAACCCCACTCTCGTGAACTCTGTACTTAAAGCCTGGTAAATTTATTTATTTATTTAATATATAAAATACAAAGAAAAAGAAAAATAAGAAGTTAAGGGAAGAAAAAGTAGAGGGAAAAAGAAGGTGTGAGGTGCAAGGAAAAAAATAAAAAGTAATGGACTTCTGACTATTTTAGCACAGTACAAGATAAAAACACTTCAGCCTCATTTATTTTTTTTTGCTTTTACACATTAATATATAATGTGCCATAATGGTGCAGTGGTTAGAATGCAGTATTGCAGACTACTTCTGCTGACTGCCAGCTGTCTGTAATTTGGCACTTTGAATCTCACCAGGCTCAAGGTTGACTCAGACTTCCATTCTTCCAAGGTTGGTAAAATGAGGACCCAGATTGCTGAGGGCAATATTCTGACTCTGTAAACTGCTTAGAGAAGGCTGTAAAGCATTGTGAGGCAGTATATAAGTCTAAGTGCTCTTGCTCTTCTATAACTAGCCATTTCTATAATGACAAATCTATCTGATCGACAAAACCAAAGTCAAAGTTTCAGTTTAGTGCTGATGTTTGTATTGAGGAAGACACTTTTGTGCACTCCCTGCATAGGAGTACCTTTCTCCAATTCAAGAGTGTTCTTATATAGTACATAATTTTAGAAGAAAATAATATACGCGTTCCATAGCCAAAATAGGCATCCTGTGGGTTTCAATGAATCTCCTGAGCTCTATTCTCTCAGCCTCATATGTCCTTCATAATGCTGAAATTTAGCTAAATCTCTTGGAACAAGTAACTGAAGCTCATTTAGATGGATAAAAAGAGGGAAATAGATACATTCATCCTCCAGCTAGCTCCATGCCCTTTTAATATTAAAACATAGTCCCTCTAGTCAACTCCATTAAAAGAAAAAAAGAAACTGGCCTCACCGATCAAGTGCCCTGACTTGTGAGCACCTGAGCTTCCAATACTTCTTTTAATGTATAGTCCTAGCTACAAAAGGTTTACAAAACTTACCTCATATTTTCCCCTTTCCATTGAGAATAATAATTAAGCGTTGGTCCCTAAATAGGTCAAATCCCTTGTGACTACCTCTTGTGATAGAGATTTGCTACTTTCCATTTGCTAAATCTCATGCTGCTTTCACCATTAGAGAAGTACATTTGGTAATTGATTCAATTCTGTGCTCTGCCTCTGTATTTCTGAGTTTTAGTCATAGAAAGGCAAAATCTAAAAGCAGAACGTTTGCAATACAAATGCTGGAATCTTGAAAAGTTTAATATAGAGTTCTGCCTTTGTGCATTGTACAGGCAGCTATTGAAATTACCTTTCATTCCCAAATTAAATTAAGCTAAATTAAAATTAAATTTCCACAGACCAGATCTCTGGGGGAGGAAAGGCAAGAAAGAAAACAAAAAAATACTGGACTCTAGTGATTTGATCAGCATTGTCTGATTTCTTCTGGAATTTCTTTGTAAGGAGGCTCACTCCCCCCCTCCTTTTTTTTTTTCCTTGGGGAATAATCTTTTCGAAGCTCGCAGAGTCTTTCCTTTTTAAGGAGAATGTGTTTGGCAATTAAATTTTAATCTGTCTTTGGTTTTGGGACATATAAGATATATTAATGGCAGTCACATTGTTTTTTCTTATGGGGGATTTCAATAGCTGGTATTTAGTTATGTATTTTAAAGGTTTTTCACTATTATATTTTAAATCTTGTTGTGTTACTGGAGCTGTTCTACAAAGTAATGTGTTGTGACTCGGAGGGTTGAGCCTGCTCTGTTAGAAGACACAGACTCGAGTAATGAAGAAGAGGAGGATTTGGCCTTGAGTTTTGAGCCTGCCTTGCTGGAAGTTTCGGAATCATCTCCCTCCCCGGGACCTTCCTCCCTGGTTGTGCCTCAGGTATTGGCAGATAATCAGGAGAGTGTGCTGGTTTGATGCAAGGCAAAGACGCAGGCAGAAGCGTGAAATTCAACGTAAAAGGAAATGTCAAATCAGGAAATCAGGAACACCCCTCAGGATATAAAGAGGGCGTGTTAGCTCTGAATCCCCGTTCAGGACAATTTGTTTATTTGAAAAAGCAGCTTGGACAAATCCTCTGTGTGGCGTCTGCTTTTTGATTTATAGTCTTGTTTGTTATAGGACTTCGCAGGCAGCTTCTGGGAGACTGCCAAGGAACTTCTCCAGTCAAAGGAATTTAACTCTGTCGTTCCTGGTCCTGTCTGTTTATTTATATTCCTTTGGAGGCTTGGACTCTCACCTCGTGGTCACAGGTGAGAAAGAACAGTAATGTATTGTTCTCCTCTATGTTTGGGAGGGTATCATAAGCACAGTTCCTTCCCCCTATATACTGTACCTGTATGTCAGCCTATAAGAATGGCTTTGTACTGTTCTGTTTTGTTTTCGGTACATGTAAACAATGTTATTACTGCCCATTTCATTCAATAGGGTTAACATCTAAATCATAACACATTTTTATAAGAAATCTAAGATTTTGCAGAAAGAAAGAAAAAACAGCATATAGGAAAAAAAAATTTTAAAGGTTTTATACTGTTTTGGTCCAATTACTGATCAGTCCTCTTTTCTGATTAGCAGGTGCAGCAGGCAGATCCTTGGTTAATTCTGCTGTTTCGAGTGTCTGGAGTGACTGAGTTATTGACTACCCTAAGCACATCATTATGGAGTGACCGAATTTCCTTTCAAAGGATTCACACACAGGCAATTTGGGTCATTAAAATAAATGAGGGACAAAAGGAGATGAAGAAGATAGCATTTGTAAATAATATCCATTCTTTTAAGCTAACTTGGCTGCCTTATACACAAAGCTGCCCATTGAGGCACAACACTCTTCCTCCAACAGGTTTAATTTTATTTCTAAAGTATTTCAGCCAAAATAAAGACACAAAAATGTTTATGTTACACAGCAAAGGCTTGACCTCATCTCTATTTATATTGCATCTAAGTTTGAGAAGCCCATTGCCATAAAAGAACTATGGCAGATAGAAGTTGCCCAGTCCTTTGTTTGCCAAAATGATCACAGTAAAGATCAGACTGAATGGTGGTAGCATACTGTGTATATAGATCTACATGCTACACCCATCATGATAAGTGTTTTATAGATAAGTGGGCTACCATACCATGGTAAGTACTGGCAAGCCACAAAAGGTTGCCCTCATGGTTATATCCATAGTGTCACCAGAATTCAAAGAAATAACTTGTTTTTATTGATCCTTTTTGTTACATGTGCTTCAGTGGAACTATAATAAAAATGTTTGGGTTTATTTATTTTTATTGATGAGCACTAGGTTTACTTTTCAAGGGCAATGCAGATTGGAGGAGTCTTTGCATTCCATAAAATAGAACTCATTCTGTTGTTATGTTAAACATCCAGAATGCTCTCAATTGGATACAAAGGTTGAATTGGTAAAAGCAACTTGTTCCTGCCTTCAGTAGATTGCTGATAGAGTTTAGTTTATCCTCAGTATAGTACACAAAGAACATGCTCTCATTACAGAAAGGAAGAGCACTGCACAAATTAAAAAGCATTTGGTTTCCTACCTACCTTTCCCCCTTTTGTGGGGGGGGCTAGGCATTCTCTTTGATCTAGTAGTCTAGGCATCAGGCTAGAAACCAGGGAACTGTAAATTCTTGTCCTATCTTAGGCATGAAAACTGGCTGGATGATTTTGGGCAGTCACTCTCTCAGCCCAACTCACCTCACAGGGAAGGGAAAATAGGAGACAAAAAGTATCAGGTATGCTTGCTATCTTGGATTATTTATATAAAAAAAACAATAAAGGTTGGATAAAAATGAATAAATTAAAAAAGGTAACAAATGAGCAACAAAAATATATTTCAAGTTAATTGTTATCTAAATTTTACCCTTGAACTGTTTCTATGTGTGTTTTTCTTGTTATAAGATGATTGGATTGAAAGATATATCATGTTTGCTTTAAGAAACTATTATTTACTTAGATGCCTTGGAACCTGATTCAACTCCTTGTGACTGAATGGACCAAACTTCACTGACTTGAAATATCTTCAGAAATAACTTGAAGTTCTTTCAGATATTCTTTCCATAGTTGAACCAGTTATCCCATTTCCTTGTATGTGGGTTGGCCACATCACCACTTTCAGATCTACCCAAATCTGTAATATAAAAGCAAAATACCACTCACGCATCATCACAAAATCTCCAGAACCATAAAGCCTACAAACTTGAAATTTGGCACATATGTTCCCCTTGGCTTCTGGGTGCTCAGTAAGAAAGGATTTTTTGAAATGACCATCAGAGCATTAGTATTTCATATATTATTATTAACATGCTCTGATGCTAAGGAGTTCTACTCCCCCTCCCCACCTGAAAAGAAATCTTTTCCAGATGCAAAACACAAACAGAGGAGGGGAGTTTCAGTTTTAGTTTCACAGCACCAAGCAGCTTTAGTACAGAACAATTGAGTTAAGCTATGCCCAGGCTCCTTGTTGTC
This sequence comes from Pseudonaja textilis, assembly GCF_900518735.1. Next base: position 16,022,617 of record NW_020769309.1, read on the forward strand.
TCCTTCTTGCTCACACAGCAAATACTGTTTCAGTTTCCAGACAGTCCTTTACTCACACTCTGACAGGACACTAGCCAAATGAATACCGATGGATGCTGGTAGCAGAGGCAGATTTTTTCCCCTTATTTTCTTCCCCCCAAACTAAGCCTGACCACATAGTTTCATAGCAAAGCATGGGTATCGAGCTAGTAAGTTATATGTTCTATTTGAATAACTTGATGTTTTAATTTTAACATCATTAAGGAAGGAGTGGAATTTAATAGTCTAAATGGCCCCTTTGTAAGTCTGAGTATTTACTAGCACTGCCTAGTTGTCTTGTTATTAGAATGAACAGAAAAGAAGGCACTGAGTCCTTTTAATCCTCTGTTCACCTTCAAAGTGTCCTTAGAGCATGTTTGCCTACTTCCGTTTTTTTTTTTAATTAGATCACCTTAAGTGCTCCTGTCCATTTTGGCTAGAGTGCTTCAGTTGATTTCAAGCTAACCTCATTAATTCATTGATTACTTTGCAGAGGAAGGACCACCCCTTCAAATGAGCCAGTGCATGTTATTGTTCTGCACTGCCAACTGCAAAACACAACCAGCTTCTGATAACAAATTGAAGATATTTTTGCAGTAATAAATCTGTCACCAAAGTATCACAAAGCATGCAGTAATCTCAAAGTTTTCTTCATAGAAAACAAGAGCTTACTTTAATGAAACAGTCCAGAAAGAAATTTTATATCTAGGAAGATACTGTCCAAAGTTCCGTGTAATCCCAAACAGAATACAATGCTGCAGGCAACAAATTCAAATATTAAACCAGTTACAAAACCATCTCTTTTACATAGTCTTGACTATCTGAATGAGGCACAGTGTTTTCTTTTAAAAGGCTGTCTTGACTTCCTTTACTTTTTTCAATATGTCATGTATTGCTGAGTTGAAGCCAAGGCTTGATTAACTTAGATTCTGGGTCAGCTGACTCAGCAGATTCAGCACCTGTATCGTGTCAGCTTTTCAACTTATTCCTATGGTGCCTATTGAGTCTTGGACTAATAAAGCTCTTCAGCTCCTGAATCAGAAGATGCAGGCTAATATCTAACAACTATGTGCTTTAATAATTCTTTAGTTCACTTAAAATACTGCTGACCTTGCATAGTGATGAAGATCTCCACCTAACTTTCAGAAGATTGTTGGTCAAAACTCAGCAGAAACTTTGTTAACCTTAATATTTCTTTTGTAAAGTAGGAATGTAGGCAACAATTATCTAAAGCATACTTGTGAGAAGTCTGAGAAGAGAGAATATAATCAGATCAAGGGATATGTATATTATACAGAGTCCTTGGTGGTCTCTGAGTGTCGTTGTTCACTTGTTGATGTTACATTACCTGGTTAGATAATATCATCAGTGCTGCTGAGTGGATTTGTTTTCTTTATATGCAGTACCTTGCCCTGCCAGTGTTGGTGGAGTATGGTTTCTCTTTGGTAGTTCTTTGATTGGAATATTGTTTTTGGTTTCATGGTTTGTCTGGTGTTATGTTAAGCTTCCAGGAATTCTATAGCATTTTTTTAAAAAAAATTCTTGGTCTAAGATGCTTACAATTTCCCAACATTGCATTTTGGTCTAGAAGCCCTGAGAGTGGTGATCTCATGGGCATTCCTCTGATTTGTTGGCATATTTGTCCATTTTCTGGAGGCTTTGATGTTTTGACATCTTGGATGAAAACTTGGACATCTCAGCAGGGAATGAATATTCTGTCAGGTCCCCACTACAGAACCTCCAGAAAATCAAAGTCCTAAAAATAGAAGAAGATGAAATTATATTTTCATTTGATGTCACAGCACTCTTTATATCCAAAGTCCCAAAATTGGTGAAAGAATCCATGGCACATCTAACCTAAACACATCCAGCCTATTCAAATATATTAAGATCAAAATACCCAGAATCATGGATCTTATCAACCTATGCTTCACTATTTACATTCAGTTTGATGGACAGAAATTATGGAGTTCTAACATGGGATTGGGAGTGGTGACATGGTGCTGCAGTGGTTGTCCTAATTTCTCTGTGGCCAGTTCTATTCAACATTAAAGAAGGGATCAAGTCCAAAGCCCATGACTTGTGGAATGTCTTGGGGTATTTTTTACACTCTTACCCCTTCTAGTTAGCATCTATATCAATACTTCCCACACAAACCCAATCACAACAGGGACATTTAAATAAGGACTTTGGAGTGAACAGTAAAAAGGACTTTCTGATAGATAGAATTAGGTAATGAAAGAAAATGGTTAAGGAAGCATGAAGTCACTGCATGAGCAAGGCTATTAATTAGATTGGGGACAGGTATCTTCATTATGCTTACCATACCCGTATATCAACTAAGTCAACTAAGTAGTCAATTAAGTAAACTAAGTCAACTAAGTAATGATGTCAAATCTTACCTCAAGACTGGAAGTTCTAGGGTTCTGGTCAGAGAAGTACAAACTTAAACTCAATTCTAGAAAGACCAACAGTTCTGATTACATGGACCTTTTGGATCTGAGAAATTTCCATCAGAATTGATACACAGATTGTGGGTTTTTGTGGACCCTGTTTGTTTTTTAAATCCTGCTTGAAAAACAGCTGTGCCCAAGAAGGTCTTTACACAGCTTTATTTTATGTGCCAATTTCATCTCTTTCTGGATCAGGAGGCGGGTTACTGATACCTGAATTGTCTTGCGTGTGGACTACTGAAATGCACTCTACATGGGGCTACCTCTGATAATCACTTGGAAGCTTCATCTGGTCCAGAATGCAAATGAATATGCAGTTATGGGCATGCCAAAGAATATCCATGTAATATATCTGCTTAACAAACTGCACTGTTACTGGTTGGCTTCCAGATGAAATTAAAAACATAACAACATATAAAACCCTGCCTAGCATAGAGTCTAGTTATTTCTCTCCTGTTTCTTCTACCTATCATGTAAAATCAGGCAAGTTGGCATGCTCTGGGTGCCATCTAGTAAAAAGCACCTCCCCTCTGGAGCATCCTCCTCCCATAGATTCAGATGCCCCCACTTCTGCCTTCCTTTAAACAAGCTTTGGGTCTAAGGTTTGGGTTAAAGCAAGTGCGAGCTTCTCTTTGCAACTAATTCCTATCTCAGTTCCATTGGCATGACCACCTTCCTGATGATGATGTAATTCTGTTGAATTCCAATTTGTCAAGAAATGGAATAACATTAAAATGAGAATTAAAAATTACAAATCAATATATAAATACAAAACATGGAGCCTAAGATGAGTCTGATTAAAGAGTCCATGAAGATTTGTCCCCTTGATACTTACATAGGAACACACATCTATATATCAAGATGAAATGCACTTTTTTATAAAAATGATTTCCAATATGGTACTGTATCCATAACCAATTATTCTTTTTTTCTATTCAACTATAAAAAGGGTTCTCTGTATATTGCTAAAGAATTCATTCTATATTCTTATTTTCCCTTTCCCTTCAGATTTATACAGATTTATATAGGAATTTTTCTAGAGAAAAGAGAATACCATATTTCTTTTGTGATTTTTTTTTTTGAAATTATGGAGAAACCCAACAAAATAATAGATCCAAGCCAATGATTGAATAGCTTTGTTTAAATGAAGTCACCCACATTGAGAGATTAAGGGAAGGAAATGTCAGGCAGACTACAACTAAGATTACCTATTAGGGCAATCCCTAAACATACAGCCCAGGAACATGATTTTCTGTCTGTCACTTGTACTGAATAGTGAGAATATATAACTATCTGCTTCTATTAATATCAGCATCTGCTGCTCTAGGGCTTTTTCCCACTTTGTGGGTGTGTTTATTCACAATACTGATTCAGCCTGTGAGATGGAGGATTACGAAAATAGATCAAACCATTTTAGAAGGCTTGCATGTGCCAGTTTAATGATGGAAGATTAAATGCATGTGATCTGCAATTAATTATTCCTAATATGTGAATTAGATTCATAGTTACTAATCTGGATAGAAGTTGTTTTGCAGAAATGGCAATATGCAATGTCTGAATAAGGAATTATTCACTAATAATTCTAATAATTATTCACTAATAATTCTATATTAAAATGCTATATTGTCAGGACATAAGAAAGTTTATGAACAAGAAGCCTAAAGAATAGCAGCCATCAGTTTTGATCTTCTACTAATTCTGATTTCCTTCCTGTGGTTCCAGATGTGAAAATGTCAGCGATGTATCTCACCATTGTGGAGTAGAATTTGGGAATTGGAACTGGCAAGGCGTTATTATGGAGCCTCACAATGATGCTGACATGAAGATGCAAATTGTGTCTAAACCTGAGATAAATGTGAGGAAAATGAGCAAAGCTCATCAGATAGATATGCTTTTGGATAACTTTTTTGGTAAATGAACTACATACTGCATAAATGTGCACATTAAATTTTGTCATTTGCTCCCACTTAAATCTATTTCTCATAGTGGGCAGTAAATCTAAAGATATTTTCACAAATGCATCCAAAGGAGCAAAATATTTCTCTCCTCTCTCCCTCTCACCCTCCCTGCTACCCACCCACTCTGGTTCATAATGCATGATTTCTATTCCCAAGCATAGATCATTTCGGTTGAAGCCAGAAACATCTACTCGGGTTTTTTTTATCCTGCTTTTATTGTTTTTAAAAATAACTCAAGGTGGTGAACATATCCAATAGTCTTTCCTCCTATTTTCCTACAACAAAGACCTCATTATCAGACTGCTTTCTCATGAAACTTTTATGTGCCTTTATTCATGCAAGAACTTTTATCTGAAGTCTAGGAAACATTGTCTCT
>NW_020769309.1:16027431-16116657 GCF_900518735.1 Pseudonaja textilis
ATCTATCATCTATCATCAATCTATCTATAATTTATTTATTTGATTTATAACTTGCTCAAGACACCATATATAACACACTGTCCATTAATTTTTCTCCCCAGGAACAAACATCACGTGAAATCAGGTTATTATGTAGCTATGCTGTTCTGGGATTGAACCTGAATCTCCACAGACTTACTTCAACACCTTAGCAACTATAACCTGGCTCTCTTAGAACTAACCAACTTTTTTTCTTTCTGGGGTTTATTGGAAAGCTTGGCATTCTGTAGAGCATGGATATAATATAACACAGTTGACTGAACGTTAAGAACGTTAAGATAACCTTCTGACCAAGATGAGTGTACTATTGGATTGATTACATAGAAGTGTTATGAGCTCATCTCCACTATAAATCTTCAAGCAGTTGATAAATAGCCGCATGTTGAGAATGCTCAAATTTGTAGTCTGGAGGTTGAACTAGATTGCCCATATGGCTTTCTTCATTCCCCCCCCACTCCCCAATGCCTTGCAAGAAGATAACCTAGCTGCATTTCACCTGTACTGAAATTTTAGTAGCAGATGATCAGATGATCAGCAGATGATCAGTTGAGAGACACTTCCCTGATAGCTGGGTATTTCCCAAAGTTTTTTTTTTCTATTTTCACAAATGCTCTAATTTTATTAGCCATTGGGCTGAAACAAATATATATTTTATTGCTTATCATAAATTGGATATGTTTAGCAACCCTGGCATATAGTTAATTGCATACAAATTGAGAAGCAACTCTGTTTGTATGAGTATGCAAACTCACTGCATCAGCAGGAATCAGTTTTTTAATATATCATTGGAAAGATGGTTTATGATCATCAGTCTAAAGGAAAAAAGAGAAATATATTTGTCCTGATTGTTTTTTTACTAAATTTAAAATGTCAGTAAAATGTTTATTAATCCTCATGGGATGAATTCAGCCTCTTGGGGTCAACTGTAGTAGAATCAATGATAAATATTTTTTTTTTAAAAGTATGATGTTACAACATCTTACATAGTTACACATGGCTAGAGTAGTGTTCTCTCTTGTTCTAATTAGTGCAAAAGACACGGTAAGACATGGTTTATTTGAAAAGTCTTCTTGAACATTGAATGGGAAAGAAGGATACAGAATGAAAGTTGTTGTTTCTGTTACTTGCAAAGTGATGTCTGACCCATCGCAACCCCTGTTGGCAGGGTAATGTCTCTGCTTTTTAGCATGCTGTCTAGATTTGCCATAGTTTTCCTCCCCAGGAACAAGTATCTTTCAATTTCATGGCTGTAGCCCCATCTGCAGTGATCTTGGAGCCCAGGAAAATGTGAAAACTGTAAAGATTGTAATACAGCAAATCGAATTTCAGGTAAATGCTTCATATTAGAATTTTTTTAAAAAATGTAATTTGGAGCACTGATAGACACACATATGTCTTCTATCTATTTCTCCATAAATCAATTGTATAATTTCTTAGGAACTTATATAATAGCCATGTAATCCCAGGAAAAGATATAACTTATTTAAGAAAAAGCTGACATTTAATATCTCTTCTTCTTCTTCTTATTATTATTATTATGATCATTTTCTAATTTTTTTTGTTTTAATCCTATGTAAGATGCTCAGAGTTGCAATTTGCAACTTGGGTGGCTGATTTAATTGTTTCAATAAACATATAAATAAATGTGTCCTATATGGTCTAACTGGCCCCTTTTCTTTCAAATCAAAATGCATAATTCTACTATTTGCTGTTGCATTAAATATGAGTACAATGTGGGATTGGGATTGTCATGTGATTGGGAAAATTGCATTTCTTATCTTTGTTTGCATCTTTTCAAGCTTACAGATGACCTGGAAAAAACAAAAACAAATCCAGTGCAAACTCTGGGGGCAGGGACTTTGGCCTGAAAGTTCATAATGTTGTAGAACAAGCCATTAAAACAGGTTGTCTGTTTGCCACCTTTTCACAGCTAATAGAAAATGATTGGCCCAAGGTCACCCAGCTGACTTCATGCCAAAGGTGGGGCTAGAAATCATGGTCTCCTGGTTTTGAGCTTGGAATCTTAACCAAACTGGTTCTGTTGCTTTGAGTAACTCTTGACTCTTGGTGACCATCTAGATGAATGCTTACAGTTTTCTTGCAAGATTTTGGAAGAGGCTTGCCATTGTCTGCTTCTTAGGGCTGAGAGAGTATGACTGGCCTAAGGTATCCAAATGGCTTTGTGCATAAGGAAGGATTAGCACTCACAATTTCCTGGTTTCTAGCCTGGTGCCTTAGCCACTACACCAAACTGGCTGTCACTTCAAGAAGGTACTTGAAGATTAAGGCAGTGGACTAGGGCACGGGTGTCAAACATGATGTATTGTGATGTTTTTTGCCTTTGCAGGACATGATGCATCCAGACCACAGGCTGCCAGTTTGACAGGCCTGGGTGGTATAGGATGCTTAGTTATGGGTGCAAAAGGTAGCTGTCATTGAACAGACTAATCAAGCAATCATAGAATAACAGAGTTGGAAGGGACCTTGGAGGTAATCTAGTCTAACCCTCTGCTTGATTAGGAGAGAATATTCCAAATATTAGCTGTTGTGCATTAGCATACTTACCTGCAATTGGTCGGTCCATGGAGGTGGGAAATTTGAAGAGCTGTCACTGGCCACGGCCACGAGCAGCCCGACTATAAAAAGGGCTGCCACGGTTTCTTTGGTGCTCAGTCCTAGAAGGAAGTAAAACAAATTGACGATCATGCTGGTGTCCTTATTCCTTCATTCCCGTGACTTAACATTGCCTCTACCTAGGATCAAAAATAAAACCAGGAAGAAAAGGCAAAACTTTATGAGGAAAGCATTTCTTGACCTAGAATGGGATCTGCACTGCAGTATTGTGTGGGAACACTACACATCCTCTTTACAACCTGTTTTTCTTGAGATATCCAAAGCAAAACATCTAGATTCAGTCACAGTTTTATAGTAATCAACCTTGTGAACTCTCAAGTTTCCTCTTTCCTTTAAGTACTCAAAATGGACAGTGCTTAATATATCATTGTGTATTTGTGTGTTGTGTTATGTGTGTGTGTGTTTCTTTTGAGAGGAGGCAATAGAATCTATGTTATCTTCTGCGGAAAATATAGAGAATCTTTGATGCTTCTACAAATATTTTCCACTCACTTTATTAATTCCAGGTCTTAGGCAGAGAACCTGGGCCAGAAAAGAACCATTGTTCTCATTTGCAGCTTTCTCATAGGGAGAAAAGAAACTTTGAGTAGCTTCTCCTTGCCCAAATCCCAACTCTACTAAACACAGGCTTTGAGAGTTAAAAATAGCCAGTCTACAAACCCAGAAATCCATTACAAGTATATGGACTGGAACCAATTATTTACAGCATATAAAAACATGGCAGTCTTTTAGATATCTAAATTATAGCTTATTATGCCAAGACCTTGAAATTTAGAAAGCTAGATTTTGTTTTTTAACCTTCTGATTAAGTACCCATGCTCAAAAACAGGCACACCTGAGTCCTTCTATGTTAGGAATTTTAGAATAAATTTCAGGGTCTAAGCTATCCAGTAGAAACTCTATGAATAGAAAAAAAAAGAAAGATTTAATATTTTAGCAGTTATATATCTGGGTTGTTACCAAGAGTCATTCCTAGTACAGTTGACTGAAACTTAAATCCCACTGAGTTAATCTTTCTTAGTGAATGGAGATATAGAAGAACTTCTGGAAGATGGAACTGTATACATTATGAACAAGATAATATGAAAGGTAGCAGTCTTTCCAAGTTGTAAACCATTTAATGCTGCATATGGAAGGAAAAAAACATTTTAATTGGGCCTAGGGACCAACTATATCCAAAAACAAATTGTAACCTAAAATAAATTGCCCAGAAAGGCTGAGAAATTAAAAGGCTACAAGGCTGATAAATACTACACTGGAAAATAATTTAGCCAACATATTTGACATTAACTGTAGCTTCTCAACACTCTTTTAGGGTATCTCCAACAGCACATTGCTGTAATATAAATGAGAAGAGATTGATAGAGGACTGGGAAGAAAGTGAAGCATGGTGGTTGTGCAGATGCCAAGATGCATCTAGGACTACATTGTGCTATTAAAATCATCCAACATATTTATTGCTAGTAAATTCTTGAGATTCAGGCATTTTTGTGGACTTGGGGCAAAGCCAGGACAAGGTATTTTTGTGTAATGGTTCCAATGCTGTAGAATGAACCTTTCAATATTGTCTAAATGTTGTCCTTCCAGAAAGCATTAAAAGCTACCTTGTTTGAGGAGTCTTTGGTAGTTGGTGTAATACTGGCTGATTTTCTTTTATGCAATCATGTCTAATGGTTATAGAGATGCTGGTTATAATTTAATTGTCTTTTGATGTTATACGTTTGGTGTTATTTGTTCTTATCATGGATATTTTAATTGGGGGTGATGGTTTTTTTTTTTGCCTTAATCTGTATGTTTATACTTATATGTAGAGATGTTTAATGTTATTGTAAGCAACAGTGATTCTTTCTGGAGTTGGAAGCATATAATTTCAATAAATAGGTAAATAAATAAGGATAAAGCAGGAAGCAGTTTCTGAAGCAGAGTACATGCAAATCTTGTAAATAGATGTTTTAATAGTTTTTAAAAATGTGATTTCTTGATTAGTAGGGAGAATGTTTCTGAATGCTTTGCATTGCTGTTCTGCTAATGAGCAAAAGCCCACTGAACCTTTGCATTGATTGCCAGCCATTTGATTTGATTTGTCACATGAAATCAATTTGCTGCTTTGAATATTAGATTGAAGGTGATGTTAGTGCTTCACACAGCAGTAGTGATTAAGAATGATGTAGACTTTCTGTCTCCCTCAGCAAAGAGTTAAGCTGCATCGATTGAAGATGGTAAAGGTGCTCCTAATCAAGAATTAACTGAAGCTATAGGAGTAACCTGAACCCAGAAATGCCACTAAACTGAAAATCGGGACCTCCCAAAGAAGCTACTATCCTAGTTTGATCCTCTTAGTACAGAAGTCCTTGTCTGATGACCAAGAATACCCTGCCTACTTAGGCAAAACTTCAGCATGCAAATTCACATTTAACTTTTACAACATTCAGGAAATAATTCTGGATTGTGATACATATTTATTACATGATTCACTCTTAAATATTCCAGACAGGGAAAAAAAAATATTTCAACTGAATTTTGTAAAATTTTGCTGCCATATAAATATAAAGGATATAAAATTAAATAAATTGGTCACCCCAATTTATTCAACAGTGGTGTCCATCTCTTTATGTAACTAAAAATGTGCTATAAGGATGTTAATTAGCAAATCATAAACTTTAAATAGCTTGGTGTCATTAGATAATTCTATGAACTTCTCCCCACACATGCAAACATTGCTAACATTTACCTGATTTTGTTATTTTGTAATTATTATAATCTGAAGCTTTGATTCATAAAGTTATTTCAGATATGATCAAAGGGTTTGTGAACCTGAATATGCCTATCTGAATTAAAGTTGTTCCATATCCATGAATGACCATTTGAGTTATGTTATTATCTGGAAATTTTCTGGAATTTTATGATTATATGGGATCAGTTCTGTAAATGTGCAGGGTTGTAATTTTGAGAATTATTTAGTCCTTGGCATTGTTTGAGAAGGAACACAAATAGTATTCTTCCTTATTTGTAACACTGGGTAGCTGAGAGAAGAAAATGCTTTACTCAACCCCAAGAAATATTTATGTGTGTCTTTCTTGAGATTTCTATTGAAATACAGTACATACATTTCTATATCAAAATATCTCAATACTTTTAAGACTTGCAGTGGGAAAACTTCAGTTAGACTGTCTCTACTACGGAAAATCAACAAATAGGATAACATTCTAATTGTACCATCACTTGCATGTTTAAACAAAATAAAACTAGCCTTAAGCAGAGTCTTAGTTCACTCAATTTATCCCCAGTGTAAGTCATTCATTATTATTTTTTTCTGGTCAGCTTTCCCTGACCTAAGTGTCCTTCAGACAAATAGGTACTTTAACTGAAACATTTCCACACTGCACAATTAATGATTGGGAATTCTGTTAGACACTAAGCTGAAGAAGTTGGTTCCAGGACTTAATGATAATTCAAGAAGGACCATAACTTGGAATTGTACTTGGATTAAATTCCAGGTTCTATTTGTAGAATTTGTAGAATATCCATAAGAAAAGGTAATATTTGTGGACAAACTGTCTGAACCGGTAAAATATTATTTTGCTCCAGTAGTATTAGAATTGCCCAACATGTTGCAAACAATGGTACTCTCCAGATATATGTTCTAGAGATTCTTTAAAAATTATGAGGGAAGGTACATGGCAAACATTTGATGTTTCTATGTTAAGGAAAAACTGAAACATGAGAGCAGAAACACATTCTTTGCAAAAAGTTTCAAAGGTTTCAAAGCAGTTCAATGTAATAATACCTAAATGTTAATAACAAAGAAATGTTAATTCTTATTATGAGATATTAATATATGATTAATATGGACACTTTGATTTTCTCATCCATTATTATTTTTAATTATTTTTGTATCAAGTCTCTTTTGTTTTATTCATGAAGAATTTGATTAAAAAAAAAACCTCATGCATGTAAGTCAAACTAAATAGGTATAGTTACAATGGCTATCTTTTGGGAATATCAGGTGACAATTCTTACTTGTGTAACAATCCAAGAAATGCACAGGAATTCAAACTCATTTAAATGTTAGATGGATGGATATGATCAGTTTTATTCCAATATAGGGTTTTTTAAAAATATATATATCTAAAAACTTTTTAATCTCATTAATGAAAGTGTAAATCTGGATACATCATTATTTTCAAAGCCCATCTCCTGAAATGAATGAAATTCTTAATCATCCTTAAATCTAAGTCATGAAAAATCACGCTACTCTTAGGGAATATATCCATATCCTCATATTCATTCCTGTCATTCACTGGGTGTTACATTAATAATGTTACATGAACTAACCTCAAGTGACAAAATGTTTCTGAGTTATAAGCAGTTCCAGAAAGGAGGGCTCACTGGTATTTATATTAGTTATTTTTAAAAGACACTTGAATAAAAGAACAGGCAGACACATTTCTACCTAACTTTTAAATAATAAATCTTATGTTCAACTGTAATTCCTAAAAGAATATATCTCCTTGATACCATTTCTCTGCCGAAATGCAATGTCTTATAGAGAGAATGGCATGTTAGCCTCATTCATATCTGGGATACAGGTAGAATAAAAAATAGCATGTTTTCCCCTTCCAAAATAATAATAATAATAGTTTTCCAGGTATTATAGGCCATTTGTTTGTCATGTCTCTAAAAAATTATGGCTGAGCATATATTTTTGCTGAATGAAAAAGAACAGAACTTTGAATAGACTTTCTGGCTTTCAGTTAATTCCTTCAGTGCAAACTTTGCTTTTATATTTATTAATAAAGTTTTTTATATTGTACAGCCCACTTTTTTACATTTTTATTTTTTATTTTTATTGATTCTTGTTCCTGTTCAGAATAATCTTTACTGAGATGGGCAGCTATATCAATTTGATTAATACATAAATAGATAGACTGCCAATTCTAAAAGCACTTTAATGATATTCATATTTGATCTCCATTCTCACATTCTGTCCCCTTTAATATCCAAATGGTAAGTTGACTTTCCAATTTCCCTCACTATTTTTCTTTACTGTAATTATCTACTTTAGTTACCACCCTTTATGTTACCATTTTCCCAGGAGTGGGATTAAAAAAAAAATTTTTTTTAAACAAATTTTATTAATTTTTAAAAACAATACACAAACAAACAAAATGTAGATTCAAATAAAAAACATCAAATAAAACATCATTTAAGAACAGCATAATTCCAAATTATCACATTCCATATAAACACAATGTAATATGCATATTTATCTTATATATCTCATATTTTTCCCAACTTCTCTCTATTTCTCCCTTTCCTTCTATACAATTATATTTCTTTTGCCTTAATTTATATAGATTCATTATAACCATCTGTCTTATTTGCAATTTCATTATTCTCTTCCAACATTCTTCTAAAGTTCTATTAATTCAAACATAGACAAATAAAACACAAAACACACATACATAAAACTTCTTTTTGGAAAGTGGCTTTGCCCCGGGTTAGATCTTTTTGTACAGACATAAATCAAATTCATGCTCACCTAAATATACTATTTCATATCTTATTTAACATTCTATATTTTCTATATGTCTTCTCTCTTCTATTCACTCTCTTAGTTCTATTTTATTTATTTCATCTCAATTTAGATAATTGTACTTGCATCTTTTGTCCGTTCTCTTTCAATTATATATATTTATCTTTTCTTTCTAATACAATATTTCTCCTGTAATCACTGGTTGAAGTATAACAACTTTTTATCTTTCCCCTAAATTTAACACCTAAAATAATACATACTTTCCATACTGATTCTGCTTAGTACATTCTAAATACTACATTTAAAATATTAAAAAAAAAAGTAAGCTTGTAATATAATAAAAACAATATTCCATGGAAAAGTAAGCTCTATTGTTAAATCTTAAACATTTTTATACATTTCCCTTAATGTATTATTAACTCATATAATATTTCAATTTACTAACTCAATTTCAAATATTAATATCTACAATACAGTCATGTACTTTTGCAGAATCTCTTTTTTTCTAAATTATATTTTACCCTTTGTCTCTAAAAGAAACCTGTTTTTTAACATCTTGTTTTAAACCTTTATGACTTCTTTTCGCTTTTCCCCTTCCTTTCTTATCAATTCTAGTCTTTTTGAGCCCCCATCTCTCAATCTCCACTCTCTTAATGACCCCTCTCTGTTGTATTTCTCTTTTTTGTTGCTTTCTGACATTGTGTTGATTTTTCACCTTATTTTTCCCTTTCTTGGTTGCTTTTTTAGATTCTAAATTCTCCATTTTCTTTCCCCCCCTTCTCTTTTCTTCTTCTTCAACTAAGCTTATGTGTCCATTAAAGATGGCTTCTTCTTCATCATCCCAGCTTCCTTGTTGTTGTATTTCCTGGTAGGTAAAAATCGCCATTTCTAGAAAGTGAAAAATAGATCCAGAAGAGCGCTTGCCTTCTTGTTCCTCTTCTTTCAATTTTTGAAATTCCATTTGCAATTCTTCAACAGATAAAGCCATTTTTTTAAAAAAAAAAAAAAACCAAATGTTTTTACTCTTTCAAGAAATAGTTCCCAAAAGTCCCAAAATCACAAAGCAGGCCAAATCCAGATAGACTATTTCAATAGCACTTTCTTCTTTTTATATTTTCTCTTCCTGGGGTAGAATTCAATTACATAGTTCCAAAATAATTTTTTAGAAGTCTTATCACCATCTACTTCTGATCTTATAAACTCCAAGCAGTCTTCTCCAGTACAATCTTAAAGTAAATTCTTTACCTCTTCCTTCCCACTTATAGCAAAAAAAAATTAATTTTTAATTTTTTTTTAAAAGTTCAAAAATCTTTTACCCCCTTGGCTTTAATTTTCAAGTTTAATTACCTTCTGTGCCCAAGCAGGTTTTTCAGATTTCCATCTGCTATTTCTATAGGGAAGGAGAGTGAGAGAAAATAACTTTCCCTTTCAGACTTTCTTCCGCCGCTTTTCAGTCTTTCTGGAAAACAATGTATCATTCAAAAAATTAAGTTTCCAGGGTATTAAAAGGTTCTCGTTGTCCCGGTTCAGCCAAAAACTTTCACTTTCTCCAACTTCCTCCTGCATAATCTTGTCCAGCTGCAGGCTTCCTTGTGGTGGCCACTGCTGACCTCCTCTCCACCGCCTTGGGAAAAGGGAGTTTAGCCAGCTGTGGAGGGGGTTTGCGATACCCCCAAACCCCTATCCAGATCTCCCCTGTCTTTGGTTGCCTCTATGGGGCAACCATACCCTCCAAACCCAATTGGATTGGAGGCACTTCGGCAGTGAGCGCAGCAGGAATCGCGCACAATCGTGGATTCTTGCTGCCACAGAAGCCTTGCAAACCGGAAGTCAGGATTCAAAATTTTTAACAACCGGTTCTGTGGGCGTGGCTTAGGTGGTGGGCATGGCTTGGTGGTCACGTGACTGGGTGGACATGACTTGGTGGTCATGTGATTGGCTGGGTGTGGCCAACTCGACATCACTCACATCAAGGCACACATCTCCTCGCTTGGCCTCTCATGACTGTGGGGATGCTGCAACAGTCGTAAGTGTGAAAAATGGTCATAAGCCACTTTTTTCAGTGCCATTGTAACTTTAAATGGTCACTCCACACAAGCAAAGTACCAGCAAAGGAGGGAAAAAAAACTCCAGAGAAGTTCCTGAGACAGGAAGTCTAGTCCTGCCAAGAATGTAATAAGGGTTAATGGAGAGGCAGTTTCTGTAAGCAACACCAGAATGTTTCCTTCCTGCCTCCCTTACAGGATTAGGCCAGTAATTTGTTCTAACAACTGGTTCTCTGAACTGCTTAGAATGTTAACAACCAGTTCTAGCGAATATGTTTGAACTGGTAGAATCCCACCCCTGCATTTTCCCCTCTTTTACGTATGTTTGGAACTGTGTGAACTGGAGCAAAATCCTGGCCTTTTCCATTGATAAATATAAATTATTTCTACATTCCCACCTAATTGCAAGCTTTAGATACTGTGATATATTGCATACAACTCTGGAGACTTGCCTGAGATTATTTTCAGATCAATTTTTGAGTCAAATGAGTAACCTGAGCAGAGGAGAGAGAATGAAATATATACTTCCGTACAAATATCATGGGAAAGAGAGAAATCTTCCACATGGACAAATTCTACTTGCTATGATAAACCAAACTCTTGCTGTTAGGCTTGCATTATGCAATGTAGCTGTCTTTCAGTCAGAGCCTTCTGAAAAGAAAGGTATGCTTTAAATTAGAATAATAACAGAATTCATATTCTATAGTTTGCCCAGGAAGCAGATAGAAGGCTATCAGATGGTACAAATTGTTCCAACCTCATCGTCCTAATACTGTTTCCTTTATACATTTCAGTAGCACTTTCCCATTCAGTTTAAAAAACTTCACTGAGGGATAATCACTCTAAAGCTTTCTAGAAGTGGCTGAGCTATGTTCCCAGCAATTCAGCCAGCCTACCAATTCTGATACACCATCCTTTGGAAAGAATGCAGAGAAAAGTAACAAAGATAATTGGGGGCCTGGAGGGTAAAATATGCAAAGAATGGTTGCAAGAATTGGGTATGAGAATTGCCTAGAGAAAAGAAGGACTAGGGTGATATGACAGTAGTCTTCAAACAATTGAGGGGCTGCCACAAAGAACAGAAAATCAATCTATTTTCCAAAGCACCTGAAGGCAAGACAAGAAACACTGGATGAAATTTATCAAGGAGGGATTCAACAAAGAACTAAAAAAAAAAAATCCTGATAGTGAGAATAATCAGCTTGCCTTCAGAAGTTGTGGGTACCCTATCACTGAAGGCTTTTAAGAACAGACTGGATGGCCACCTGTGACAAGTGGTATAGTGTCTCCTGCAACAACAGGACATTAGACTCGAAGACCTCCAAGGTCTCTACCAATTCTGTTATTCTGTGATCATTGATTACCTATTGATCTTGTCCTAAAGATTGATTATATCCAAGACTGTTTTGATTTCAAATAAGAATATTAGGTGTTGACCACCCTTCCTCGACCTGAAATAAGGGGGAAAGGATACAGATAATGATCCCTGTGCTGTAGATACCTTGCCTCCAATTGTTTTATCTCTCTGAATTAAATTTTCTTTGCAGCATTGTTCATTTCATTTTGGCTGAAATTTAGATTTCCCTAGGTTTGCTCCACATTTTTTATGATTACTATAAGTCTGTTAAACATTAAGCATTTTTATTATAAGCCATCTGACAGAAAAGCAGAATTAGAAATGCCAATTCTATATTCATGGACTTTTCCATTCACACCAATGGAGACAAAGGAAAACTGTAATTCACATGGAAATAAATAAGAGCTCTTGAAAGTGAGTCAACTTATTATATGCATCCAATATCTTAATCCTAAGACTTCATATCATCTCAATACTTACATATAACTTTTTAAAAAGTGGATCTAAAGTATTTTCATGATACATACCCATTATGAGAAACAATCGCAATATTATAGAAAATATAAAGAGGGCATACATGCAGCAAATCAAGCAGTTTTACCAAACACCCAATTTGTTATTCTACTGTGCTCTGTACTGTGATAGGTCTAGTTTGTCATGAATAACAAATCTAATTGCCCATCATATATTGCTCTGGGTTGATATGCAAGTGAATAGCTTTCGAATGGCCCTTTAACCTTCCTATTAAAATATATATTATTTTTAAATAGTTGGTCTTCTTTACTTTAATAAAGATTCCAGAAATTCTTAATTTGATTTCTAAATTGTGCATATTTGCTTATTAACTAATTCAATCTTTTTTTTAAAAAAAAAAAAACCACTCATTTTACAGTACTATTGATTGAGAGAACTTCCCACACATTTTGCATCCATATGATTTGATGTGCTTTTACATTAATGTTGAAAATTTTCTCCCAATGCATGCTTTTTCCTAGGCATGGTACAAGCTGCATTGATTTTAATAAAATTAGCTCCTAACCTTTCTTAATTTACTGTTCATGTAAGTAAGCACTGCAGGTTAGGGGAAGGAAGGATGAAGCTTCTTAAGAAATGAGAATATTCTATATCATTAAATGTTGTTAACTTAATGTTTAAATTTTATCCAAGAATAAAGCTTTCTAGAAATGTATGTTTTATGTCCTTCCAGCATTTTGAGTACTATCATTTCTTTGTAAGTTTATTTCTAATACAATAATAAGTTAACAAATGACAGTTTCATTGCCATGGTAACAGTTCTTCTTACATGCAATCAAGCTGCTTGCTTTAAAAATATTCAAAAAAAAAACCTTTTGCTTTACTTTCTTTTAAGAAAACTAAGGCTAGGGTATGGGAGTTCTGCATTTTAGTATATGGAATAGAAATTTAAAGTAGGGAGTTTACCTTAATAGAATAGATTCCTGTTTAATTTGAAGACCTGATACTGTAGATAAACCTATAGATTCATAAAATAATTAATAATGTTATTTATTGTGTTATAAGATTTTCTTCAGTCAGATATAATTTACTGAATACACTAGAAACTGAAATACATATGGATTCATTTATTTTTTAATTTCACTTAATTGTGCCTGATTCACAGAGATAGCCTGGAAAAGTCCTACAATTTTCTTGGCAAAGTTTTTCAGAAGTGGTTTCCCATTGCCACTTTCCTAGGCCAAGGTCACCCAACTGGCTTTGTGCCTAAGCAGGACCTCCCCATCTCCTGGTTTCTAGCTGGATGCCTCAGCCACAACACCAAACTGGCTCTCTGTAAAGCATTACCGAGGATTTAATGATACTAAAATAGCTCCAGGGAAAAATCATAAGCTGTATGAATAGTTACCATGGTAATGAGTTAAAAACTCCAGTATTTAATATGTGTACATTTTGGGCACATTAAATTTCTACCTATATCTTACGCAAGGAAAATAAATGAACAACACATCCATTTTATTCTGCCTTTAAAATATGGGTTAATCCAGCAGGCAAGTTATTATACTGGATGATCTTTGCATCAAAGGAAGTAGAAAAGTGATTAAGTCTACTGACATTTGCTAAAAGTTAGCCATTTTGTGGATGGATGAAAGGAAGGAAGGAAGGAAGGAAGGAAGGAAGGAAGGAAGGAAGGAAGGGAGTCTTATGGCACTTTAAAACTTATTTTGTTTTATTATAGCAATAGGATGGGAGAAAATGCATATGGAACAGTGAGAAAGGAGATGGGAAGAGTGATTATTCTTCATACAAATAGATTTTTCCCACAGGCCATTGGCAAAAGAGAATTGGTGCACAGTTATGAATGTAGAAGTGATAAATGGGACCCACACTGTATGAAAGCTGAGTCACATCATGAACCATCTGATAGAGAGATGGTTTGAAGCTCATCCAGAGTTTCTTGGTAACCAAAAGCAACACAATATAATCAAAGTGTTGTGTGATTCCCACTTCACAGTCTTCTGCTGGTTTTGCATATTGCCAGAGGTGGGATTCTACCAGTTCTCACCTATTTGCTAGAACCGGTTGTTAACATTCTAAGCAGGTTGTTAACATTCTAAGCAGTTCGGAGAACTGGTTGTTAGAAGAAATTACTGGCCTAATCCTGTAAGGAAGGCAGGAGAGAAACTTTTACAGAAACTGCCTCTCCATTAACCCTTATTACATTCTTGGCAGGACTAGACTTCCTGTCTCAGGAACATCTCTGGAGTATTTTTCCCCTCCTTTGCTGGTACTTTGCTTGTATGGAGTGACCATTCAAAGTTACAATGGCACTGAAAAAAGTGACTTATGACCATTTTTCACACTTACGATTGTTGCAGCATCCCCACAGTCATGAGAGTCCAGGCCGGGAGATGCGGGCCTCGATGTGAGTGATATTGAGTGGGCCACACCCAGCCAATCACATGACCGTGCCCACCACCTAAGCCACGCCCACAGAACCGATTGTTAAAAAAATTGAATCCCACCCCTGCATATCCCCCATTTGTTTTCTGGGGATGCCTAGGGATATGGGGAAAGGCATTATTGAACCATCCAATGCCAGCAGTTAGGTCATTTCATGGAATCATGTCACAAAACTTCAGATAGCTTTCATTAGGAAAATGAAAGAAGGTAAGATGCTATGGGATA
The DNA here is from genome assembly GCF_900518735.1 of Pseudonaja textilis. The sequence goes on from NW_020769309.1 coordinate 16,042,205, forward strand.
AACAAAGACTGGTTCATCACTAGCAGCATTACCTCTATCAGAATATATGACACTATCACAGTGTATCTAATGTTCAACTGCCTGCCCAAGCAGAAGTGTCAGTGGGCCATTTAGCAGTCAGGAATACTTCAGACTGTGTTGCTACACAAACACATTCTTAAGTGCTTCTTTCATCATTCTTAATATTGTTTCAGCTATGAATAATAGTTGAAAAGCTTATTTTCTACCAAAGCTTATTTTCTGATGACCATCTGTGTACCAGTACTGAAGGTGTGAGGCAGTTGATTTAGAATAATCCAGAGGGCCCTAACTCCTCTATGGAGTGAAGAATAATGTGTTAAGTAACACTGAAGTTGAGGAAGGATTAGTGGTTGAGAACTAGAAAGAGGTTCTAGGTGTTTAGGAAAGGGGACAAGAGAAAGAAGGAAACTCCTTGGAGTTTCACCAGAAAAATCACCTAAGTTATATAATAAACAGTTCTAATTATATTGCATTATTATTTGCATTTACCCCAGGTTACTCAAACCTCTGCCTAGGTTATTTGCAATACTTCTGCATGTTATAAGAGAAGCAATAGAGATTATACACACACACACACACACACACACACACACATATATATATATATATATACATACACACATACATACATACATACATACATACATACATATTTTTCTGAATTAGGCCTCAAAGCAGGTCAAAATGAAGTGTGCTGCCAAAATATCAAATCTGTTGTATATAATACAATCCCACCCTGTCTGATTTAGCCAACGTTATAAAGTAAGTGATTTAAAGTAGGTATTTCTTAAACTATAATACATATAAACCCAGTGGAAAAAAAACAAAAATATAAGTATAACTACATTAATTTCTAAAAATAATCTTTGATGTAATGAAACCCGGAAGAGACATCAATAATTGTTTATTAACCCAATTTCCAGCTACATCATCAAATACCAATATTACTTAGACTTATATACTGCTCATAGTACTTTTTAAATTTTATTTTTACAAACATTCTATCTTTCCTTTAAACAGCGTGTCATCTGGGTACAAATTGTCAGGTTTCAATGTAAAGTGAGAAAAAAAACAAAAAAACCCACAGTTCTGAAATGTAATATTTTTATCTCTCACAAACACTGGCACGAAATTCACATCCATCAATTGGAAATTCAAAGTCAGAACTAACTGTCCAGTTAATGTCTCACCATGTTTCAAATGTTCCCGTAATCCCACCCATCCTCTCACTCTCTTGCCCCACCCCCATTCTTCCCTAAGCTGATTTGGTTGATCTTAAGCAGGGAGGCCAACAGAGTTCCATCACCAGCCACACTCAGGGATCATTCTCTCAAGTGTCTGCCTTTGTTTCAGCCATCTGGCTGTCCAACAGCTGTTAGGCATTTATTTAAAAAGCAGCAGCAGGTCTGGTGTGGTCTTGACGGTCCGGTAAGTTTAGAGTTATTGTTGCCTGTGCCTTTCTTGAGTCCCTGCAGAAAAGGCAATCTCTGCTTCTCTGTTCCCCGCCTGAGTGGCAGTCCCAGGCTGCCAGGCACACCAGGACTGACACAAATATCTTGTGCAATAATATTTATGGTTAATACAATTTCCTTACCATAACAACAATAATAACATTCTTATTTTAAACTACCATACATGATATATCTTATTGTTGTAATGATCTTCTTCTTAACTCCTTTCCCTCTATATTAATATATTAATATAGTATATTATTAATATACTATATTAATAATATTAATTAATTATATTAATTAAAGCACTCTCTGGGCAGTTTATGATGTCAGCATATTACCCCAACCCCGACAATCTGAGTCCTCATTTTACCAACCTTGGAAGGAGAAAAGGCTGAGTCAACGCTGAGCCCTATCAGGATCGAACCCCTGCTGAATTTGTCTCCAATACTATGTTCTAGCCATTGTACCATCAGGGCTCCTAAATTATGAGGTATGCTTAGTTTAGACAGTGACCATCCCATTCATTGAACCTGATGTCCATGAGTAACAAATAGTTAAATAAAATTGCAAAAAAAATAAAATAAACATTTATGTATTATGCTATTTATCATAATAAAACAAGGATAACAAAGATTTTTCAGTAGTCATCAAAAATACATCAATATGTTTTTTTCTCCAAAAATACATACATATGGCACATGTTGTATATACATTCATATTTTAATAAAATTCATTAGCTCCTGAATGCCAGGTTGAAGAGTGGGTGCCATCACAGAGAAGGCTCCCTTATAGATTAGTGCCAAATACCAATTAGAGCTTTACATGTTGTACAGAAATATGTTTTGATAAGGCTTCTTTAGAGCAGCTATATTGTTTTACAAGTCAAAACATTGCTCCTGGCTGTCTCTACATGTGTGTGCATACACAGCTGCTACACTGTTTCGAAATATTGCTTTCAATGAATCATGTTACCATAATAGCCATCCACATATCATGATAGAAATACCATGATAAGTAATTAACAGGGAGCCAGTGTAACTTTTTGGCATCTTAATCTTTTACTCTTTTTTTTTTTTGCACTGTAGATATATTAAATGCAATATTTTAATAATACAAAACACACAACTGAAGCCTAGATAGGCCACTACATTTTTGTTCTGTTGCACTTTTTGCTATTTACATTTATCCATGAATCAGAATATATTATGTAGCATTATAAAGAAACACAAAAACTTACAAGTTATCACAGAGTTATCACAGTTATCACAATATTTATCACAGTTATCACAATATTTAATCTACAAATAATTGCAGCAGAATAAATAAACTGAATAATGCTGATGAAACTGTGTATGTGCAATACAACTTCCTTAGTTTTAAAACTCAGCAAAATTACAGAATTAATAAAGTAAAATCCCTCTTGATTTCTATCTTCGGCTACAATAGGTCATAACCAGATTTCAATTACAAAGGTTTATGATTTTTTTTCCTTGAATATATCTTCCTTCTGAAACATTGAAAATGTTTTAACAGTCATCATTTTTCTTGTTCTTTTCTTTTAAATCAAGATTTTATTTGGGCTGTTGCATAAGCACATTTTAGCTCTGTTTTTGCTTTGCACATTTTTGTTGTCTGATAGGTCAGTATACATCTGTGTATTCATTTAATCAGTGTGTGAAATCCTGTTTATTTTTTCTGCTGTAGTGACTTCTATCAATGGAATTAAGAGGGTCTGATTCACTGCCTGCTTCTTATCCCATGTGTCTTGAAAATATGTTTCATGGTACTCTCCAATATTTTGGACCATACATTACTAAAATTGATTGTTGCCTGGATGTTTATAAGTACTTTCAAAAAGAAATGTGAATTGTCAACTATAACTTCATGATCCATCAGCATTATTTAATCTCAGAAAAAAATGTACCACAGCAGTTTTCCAATTTTAAGCAATTAGGGCATTTCTCATGGGAGAGAGGGTATGACATATGATTACTGTGTTGAATTTTCTGACTAAAGATACTGTGTCAGGAAGAACAGGGAGAAATATAGAAAACTTTAATTCACTGTTTCTCAATCTAAGCAACTTTAAGACTTGTGGACTTTGATTCCCAGAAGTCACCAGCCAACTGCTAAGTTTGAGAAAAACAGCTCTAATTCTTCAGTTGACATCTAGTCCTTAGCCTGAGTTCTGTAGCTAAAATTTGGTAGCCCCAGTTCTGATGCAAACTCTGGCCAGTGCTTTACCACAAAGAAATAGCTTGGAGCCAGCCATCTTGCTTTTTCATGCCCTGGACACCAGAACGAGTCAGTTCCTTTCACTGAAGCCACCAGCAGATAACTAACACTGAGATGCAGAGAGGATACATCATTTAAAATAGAATGTAAAAAAAATCTGCTTATCCACAATGTCTTGCATCCGAATGCATCTAAGCAGCTACTGGTAAGTCAACAGTTAGGGTTCTTGGAATTCTCTGAACCTGAGTATTCTTTGTCTCTCTGCCCCCCGAAGATCTTTACTCAAAAGCTCAATTCTCAGTCTCATAAGTTATTTTCATTGCATCAAGTATCTTGAATCTTGAATACACAACAAGAATCCAGGGGTGGATTTGTCATTACAATTACAGTTTGTAAACATTGCTAGCAAATCAAGCACAGTATTTACTTTACATGAATATTCTTGTCCATTTTTCAGCACAATTCCAAAATATGAGTATGTTATGCCTTTTTGAGGGGTATTGCTCTCTCTATAACTTTTCCCCCTAAAATATATATTTAATGTACTTCACTACATTGATAAATTCTAAAATGTGGAGATTTTATATGATCCTGAATATTCTGGCAGTTCAAACTATACACTTTTTTTCCTGAAAATTCTGAGGGAGCCCATATTTTTATCTATTCAGAAATGTTCATATTCTACTTTAGTTTAAATATGGATTAAACTGTACTCTAAACATGTATTCGGTTAAATTATCCAGCCTAAATATCCAATTCTAGTAGCAAGAAAAACTTAGACTTAATGGTGCAATTGGAAGTGGCTGAACTATTTTGTAGAAGAGAAAAAAGAAAATGTAGGGAAGCATGTTAATCATGTTTTGGATGTTTCATAAAGTTGCATTAATTAATTAATTAATCAATTTAAGATAACATATACCTATGACTCACAAATAATGTGTCATGAACATTTCATACATAAATTAAACAGCATGATTCTCATGAGGCATTGTGGCCAAAATATGCAAGGTGCACAGCTCTTGAACTGTTTTTAATAATATAACCTTAGCCTCTTTATCTCTAAATATAAATCCATTTTCATCCAAAGTCTTTAAATTTTGCTCAAATCCCTTGGAAGTTACCAAATATTCCAATATAATTTTGCAACAGTGAAGAGAATACATCATTCATCCATAACTTGAACTGTTTCTTGTCATTCAACTAAATAAAACCAGAAAGCAGTAGAAGAAAGACAGGTAACAATTTTTTTTATTTTTCTATGATGTAGAAAAATATTCATAAATAAGGTTGATAGATCTTTCACAATAAAATCTCCTGTTCACAGTTGGAACAACTCAGTAAAAATAGATCACATTATTCTTCTGATATGTTTCATTTCAAAGACACAGCCAATATAATTCTGTTTGTACTATAAAATGTTTGGAAGCAAAACTGGATAAAAATCACAGATCTCCTGAATAGGAGAGTAGAATTCTTTTCACTTAATTAAAGAGGAACTGCTCCTCCAATAAGCTTACTATGGGAACTTATTTGTCAGCTTCTGGCCTAGCAACTTTTTTTAAAAAAAACAGCAGTTGGTATACCCATAATATTTTTTATTATTAAAAAATACATCTTAATTTGTTTCTTATTTCACCTAATGAAGCAATAACTACAGTTATGACTTTGCAAGATTTTTTCCAGGGTTTACCAATCTTGATACTTATACCTTTATATTTTGTAACCTTTTCTCATTCTTTTTTCTCAATTCTCCTACTTCACCATATTGACAAAAATAAATATCTTTTCAATAACCGGTATATCAGCTGTGTTCTGTGTTAGAGTGTCATCAATTTGTGTATAAAATACCATAAAAATTAATAGATTTGTTCAATTTTCTCAATTTTGTGATCATGCCACATTTAGAATTCTTGGAAATTATAGTTAGCACAAATGCTAATGGACCATTGCACCTACTGTGTTATAAAGTATTGTTAATCTGAAAAATTGTATTATAGTTACTAATTGTGTGATCCATGCTTTCATCTTTTTTCTTTATGAAGTCTGAATTCACAGTTGTTTGCTACATATCAAATACTTAATTTTATCACAATTGTTTGCAATTCATGAACAGAAATTAAGCTTTCTGTTTCTTTCTCCAGAGGCCAACCATTGCCAATTCCTTGTCTTGTCCACTTTATTTTCAGTTTGTTTTGTATATTCTTTGCTTCTCCAATTTTCTAAATGATTTTTAACAGTTCACTTTTGTAGTCATATTTTGTTCTGTTCCTTTCCAAATGTTTTCCCTTCAAATTTGGATGAGCATTTTCTCTGTGCTTGCCTTGATATAATCATTTAATCCACATTTTCCTTCTTCACAGTTTCATCTGCAGTAAACCATGGCCTTCAATTTCATTCATCAACATCACTTCATATAGTCATGCATCATACATTTTCATCAATTTTCAGATTCTCTGATCCCAGTTGCCCAGTTCAAACTGTGTCTAGTTTACTGTACCAGAAGTAAATTTCATCATGGCTTTATAGTTTTGACTATATTTTCCCCATTTAAATATTAATATAAAATTTTCCATATTTGTTTTAAATATTCTGGACTGGATTTTTTTTTTTAGCTTCACCATGCAAGGTGTTTGAGAATTTCTAAGATGTACATCTTTCTTTTATGGCAAAGTGTTAATGAGGTTTGATTTTCAGATTATACCGTATAATTTTGTTCAATTTAATGTCAGAAGGAATCTGATAATGCCATTTCCAAATAACAAAGGTTTGTTTTTTAATAAAACGTGCTCAGGGAAGGATGATAATGTGTATTTTCTAGATTGTTGTTGTTATTTCTACTGCAGACTCATGTACAATAACTTTTATTTATGCCAAGCTTTGCAAATTTGTCATATCCAAGTTCAATTTTCCCTGTAAATTCTTAAAATGTTAATAAAGGATTCACATTCATGTTTATTTTATTTCATTTAAAATGTAAGTGTCCTAATCACCTTCAGATGAGATGGGCAGCATATAAATTTAATAAATAAATAAATACAGCTTCAAATCATACATACAATAAATACAGCTTCAAACCATATAATAAGTTGAATATTTTTTCCACTTTGCTTTTACAATTCTTAGCCTAATTTCTAGAATTCCTCTCCTAATTTTATTGATGACATCACTGAGTGATACCATTGAGATGGTTAAGAAAATGGAAACAAAAGTATACCTTTGGATAATTCTTCTTCTGATGTTTACATTTGCAGTTTCCTCAACATTTACTATCAATGTTGTTTTGCAATTTCTAATTGTTTTGTTTTCATAAAATTTTGAATGTTTTCGCTAATACCAAATATTTTCCAAAATTTCTGTGTCTAACTATATGCAGGAGAATAAACTCTTGCTGCTTGTAAAAACTGAGGTCCTTTCTCTTAGAATGTTTAAATGCCATTTTAACATTCAGTAATCTTTTGTTGTTGTTGTTGTTCTTTGTATATTGCAGCAATTTCCTTTTTGTTCAGGTGAATACACTGATTTTTTTAATATGTAACTCAGTAATCTATTTCTTGTGTGACACATTCCTTCTGTGTCTAATCATAGTTGGCCAAATAAAGTACTGTGTTCTGTTATGTTTGCTAATATACCAGAGATCACTTTAAATATTGTTGTCAAGCAAATAATGTATCTGTAATTACTTCTTGTCTTTGATTATTAAAATGTTCTACCAATTGTCTATCCCTCTGTTCCAATATGTAACATTTCTCTTGAATGAGTAACCAGCTTTCATGGAAACCTATCAGATACTTAAGCCAAAATTAGATACTTCAGCTTTTCATGGCACACTCCAAAGGTGAGGGCAAAATACATATGGTATCTTTGTAATTCACTGAAGAAAATTATTTAAATGCTGCTTTTGAATTTCTCAGAAGAACTAACAATAATGCCAATATTATTTATACAAAAAAGAGACTTCTTTATGTTAATTGCAAGAAGAAGAAATTTCCTTCATATTGCTTACTTACAAAATAGAAGATTGGCTGGTTTCATTATGAAATGAAATTTCCTTTATTTTCCTCCTGAAGTGTTAGATATTGATCACTCCTGGAGACAGAATACAGAATGCTGTGGATCAATGGCTCAGTCCAATATTATATCCTATGGATTTATGCATCGTTCGTATTATAGTTTCGACTTGCAAGATTTAATGTGTTACTTTGAAAGCTTCATGTAGGCTGTTTGACAAACACTGTGCAGGTAGAGTGAGGGAAGGATATGAATTACGAGGGTTTTTCCAAATATTGAAGTGCTTCTAACAAAGGCAAAGTAATTGCTTTCTGCAAGCTTTGCAGTAGATGGAGAAATTGATCTGCATGAGATATAGACAGCTAATGCTATTGTTCAAAGTATGGAAAACAAAGCCCCACTTCAGGCATAATGAAAGGTATGAACCACAGAAGCAAGAAGGCATTTACCATGGTTACTTTCTACCTGTCAGCTTTATAAGGTAGTCCAGAGAAGCAGCCTATCAAGAAGACCTAACTCTATCTTTATAGTATAGTAAAATTAATAGCATCTTGAAAGTGAAAGTCTGACCTTTTGTGTCTATGGAGATTCTCAATTATACAGGTCGTGGCTGTCCCAAGGTGCTTTTTCAACAGGCAATTGGACTTTTTTGTTTTTCTTTGAAGATATACATATCTCATATTTGTGAAAACAAAATAATCATTTCATAAACACATGGCACAATGTAGGAAAACAAACCCATCAGCTTTCCAGTTTGTTTCTGAGTGAAATTCAAGATGCTGGGTCTGACCTATAAAATTTTACATGGCATTGGCCCTTGCTACTTGAGGAACAACCTATCTCCCAAAGTACCTCCCTGGCAAATTACATCTGGCAAGATTGGCCTACTCCAGGCTCTTTCAATTAAGCGGTGTCATCAATGGGGACCCCAGAATGAAGTATTTCACTCTCAGAACTAAGATTACCCAACATCCAAATGTTCTGCAATCTATGGTCATGGTGAAGAAACTTCACCCAGCCCTTTGGTAAGGATAATTTAAGTCTCCTTTGAACCTACTGTTTTCTTTGGTTCACCGTTATTCTGTCATCTCTGCCTTTCTTTTGTTTCTTTTTGTTGTTAGTCCCTTGATTTTTTTAAGGTTTGAAATAATTTCTTAGCTGCTCAGAATCACTGGGAGTCAGGAAGCATATATAGTTCAATAATAATGTGAGCAACCATAATAAATTGCATTCCCTAAATTTAAGTAATGAATCATATCATAGTTTGTTCTTTCAAATTTTCTATAAAGATTATTCCCTTGTACATTTGTATCTGAGGCTGCAAACATTATATTAAAAAGTATACCATGTTGTATTTTGTTCACTGAAAATATGGTTTAAGAGGCACTGACTTTTTATACCTTATGATCTACTGACCAGAAATGACTGACAAAAAAATAGATGCAAAAAAAAAATCAACATACAAATAAATAAATTTCTAAATAAATGCTCCTCCCATTACAGTTACTAAGTCTGCATCATTAATCCTTGCTCAGATTAGATTTTTTTTGCTCATGGAAATATTCATTCACCATCAAACTCTTCTCTTCAACTTGTCACCAACATCCCCACTCTCATGTTCAGTGTCCATCTGTTCTGTAATAAACAGAGAGAATTGGAGAGATATTTAAACTGTCCTTGAACAGTTCTTATTCGTTTTTGAATAGCAGAAACTGGGAATTTTGCTATTCTCTGGGAAACTGCTCAGTATATGCAGGCTTGCATTTCTTTGGAAATAACTCATAGCCAAGTTTTCTGTTATTAATCAAGGACATATTGCCCTACCTTTCACAAGTGCCCCTCCTTTCTTGATCTGTAAGCTGCAAACAAATAACATAAGACTAAAATAAGTGTTGCTTGAGAGATTAATTGATCAATTAATGAATAGTATCTTCTAGCTACAAAAAGTAAATTTGACTGCTACTTAGCCTATTTTTAATCACAAGACAATTTTAAGTCATGGCTACTCAAAAGTAAATCCCATTGTGTTCACTGAGACTTATTTTCAGGCAATGCTTTAAAACTGCTATCATAAATGAGTACATATAACAATTCATACATCCAGAATCAAATTATTGCAGAACTGTTCATGAATATATTCTTATAGATTTGTTTATACTGGGTCTGCTGTGCAATCTTTTCTTTTCTAAGCTTTAGTTGTCAACAAATCATTTCATCTTTAAAATATTTTTTTCTTTAATTCATGAAGTCAGTTTTACTTGGAACAACTGAGAAAATAAATCTGAAATGCCCATTTATTGACTAATTTATAGTATTTGTAGGGCCCTGTGTAATGGAGTTCACCAGGTGATTTACATGAAATAATTTAAAGATGATAGTGCCTATATTTTAGGAACTGTTTGCGCAATGCAAACACAATTCTTTCACATTAAATATCTTATTTTTAATAGCTATCCTGACCATTTAGCTTCAAACATAATAAACACAGTGAAGTTCCACCCCACAATACTTCTTGAGCACATCCTGTCTTACATTCTATTTCTTGGCTACATTAAAGCAAGGAACTACAATCTGTACACTATGATGGCTTGATAGTTGATCAGAATTACTGAGTAAACTGAACTTTAATCCCTGTCTCACAAGCCCCTATTAATTAAATGGAAGGAAAATAGCTTGCAAATGTATGGGTATAAATTTGTGAACAGGAGTTGCATTCTGTCTAATCATGACTCTACTGCACTGTGAATTAGAAGCTTTCCGTAGATAGAAAATAAACCCTTTCCATTTATAGATCCATAATTTGCAAAAACATTGACAAAATGATTTGAAAAAGAGAGGTCAAAATCTGAAACAACATTGACTCTTCTCCATACTACCCATTTCTAAATGATAGATGTTCTTCTATTTCTTGGGTAACAGTGGAAAATACAAAATAATCCCTTCTTTGGAAAAAATATATCCTATGAAAAATCACAGAACAATTTTCCATTGCCACTCTTAATATCATGAGATACTGAAATCAAATGAACCAACCATCTAACCACAAATAAAATCCATGCTGAGGCTGCTTTAAGGAGTTGCAGGCAGATGGACCAAAGCCTTCACAGAAACAGTGCATACTAATGTGAACACACAAATGTGATGGATGGAGAGTTGTAAATTTGAAGGGTGTGTTGTGTGTGTGTGTGCATATTTAATATGAGGAACAATTTGGAGCCATGGAAATCACAGATGCAAGAAGAAATGACACTTAGACACTTGGCTGACATTAGGATATAGTCTTATGTCCTGAGAAAATATTTATCTATATTTCACATGCATCCAGTCAAACAGAAGGGGATAATATAAATCAAATTGACTTTTCTAGCCTTTCTGAGGACACAGTGATAAAAAGCTTCTCCCCATCCTACCTTATCTCACTGTCCTGTGTGGCCAAGAAAATTTAAGCAAGCAAGTATTCAAGCTTTTACATTTCTTCCACCTTTTCACTCTTTCTGTCTGCATGTGTCAATCATATATTCCTTATATAATCACTGCCCTGGTATTTCTTAACTGAGTCCAAAAGCTGGGGGGAGGGAAAAGCAGAAAGAACAGAAGAGGATGCTTTAGAGAATATCATTGTCATATGGCTTTTTTTGACAGCTAACCAAGACCCTTCTTTCCTTGAAGGAAAAACAATTGAATGAGGAGTAGGAATATAAAATATAAACCTAAAGAAAACTCTCTTTGTTTATCATAAGAGATTATCAAGGTGGAAAAAGCTATTAGGATTGAAACAGGGAGGTCCAGTACTGGTTACTATTACTTGATATTATATATATATATATATATATTCATATTCTACAGTAGTGGTGTTGTAAATTTACCCTTTCTTATCCATATTCTTTCTGTCCTCAGAAAGTGGTGCTTTAGAAATGTGCAAGACAGGCAGCAAGGTATTTTAATCTCTCTGCTGCTAACTCTAATCGCAGTGTTAACAATCCAGCAATTTCTTCTTCCAGATTTTCTTTTGTGATGAACTTGCTTTAGATGTGTAGTCCTTCTCTTACTCTTTCTCTCCCGAATGCATTTTTTCAGGTATTTTCAGCATGGAATTGTTTATATGCAATATTTCTCTTTTTCACTCACAAAGTTAATAATCATTTTATAGCTATAGACTAGGGACCAATAAAATAGAACATTTGTAGCTTAAGGTTGAAATGAGGGATCCTTGCTGCTCTCTGAACTTGGTTGTTAGACTAGGCAGTTGGATACAAAGGCTCTCTTGAAATTCACCATCAAATCTGTGGGTGTATAATATGTGTGTGTGTGTGTGTGTGTGTGTGTGTGTGTACTTGTAAGTAAAAAAAAATACCTCCCCCAAGTAAGATGTCTCTGAAGTTCTCCTTTGAAATAAAACATAAAGTAAAACTCAAAGTGATGAGAATTGGGAGGAATGGGTGTTATTTTGGATGTTACTCTTAGAAGGGTAAGAGTAAAATGTAAATTAAGAAGTTTGAAGACAAGAGAATTTTATGCATGAAAGGAGGTATCTAAAAACCTATGGTAAATTCTGGTAAAAAATTGCTTGACCTTCTGCCATGACTGGAGAAGGCCCTCTTGGATATTATCAAGATTGGTCTAAGATTTTTGGAGGAAAAATATGTATTGTGCAAAAATTGTCAAACTTTAGAAAAACAATTTAATAAATTTCCAGACTCAAGCATGCCAGTAGTAGGAAAAGCAGAACAAAGACTGTGAATGTTGCATATATCAGAAATAATTTCTGAATTTATATATTCAGATGACTGAAAAAGAAAAGGAAATACATTGATAAAATTGTCATAAATCATAAAAATAATCATAAAGTGTGTGTGTGTGTGTGTGTGTGTGTGTGTGTATATATATATATATATACACACACATACATACATATACACACACACACACATATATACAAATATACATATAGATACATACATATATGTGTGTGTGTGTGTGTGTGTGTGTGTGTGTGTTTTCTTAAGTTTTCGCGGGTACTGACATGTATGGTATTCAGCTTTGTTCGGGTATTTTCCCATGTCATTATAGTTGTGCTTTTAAAGTTGTAGCAACGTTTCAGTAGAATCTCATGTGCCATCATCAGGTTTCTGTATTGTGTTCATCTGTGAGTCAGACTTTCACAGCCGTTTCTGTTTTAAATTTGGTACTAGCCATCTGCTGTGCCAGAATGGTTTTTTCTTCACCCTGATTGGTTGGGAGTCTTGGTCTGTGTTTATTGGTCTTGGAGTTTGCTGTGTTCTGCTTGATTGGTGTTTCTAATATTTTCTGTCTGTTTTGTGGCTTTTTTGTCTTGATTGGTTAGCAACATTATGTTTCCTGCATTGGAGGCTTTTAGTGCGGCTTGGCTCTGAATAAATGGACGGCTATCATTTATTAGGAAGCTAGGTTTCATCTGGGTGCCTGGTTGGAGTGTGTTTGAGCTGGAGGTATCAGGGGGAGTCTGTTTGTGCCCAGGTGTTTGCCTGGCTTGTGGTGTGGAGATTTTTTTGTTTGAGAGTGCAGGCTTCCAGATAATTGACAGTCTGGTGGAGTCATCTCTTCTATTCATGCATGTTCATATAGTGTTTGTGTGTGTGTGTGTGTGTGTGTGTGTTACTTCATGTTATGTATTTTTTTAAACATTTAGATGATCACCAAGCATGGTGATGACTCTGGGAACCATATAAAAAAGAAAAAAAGAAAAGAAAACCATAATTAATACTAAATAACAGTTTAAAACAATAAAATAGTAAATGTAACTGAAAACTTCTACAAGTCATCTACTTGGAGACTAATTTTCAACCTGTCCCCAAGGACTGAGGGAACCTATGTCTCAACTACCATCCTAAAAGCTAGTTAAATTGGAGCTAACCATACCTGGAGGGAAAATTATTTCTTGGAGCACTCTTTCCCTACATACATAGACATGTCCTGGATCCCATAAGATAGCATTGTTTCAGAGTGTGGTCCCTCAGATAACCCAGCTCTTTGCCATGTAGGGCTTTATAGTTGATAACATTGATGTTGTGGTGTTATGGATGAAAACTTAGTAGGAGCCATGGCAGCTGATAGAGAAGACATGTTATATAGTCATAGCAAGAGACTACCGATACTATCACATTCTGGACTAACCTGAAGCTTCTAAATAGTTTTCAACAACCACATGTACAGTGGATGGCAAACACATTATGTGACTACATAGTCAGTGATGGGAAGCAAAGCCATCTGATCTAGGAATAGTCACAATTGGCATATAAGATAGAAGTGTGCAAAAGCTCTTCTGGTCATAGCTGCTATCAATTCTTCCAGCAGGAATTCTAAGTCCAGGAGGATCCCTGATTCCAAATGTAATTCAAGAACACAATGCAACTTTACTCCAGACACTGGCATGAACCTTGGCAGCTTGACATTGACAGCTGAGGCAGAGAGGTACAATGAGTATCAGCAGCATATCTGAACACATACACAGAGAGAAACACAGATGCAGAGACTTACATGTGAAAAAAATGCCTTTTCTATAAAGATATTGTTTATAGAAAAGTAGAAATATATGCATTAATCAAATAAGAAATGTTCTTTCTCTTTGCGTGTTTGTGTACTGTATATGTGCGTGTGAATTCATACATATTTATGCAAGGTTGTTCTATGAAATTCATAAATTGCATAGTTGATTTAGAACTAGGAAGATAAGAAATGTAATGAAACTTAGGGAAGTAAGTTTGTTTTCTTAAGCACAAAAAACTATGCAAATAGTTTGAAGAGGGTATTCAAATACCGTCAAAAGGCATTGATGATCATAAACTTGATCTCTGAGTGGGCCAGGCCTATCTCCTCAGCCCCAGTACTCTCAGCATTGAGCAGAGTGATCTAATGGGTGGCTGGAAAACCCACATCTGTGACCTTGAGTATTAACAGCCTAAATATCACAAGCAATGTTTACAGATTCAGGGATCACCTATAAAATATAGCCCCATCAGTGTGACTGTGGTGCTCTTTGACAAAATATCCATCATATTGTGTCCGAATGTCCATCAAGACCTTGCACTGGCCCAATGTCCAATTGTTTTCAGCATAGACCACCCTGTCCTTGGATGGCTTGGTGGACTTGACATTAATATTTGAAACACTATAAGTCAATGTATTTGCTAAATAAATAAATAGCCCCAACTGTAAAGAGAGTTCTAACTCACATAAGTTTACATAGTCTATGCAGGCAAGTATAGCAATAGCATCACATTGAGGATAAAAATTTTGAAACTAATGCGCTATCTTCTTTGATGAAAATTGTTTCACAACCTGCTGTTGTGACCAATGTTCCTAATTGTGTGGAGAGAAGGTAGAAAGAACCATGGTAGTTTCATCACTTACCACCACGAAAGTCCAACCATTCCAGGAAACTGAGGATGTTTGCAAAATGCTTTGTTTTTATCTATTCATAACTAGATATCTCTAACACAACCCCAAAAACCTCAAATAAAATGTATGTTTTGCAGAACCTCATTACTGAACTTGTTCTTCTGACTGAAATCTATTGCTCCCCAAATAGTGCCAACTCCTCCTGATCTGTAAATAAATCAATAACATTTTATATACACATTTATTTGCTTAAAACACTTTACCTTGCCTCACAAAAATCTAAGGGAATTTATAACACATAAAGAAAGCAGCAAAGTAATTAAGGGTCTGATGTGCCAAATTTGGAGCTATGTATACAAACTCATTAGCTGCCTTCTGTTAAGGTAAATAATTTTCCAACTGAATTGGCTTTGCACTACATATCTCCAGGATAAGCCTGACATTTATTTCCTTCTTCTCTGAAGGAACATAAGATTCTGTTTTTCTCATTGGCTTTTGTTTCCATGAGTTTCTCTTGAAGGAACTGACAGGTCTGTTTTCCAAAGATCTAAAGCTGCTAAAACAAATACAGCAGTGCCTCTCAGTACTAAATTAAGAAAGCAATTCTCTCTGTGTGTGTTTAAAGACTCTGAAAATGGGCAATAGGGGAGGCAACTGTAATCAAAGCCAATGTGGTATGCCCCATGCCCCTAACTACTTCAATTCCAACTACTGCTGGCCTTAAATGCAAGCTACTCAATGCAAGAAGCCTTGCAAATAAAATACCTGAATTTCTCCTCTTACTAAATATGGCTAAATTCAACATCATATTTGTCTGTGAAACATGGCTCAACGCTTCTCTCCCTGACTCCATTACCAAAGTAAGAGACTATCATGTTTACTAATCAGATTGTGAAATTCGTAGAGGAGGTGGTGTTGGTATCTTCTATAAAAAGTTCTTACATCTAAAAAACATCCAAGTTACCCCGGAGCTTGCTCTTCCTGAGACCATCATCTGTGAACTATCCTTAAATATCACATTTCAATTCTTACTATGTTACAGAGCACCTGATTATGACATTGAACATGTAAACAAGCTAAATACACTACTAACATGGGCAGCATCCTGCCCACATGCTTTTATATTTCTTGGTGACTTCAATCTACCTCATATTGACTGGACCCTAAATGAATGTACAACTGAACCCATACACGCAACCTTCTACAATGCTGTTACACATCTGGGACTGGAACAACTAGTAACCAACAACACTAGATTAAACTGCCTCAATCTCATCTTCTGCAATAGTTTGAATTTAATTTTCGGAATACAAACTAAAGAACCCTTTTCCAGCAGTGACCACAATATGATTAACTTTTGTCTCAACATACGCCCACACAAAAATAATCACAATGACGTAATCCCCAATTATAACTTCAAAAAGGGCAACTATGATCTTATAGACAATGATCTCTCATCCCTTGATTGGCAATCTCTATTCACTGGATGCAATACTGTTGAAGACCATTACAACATATTTTTACTTGAAGTCAAAAGAGTCATCAAACTATATGTACCAACAACAACTCCCAAAACAAAACAAAAAACCAGATTACCCATAATAATAAGGAAACTTCAATCCAAAATGAGATCACTCTGGCGAAAAAACAAATCTGGTCACGTTGCCAATTTCAAAAGCCGATACAAAAATTTATGCCACCAGATAAACACTGAATGCAAAAATTATCACATTAAACAGAGGAAAACCTTCTATGTACCAATTCCACCTGCGCTTTTTGCAATTTTGTAAAAAACAAACTAAAAGACTCAAGGTCCATCCCACCCCTGATAGGACCTAATGGTAAAGACTGCAATGATGACACCATTAAAGCCAACATCTTTAACACATTCTTCTGCTCAGTATTTGTAAACAGTAATGGATCATGCCCAGTATTTCCTAGCCGAACCACAGACAACTACAATGATCTAATACATATTGATTTTACAGAAGACAATGTTGAAAAAGCACTACGCAATCTAAAATCATCTCTATCTATTGGACTGGATGGAATATGTGCCTACTTCTTAAAAAAGCTATCCACTGCCATAGCCGAACCTCTAAGCATAATCTTTGAAAAATCTTTCAGGACCAGCTCCTTGCCTAACTTATGGTCACAAGCCACGGTCATCCTCATCTTCAAAAACGGAGACCCCAGCCTAGTTGAAAATTACAGACCAATCTCTTTATGCTGCGTCACCTGTAAAGTCATGGAATCAATTATTAACCAATCCATTATCCTCCACTTAGAGACAAACAACCTACTCTCCAATAAACAATTTGGTTTCAGGAAAAAACTATCATGTAATCTGCAACTCTTACACTGCAGAAACATATGGACTACACAACTCGATCAGGGCAAAGCAATAGACGCAATCTACATAGACTTCTATATAGCCTTTTATTCAGTGGTACACGACAAACTACTCCTAAAACTAAAATGTTATGGTATCTCTGGACAACTGCATAACTGGATAGAAGCATTCCTGTCAAACAGACAACAAATGGTCAAAATTGGGAGCATCCCATTAAATTCTGTACCTGTCAATAGTGGTGTCCCCCAAGGCAGTGTTCTAGGACCAACTCTCTTCATACTCTACATAAATGACCTCTGTGATCATATTAAGAGTAACTGCATTCTCTTTGCTGATGATGTAAAGCTGTTCAATACCACAGACAATACTGCTACCCTTCAAAAAGATCTTGACTATGTATCAGAATGGTCAAACAAATGGCAACTTCAAATCTCAACAAATAAATGCTCTGTCCTACATATTGGGGAAAAAAATCAGAAAACAAAATACAGGCTGAATAGTCAAGACCTTTTTGATGATCCAAACTCTGTCAAGGATCTTGGAGTACTCATCTCTAATGATCTAAGTGCTAGAGCCCACTGTAACTACATAGCCAAAAAGGCATTAAGAGTTATTAACCTAATCTTACATAGCTTTTTCTATGGTAATATTACACTACTAACTAGAGCATACAAAACATTTGCAAACCAACACTCAAATACAGCTCATCAGTCCGGAACCCTCATTATGTATCTAATATTAACACAGTTGAGAAAGTCCAGAAATATTTCACAAGAGTTCTCCACTCCTCTACTCATTGTAGAATACCTTACGCCACTAGACCCGAAATTCTAGACCTAGAAAACCTAGAACTACACCACCTTCGGTCCAATCTAAGTATAGTATATAAAATCATACATTGCAATGTCCTACCTGTCAATGAATACTTCAGCTTCAACCATAATAACACAAGAGCAAACAATAGATACAAACTCAAGTTTAATCACACCAAATTTGTTTGCAGGAAACACGACTTCAGCAACAGAGAGGTCAATGTCAATGTTAGACTGTCTAGTATTGAGTTCACCCCTTTCCTAAGAGATCTGTAGGGGCCGCGTGCATAAGCGCACCAACGTGCCTACTATCCCTGTCCTATTGTTTCTTTTATTTTTTTATTTTTCTTATATGTATCCATGTATTCATAACTATGTTTTTATTCATACCTATTATCTTGTAAGCAATTGACAAACATAAATAAATAAGTATATAGGGCATGTGTCATTGCCCACAATGAGTTCTGCATGATAGGGTTAAAAATGCAAGTTAGTTTTTCCCTATTGTCTTCAGAGAGGTACAGGCCACTACAAAGAACAGTCTTAAAGCAATGATTAGAGGACTGAAGGCCAAAGCATATAAAGAATAATTGATGGAATTGAGTATATATAATGAAAAGAAGGACTAGGACATGATAGCAGTATCCCAATATCTCAGAGGCAGTCACAAAGAAGACAGAGTCAAACTATTCTCCAAAGCACCTGAGGACAGAACAAGAAGCAATGGATGGAAACTAATCAAAGAGAGAAGCAAGCTAGAACTAAGCAGAAATTTCCTAACAGAATGACTTGCCTCCAGAAGCTGTGGGTGCTCCACTGGAGGTTTTAAAAGAGATTAGACAACCATTTGTTTGAAATTGAATAGAGTTTCCTGCCTGAACAGGGAATTGGACTAGAAGACCTCCAACTCTGCTGCTCTGTTATTCTGTTATTACACTGGAAGAAGAGGCACATCACTACTAAGGTAATGTCCATACTTAATGGGATAGCTGTTCTCCTGGTTAAGTATTAACCCTTTAAAGGGAGCCTTCATTGAAAGCTTTTCAAACCATGCATTCACAAACACCCTGACCATCTCTTCCTCAGAATATCAGAATGAATACTAGATAACATTACATAGGACAATGCCTGTACTGCCTCTACTATAAAATCACCATTACCTACTTTTCTTATGTTGTTGCTTTATAACAATATAACAACAATCACATCTTGATTTACAGCAAGAGGAAAACTGGGAGGTCAGATTCCTGAGGGAGCTACATTGCTTCCCTTTCCCCGGCCACATATTTGTAATGTGAGCCTGAAGGATACTGCTTATTCACTTTATAAATGGATGTTTATGAATGTTTTATGTTTCTGCACAAAAAAAATGCACATTTATCAGCACCATTGAGTCCAAGATCATCAGAACTCTTATCTCTCAAATCCAAAAATGAAGCAAAAGGGCTCGAAGAAAAAAGCTACATCAGATTGTTAGTTACACTTCCTGTTTAATATCCTTTTTTAAAACAACATTCTCTTGCTATTCTCTTACATATAACAAAAATTCCTATCTTAACTTCCATCATATGGATAAAGGTAGTATATGGCCCCAAATTTCCAGTAATAGGTTTCATTCAAACCCACCATCCCTTACATCATCTTCACATAAATCACCACCTCTGACATACCAAAATGTCCATACCTATCCATGTCAGACCAATACTATCCATATCAGACCAATACTTAGCCCACCATTTTAACTGGCCCTTTGGGATTATGTAATAATCCACAATCCCATTGAACAAAAAAAAAGACCCTGGCCATACATCTAATAATCTTCTAAAACCCTTCCCAAGTATTAATCCTTTTAGTGTCATTTGCCACTTCTACTGACACAGTTAAGATCCCAAAGCAATGTTCCCTCCACTCTACTATCATCCCTCTTTATGTGTTTTGCCCTGGTAGAGAATCTTAGCAAGAAGTACCCTGGTTATTTATAGAAAAGATGCAGTGACCAGAAACAGATGACAGATGCCACACAATCCTCCTCAAATAGGAACTCGGTCCTTCTGTCTCTATTTTCTAAAGTGACCCACCACAGACACATCAATGGTGTGTCTTGCATCTAAATGAAGGTTGGAAACTTTTGCCCTTAGTCTTTACCTTCTGCCAATTATGTCAAAGACAAAATAGGTACCATTGTGCTCAGTCCTTTGCAGTATTCTCAGTTTCATTAGGCACTGAACTCCCTTGAAATGTTCTTTCAATTCCCTTTTCTCAAATTTTACCTTCATTTTCACCCTCACTTTTCTTATAGTAATGGAAAAACCTCCACTCATCTTCAACACAAAAGTATTTCCAATTCTTTCTTGACAATTTTGGAAGTGGTCTGAGCTTTATAAAGCATTTTACTCCAGCTTCTGCCAACTTCCATTAAATTTTAAATGAAGATGATTTTAGGAGAATAATATGATATTGGATAATGTGACTAACAGGCAGGAAACAAACAAGGGTAGAGAAAATGTTATCATGACATTACGAGACCCAGGAATAATGCAGATTGTAATTACTAAGATCTGCTTAGAAAAATGTATCCTTTTAATATATAGTTTTAACATGAATCTATTTATACAAACACATAGTAAATGAATATAGTAAATTCATTCAAAATTCATTAAAATTCAAAAATTATAGTAAAACCAATCTATAAAAACAAGTTCTATCATGATGAAAATTGGGAGAATTTTGATCCATACAAGGTTAATGGAAAGTTTTGAACATAGGACAGACCACTTTTGGGGTAGGTTCCAAAGAGAATCTTGGGAGGAAATCAACAAGGAAGAATAGAAGTGGATTACAATAAATTAGAATAAAAATATAACAGTGCAGAATGATAAAATATGACTAATACGAAGAGTTTTAGAAAATCAATTAGCTTTTTAAAATACAAAATTCATTTTAAGGCATCATTTTATTTCTAATGAAAGATTTTCCCTCCTTAGGATTCAGAATTGGAGTTCTAAAATTAAAATAATATGACATTCTGTGCTATAGTTTTCATTCATACTTGAAAAAAATGATGAATTCTGGATCTGAATTTAAATCTTACATACAGATATGCAGATTATAATGCTAATACAAATATATTGAATTTAAAGACACTTATCCATCTACCTACCTATGTGTAAATATATTTATCTGGAGAGAACCTGTGGGCTATAGGCATCAGTTGTTTGGTCAAGTGCCCAAAACATTTGGCTGTGATAAAATATCCACCCAGTGAGGACAAGTGTCCCTCAACAGTATCGAAGCCAGCAATTTCAACACAGGTTTTGCGTCCTCATTTCTTATAGGAAAACAAAATATTTTTTGAAAAATAGTTACAATATTTATAACTCTCTAAACATTGAGTTTCTTCTCAATGTTCTTCTTAAAAAAAATTGTAATAACATCTGACAACAGGACTAAAATCTGACATCTGTAACATATTTTGAAACTGTGCCTGAAGATAATTCTCAGATGTTTCACCAAACTCCAAACAGGAAGGGAAACAAAGGTCTCAAGGTAATGATCAAATGAGTCTTTATTTGTCCATACAATCCTCTGGATTCAAACAACAACAAGTAACCAAAAGGAATTAAAGTCAGCTCTGGTGCAGCTCACAGTCAAAGCAGTATTTATACACCAGTTAACAACTTAATGAGGTTATCCACCATCCGGTGAGCGTTACTGCCTCACCTCCGATCACCATGTAATACCCTATACACTGTGCTTTTATCCATTAATTATTTACCCCTATTTACTATATTTGTACAAATATATTTCATCATTGTATTTCTGCCTTTAAATGACCCTCCACCCCTCTCGAGATCATTAGTTTAACAGGCAGCATGCTAATCACTTTGTCTACAACCTCCCACAGACTGTAACAGCTCAGTGTGTGATGTGAGCAAGGCTCGTTATCTCCATCGAACAGTTGAAGCCCCAGGTTGGATGGTTAACAGCACTTCCCCCCTTGATAGCATAGTCTGACATGGCACAATGTGTGGTGGCATGGCTCCAGCATGCCCTGGAGATAATATTATGGGAAATCCTCTGTCCATAAGCGGTAAACATGCATTTATATACTGGTAAATAGGCCTATCCATTGTAACTGTTAAAAAGTATGGGAAAAGGTGAGTGTCCTGATGGATATATTATTTTTTCACTACATACAATTGTATAAAATCAATCTTTTCATCGTTGTTTTGCATTATTTCTTCCAAGTTTGCAAAAATACATTTCTTCAATAAATTGAAAGAATCTGTACTGTTGGAGAGCAGCGGAAAGAAAATATTTTACTCCTTTTAAGGTAATTTATGAATAGTTCCATTATTATTTTTTATAGCATGTGGTCCCAGCAGCCTATTATCAGGTTTTATATCTGTATTTCTAAAAATTGGGATTTGTAGAGGTCATTCATTCTGAGACATTTAACATTTCTCAGGACTCGGAAACCTGTGAGACCAGTTTCCAGATCTCCTTTATTAATTTGCCTTCACATGTTCATGTTTTCTAATTTAATTCGCACTTTTATTTGAACACTACCTAATTTATCCAGTACCATTTATGCAGTGCTAGAGCAATTATTTGGAACAGAATTACTTACATCCAGCTTATTAAAGACTCATTCAGTTGCATACATACTATTTCCCTTTGGATTTTCTTGGGAAGTTATTAACCATAACTGGTCTTTTTGGATGTAAACAATAACACATTTAAAGAATGATCTCTTTCTGTTCCTTTGTAATTCCAATTTGCTTCTCTTATTCCTTTGAATTAGTTTTAATGGGTTTCCTTCACAACTTATGTAACCATAAATGTTAACCTTTTGGAAACATTTTATGGAGCTCCATTAATTCCTGAAAGCATTTTCAACACTTTACATATATAAAAGAGTTGTTTTGTACTGTGTGTTCACTGACACAAATAATGTCACAGTGCACTAAATGCTGACAAGTAAAGTCTCTCACTTTATTTTAATAAGATTACGTTAGCCTTCATTTAAATGTAAAACTTGTTAACACATTATGTAGTAGCATGGTTATTCACCCTTATACTACTAAGTTTAATTTTTTTTCTCTGCCATAAATCCCCTTATCATCCTAAGCTATAATGTTGTTTATCCAGTTTTGCCATAGTTGAGTGAACTAATCATTGGGTCTTATTCAACAAGCATGATTAAAATAAACCATGACTTAACAGAATGTGTGAATGCACCAAGTGAACATAATGGATGTCTTCAATCCAATATCTTTCAATCTAAGTTACTTGAAAGAATTGTTTTGGGTAAAATATAAAGATGGGAAGAGTCATTTACATCACCTGATGAGATTCCAATATTTTTTTAAAAAATAAATCAGCCTCCCCTCCACAGATTAAAGAATAATTTGCAAATAGTCCCCCCACTTCCCACTCCCACACAAAGTTAATAATATTTTCCAACTTTCATCTACACAGTTCAGTGATCACTTGACATTTCTCTAGCACAGTGCAGTATACTAAATATCTAGAGACAGAAAGAATGATTCAACATTTATTGTTGAATAATTCAACATTTATACTTTACTTTTGTTTAGCAAACTTCACTTTTGTGTTTGGAGGAAAGATTCAAATTTTGGTTGAATTTCAGGTAATAATGTAGCTCATCTGAAAAAAATTGTGAGGGGTGGATGGGACAGCCCAGACATGGCCCACATTGTTTTCACTATGCATTCACGGCCTAATTTCTAACACCATTTATTTTCTCCCATCACCACTATCTCAAGAATAGCAGGAGGAACAGATTGAAAGTATGTTTGGGGACTTAAAAAAATCTCATCAATCATTTCATTAATATAATATTTCAGCTTTAACATACATCCATTCTTCCTCTTCTTCCTCCTCTTCCTCCTTCTAGTTATTTAGTTATGTAGAACTTGTATATGCCTGCCATCTTAGCTATACAACTCTGAGTGGCAAGTAATCCATGTATAAATAATATATAAATCTCACAGCCAACCAAATAATTCAATGTAGTTCCACAAAAGCAGACTCATGAACAACCTAGTTCTAACACATAGCCTCAATGTATTAAATTTGGGTTTTTTATAATTACTATTATACTAAGAACAGAAATCAAATTACTATGGATTAAGAAAAGAAAGCACCTTTTAAATCATGAAATAATGAAAAATAATATTAAAATATGCATTATATCAAGAAGATAGGTTTGAAAATTTCTCAGTCATCTGTTCAATCAATATTAGTCAAGAGTGTTATCAAAGTCTTAGAAATTCTGCTTTGTATTCCACATAACACCAAGCATTTTGTACAAAAGGTTTGAAATGAACTTTTCAGCAAAGACATGCTTCCTAACTGAATGCCCAAAGGATATTCCAAATTCCTTGATACTGAATACTTCAAACAAGTAGCAGAGTGATTATAATGAAGGGTAGAGGTTCTTGTGAGGACTCTTTGTAATTTAGATTAACAAGAGGATTTGGATAATCAAGATTTAGGTAGCAGTGTTTCATTATATTAATACAGTCTCCCCAGCAATCACATAATCTCTACTAATCTAAATAACGTCTAACAAAACACCTATGGGTCAGAAGAAACTTTAATATGGAACAGAAACAAGGCAGAAAATAGAATGCAAATCCTAGACCAAGAGCCATGCAAGGAATCTGTGTTAAAAGTTTTTGTTTGGGATTCCTTGGCGTATGACTCTTAATGAATAGTACAGGAATTGTAAAACAAATGCTTTTATATAGTAGATTGCCACTATCAAAATCCAGGTCAATACCATCCTTCTAGCACCTTATACTACCACGATTTTGAGAGAATGGGAGTGTATCGTAAAACTAGCAGGTAGCCAAGGAAAATAAATTATAGGTTTAATTAAAATGACTGAGAACCTTTAATTTTATCTATCTTCTTTTTCATAAGTACATTAAAATCTAGCAGAAAAGTGATCACAGGCTTCAATGCTTCAAATTCTTTATAAATGCTTTCCATAAATCTTGTCAGCATATTATGTACATGCCAAATTCCATTTTAATCATGGTGAAGCAAATTTAAAAACCAAAGACATTAAATAAGTTAATTTGGCTTAGCTTGTTGTAAACAAATGAAAGGAATTGAATATTTTATACTGTTATTTATTATTTTCATTGCACATTCACCCAGGTGTTTAGATTGAATTTGACACTTTGATCCAACTATTGGGTCCTTTCCAAGAACCTGAGATAGACAGATTTGTTTGATGGTGTTAAAGCTCTTATCCAGGATGTAAACTATTGATTTTATCAATGCTGATAGCGTTCAAGTGCTACTCAAGATTTTTGGGATTGTACCTAAGTGTCTGTTACTTTTAGCCCTTTACTTTTTTTTGCAACAGTTGTTCTACTTCTATTTGCAGGTTTTTTTTAATTTGTGATTTTCGCCAGGTATTGCAATGTCCACTATCCAGATTTTTTTGGCTTTCTTATTAACTGTAGTTAAATCTGGGGTGTTCTCTGGCAGATGCTTGCCTGTTTGAAAGTCCCAGAGTACTTTCACTTCTTCATTTTCTAAGACTTTTTCTATTTTATGGAGCCACCAGTTCTTGTTTTCAGGCCGATAGTGTTTCTAGCAGATCTTCCTATGCGCTATTCTAGGTACTTTGTCATGCAGTTATTGGTAGTCTGTGCAAACCTCTTGCAGCAGATAACCAGGTGAGCTACTTCTTCTTTACCTTTTTTGAAGAGGCGGTATTTGCTGCCTGTTGCAGTTTTCTCAATTTTGACTTTATATACATTTATTCTTACAGCTTGGTCTTGTATATCCAGGATTTCCTATTTTTTTCTTGCTCTTAGCCTTTGCTTGTTGGCACATACACACAAAAATATAACTTTGGATTACATACAAAAAACCTCCATCACTGTCAGGGTTCAATAAACACCCTATTCTCGGGAGAACAGCTACATTTCTTTTTAAAAAAAATCAAATTTCAAAACTACTTGGAATTTTTATCAAGGAAACTTATAATTTTGCAATCAGCCTATTAATAGTAATACATTCTTATAACAGATGCAACTCAAACTCAAGCAATCATGATAATACCAATTGCTATAAGTCTAGAGGTTGTGTTCAATTTCACCAAGTTTTCCTTTGCAGAAGCTTTTCCACTCATCAAATACCATTCAGAAATCATTGATTTCCCAGAATGCTTGCTATCTTATTTATTATTTATTAAATTTATTTGATGCATATCACCATAGAGCTGTTCTCAGCAGCTTACAATAATAAAAAGGAAGAAAAATGCAAGGTGTGTAGACACAAGGAAAACACAATACATTAATACAATACAATAAATTAAACAATGACAAAGTAACAATGAGAATAAATACATCAACATCAGTAGTGGGATTCAATTTTTTTTACTACTGAGTCTGTGGGCATGGCTTGATGGGCATGACAGGGGAAGGATATTGTAAAATCTCCAGTCAGAGGTGGTATTTGCCGGTTCTCTGAACTACTCAAAATTTATGCTACCGGTTCTCCAGAACTGTTTGGAACCTGCTGAATACCACCTCTGATCAACATGATAACCAATATGATACCTTCCATTAAATTCAGCATCCAGGAAGCATACATACTTCCTTTACTAATGGTTGTTTCCTTCCTGATCAGTTAGATAAACTTCAAAAGAAAGCAGTAAGCATTGGTAATTTCTGTCTTAATTTTCTAAGAGGGACTATGGGTCCTCCTTACATCCCAGAAATGTTCTTGAAAATAAATATGGTGCTGCAGGCTGGCATTTTGCTTTGAAGTATTCAGGCTTTCTTTTTTCATTCATATATAAGTGAGAAATCAGTGAAGTGAAACCTGTTGGGTGCTGAAGAAGTTCATTGTATCCACAGCTGCAGTGTTGTAGATCCTAGGACATTCTCACATACCCGTTGGCTATATTATAATTACAGTAACCCAAAGAACTCTTGAAATTATCAATCAGAAGTTGACCAAACTGCCTTTGCCACTGGGAGAAAAAATGAAAGCAATTTCTTTTGCATCAAATTGAATTGGAATGGTTACAGAAATGACGTAGAAATGTTCAGGACAGCATAACACAAATACAGATGGAGGTATCTAACCAACTATACCAGCCGAGTAAAAGCAGATACTCACCAAATTAATACTTCAAAGGGTTAGAGCAAGATGGAAACATTTGGGTGGATAGATGAGAAGGACATTTTATTTGTTTTTGTTTTTCATTATTCCTGCTTTGTTGCTCATTACCCAATAATGTATTTATTGGAGTGATTTACAAGTATTGTATGTTAACCTCCATTCTTTCTGTTGATACATACTTGGGAGCCATAGGTTATATAGCAACATTTTGTGACATCATTGGGCACTGGGGAGATTGGAGATTGTTTAGTTAACCTTTTCCCTGGTTCCGTCATAAAATTACAAAGTTGGAAAGAACCTGTTACACAATTGCCTTTGAATAATAATGGCAAGAAATTAAACTTCATTTTTATTTTCATGAGATTTCAATATTTTGAAATAACTTTTATTTAAAATTGGGGCCTTCCTTCCTTCCTTCCTTCCTTCCTGGCGATATGCCTGAAAATGGAATTTCAATTCCATATATAGTTCAGACTATTATGATAGTCAATGGACATTATGATTTGGAATTAGTGTGAAGCAGCCCATGGGAACACAGGCTTCATTTCTTCTAACAATACTTGTTCTGGATCTCTGTACTAATCTCCAAAACCTAGTCTACAATGTAGAGAATTCACTACTCCACCTGGTTTCTCTTTGATACCATAGAACACACAACATAGAATAATAATGTTGGAAGGGACCATAAAGGTCTTCTAGTGCAATTCTTTACTGAAGTAGGTGAATATTTTGCTACATTTATCACATTTACTACATTTTGGTTGGTTGGTGTATTGGTTTTGGTGCTAATAAGAAATCAACCCCTAAACCAGATATAATCCAGATAATTTCTTTGTTCAGCTTAAATGTCAACTCAAAGTAGGGGTGTAGTTGCCTTGCATTGGAAGAAAATTCAGAAATGGTTAAATATTAATTATCTCTGTCATCTGATATGAAAAGCTACTCTTCATTGCTTTTTTTCTTAATAGTAATAAGAAAAAGCTTTATTTCTGCCTTAATGTCACCTTTCCCCTCTTGTATTGAAATCATGTATAATTTATCAAGTAGCTCTAATTAAACTATTTCTAGCAATTGTACATCTTGTTTAATGACATTCATCCATATATTTATCTATATGAAAGCTAATCTACTCACTGGTCTAGTATTTTCAGATTCTTATAGCTTTAATGGGGATAGGGGAATATGCATATTTTAAATGCCAAATTAATTCAGTAAAGCCATGAGATATCTAATAATTTTTTTAGCTAAAATATATTGCTTTCTCAATAAATACATTGATGGCTGATACAAAAGGCATTGTTCTCAGGACCAAAACTCACTGTTTTCAAGAATGTCCAGAGAGTAACCAGTCAGCAAAATGAGCTTATATTAGTGGTATGAATCCTGAATCTATAGTTGAAGAAAATAGGTTAGATTTTTTTCAGTAGGATGGAATGAAGTAGGCCAAGTCAGTTTCCAAGAAGTCTAATCCAGGACTAATCCAGCAAGCTTCCAAGAAGTCTAATCCAGGGGCTTTGAAATTCTATGTTACTCCTATTGGAAAACTTTATTTCAACAACCCGAGAAGGAAAAATGGTATATATTAGAGACAGTATTAACTTAAACATCTCCTCTGAATCCTACTTATTCTTTTTATTGTCATTGTTTATCCATTTACTAATTATTTCCACTGAAATTCTACCAGTAGAGAGTTACTTGTATAGTATTAATTAATAATTTGGATTTTCTTTCTTTAGCTCAGCCTACTTCCCCCCAAACTAACTTTTCTGTTTGCATAGTTGTTGTTGTAGTGGTGATGGTGGAAATGGAAGAACAGCAGTTATGCCTGTTCCACCATATTTTTATTCTGTGTACTTTAATATAATTAAATATAATTTCATATTCTGTGTACTTTAATATAATTCAGTACAAGTAGCACTCCCTGTATATGTATGAAAGAGAGAGAGAGAAAGAAAGAAAGACTACATATTTCATAAAATCCCCTTTCTCTTTATTTTTGTGTAGAGTACAGTCTAGTCACTTAGCTATGTGAAACAAAGCAACCTCTGCTTTAACATGCACCATAATGTATTCTGGATGAAAAGTCAAACAGCTTCAGGTATTAGATTTCCTGCTGTTGATGCAGAAAGACAGATTCTAATTACATGTTGGAATGGAGTAGGGAGACTTTCTAAAAATAAGAGCAACTTGACAGTTTAATGAATGAACCTGAGAGGTGGTGGGTTCACCTTCACTAAAAGCAGAGATAAACCAGCCCCATCTGCTTGGGATGCTCCAGTTTAAATCTTTGCATTGAGTTGGACTTAATGGTCTTCCATTCTTCTGTACTTCTACTTTTGGTTTTAAGAAAATCTCATTTGTGTCTGGCCATCAGTTTCTGATTCTGATTTAAACTGGTAATAAATATCCAACAGAGTTCCATTTCTTCTGAGATTCAGTAGAGAATATCCCTGCCATCAGCTATGAATCCCAAAATGTTAAAATGACTTTTATTTCATAACTCCCTTTTGTGCACACCACTTACTCTCCCTCCCTCTCTTTGTCTCTCTGTCTCTCTCTCTCTGTCTCTCTCTCTCTCTCTTTCTCTCAGCTACAGATGTGGTTAAAAGTAGAGAATGTAGAGAAATCTTTGGTATCTTCTTCAGTCATTTTCTCTCCAGGTACATTACGTTTAAGTACTCTCAGCCACAAAAGTTGACATCCAACTGCTGCTTCACTTGAAATGTGCATCTTGCTCTGGGAACTGCATTAATCATTTCCATCAACACAGCAAAGAGGTTATTAAGTGTTTGCCACACAAAAAGATTTAATTTCTCCAGCTGGACTCTCTTGCTGTTTCCTCCCAGCACACTGTTCCTGTCACAGTGGTTTAGCACCATTTTGAAATGCATTTATTTCAGCCTCAGGCAGCATATGCAACCATCCTGCTTGTTTGTTCTTTCTTCATTTTCACTTCCCTGGTAATTGAAGAGGAGGAACTGAATGGGAAAATCCTGATGAGCCGTGAAAAATCACGCTTAGCTTAGGTGAGTATTGATGTGAAACTATTCATCTGTCCAACTCTTTCTATAGGGAAAATATTGTCTGATTCACGATTTTGTCACTTGCTTTCCCTTCTTTAAAATGCTTTTGATCAATAGTAGTTCTACAAATCACAGAAATGAAAATGGACTGTATGTGCTTGTACATTTCTTTCTTGGGTATAATAGATACATAATTGCATATTGTGGTACAGAGCATGCTGTTAGGCAGTTTTTATGTCACTATATAAGTTTTACAATGTTAAATTCTGCTGGATACAATAAATGCAAAATTAAGACTACATAAAAATATTTAGGCTTAGAAAGCCAAAATATTGCCAGCCTGGTTCTGGTATATGCAAAATTAGGTAATATATAAAATCCAGGAAAATGTCCCAATATTCCTTTTATGCAATCATTTAAAAACAACAAATTGCATTCAACAGTGCCCCCAAATGTGCATGCATGTATTCCTCAACTTATGACCAGAATTGGGACCAAAGCCTCTATTGCTAAGCAGGTAGTTGTTAAGCAACTTCTACTCTATTATACCATCTTTTTGGGGGTCTTGGTTATTAAGCAAATTGCTGCAGTTATTAAGGTGAATCTAAGGTGATTAAACAAATCTGGCTTCCCCTATTGACTTTGCTTGTCAGAAGTCAATTGGGAAAATCACAAATGCAGTGGAAGGAAATATTACTTACTGAAAAACATAGACTGGTGGAAGTAATGGACATTGGAAAAATGAAGGAATGAGCATAGGAAGAAGCAGAACAAATGGAGATGAGCAGTACAAGGGGGGGAGGAAGAGTGCAGAGGAAGAAAGATTATGAGTAGTAAAGATACATGGTGAGCTGACCTATGGACTTTGAGCAGCTCACAAATAAAAACAATACAAAAACATAAGTTAAAACATACAACCCCACAGGCAGCCTGGATTAAAATCAAACCATAACAAATCAAACCAAATATGGGGCCTCACAAACACATCCACCTCAGGCTTGAGACCAAAGCTTGGTTTTTAGGGTTTTTCAAACCCCTAGGACAGTGGTTCCCAAACTTTTTCAGTCCACCGCCCACTTGGTGCTACAAACTCATCCTCAGTGCCCCCCAACCAGGGGTGGGATTCAAATTTCTGTGGGCGTGGCCTAATTTGAGGGTGTGGCTTGCTGGTCACATGACTGGGTGGGTGTGGCTTGCTGGTCACGTGACTGGCTGGGCATGGCTTGCTGGTGTGGTTTGGTGATCATGTGACTGGGTGGGCATGGCCAGGTGACTGGCAAACAAGTGGTCCTCAGTTAATGGCTGGCTGTTTAGAAAGTGTTTTAATTTATGACTGGCCTCCCCAGAAATACTTGACCTGCTTTTGGAGTTTTGACAGCCATTCACACATACACACACACTCCCTTCTAACCCTTCTAACCCTGCTGGAGCATTGGACTAGAATCGGCAAAGCATCTCTGATTAGATTCTAGTAATGAATAAAATCTAATCAGAGATGCTTTGCCGATTCTTGTTTTGTTTTATTTGTATCTATTTTATGTTGCTGAATTGCATCGACATGTGTATATATGATATTATATATGTGTGTGTGTGCTTTCTTTCTAAAGTTATTTTGACCAATATAGAATAAACTAAGCCAATCAAAATTATTTTCACAACCATTTCCATTGCTTTTTCACCATAAAACAAAAACAATATAATGCATTGGTACCATTCCTCCTCATCTTCCATGGGAAGGGGCAGAATGAGGTGTAAGGTTCTAAGGAAGAAAAAGAACAGAAAAGCATGATTTTATTTCAATTCACAGTTAACTGTTGAGATAATATAAAAACTGGAAGTGTGTGGATTGCCCACAATATACCAAAATGACTTATTGTTGCTATTGAGCACAGAGAAATGGTGAGCTCATTCTTTCTCAATGAAAAGACGCAGGGCACCATTTTATTTCACTAAAATACACAGAAGCAGAATGTATAAATTCAAACATTCCAAATGTACTATTTAGCAAACAAGTCTAGAGACCAATTAAAAGCAATTGGTGAAATGGTTTAAATGGCTGTCAGCAAAAATTTCCAATCTTTAATATTCAAAGTACAGCACAAATATTAGGGAAGTTAGCAAGGTTAGCAGTTTAGGAAACAATTAGAAGAAATGGAAGAGTGCATTACCAAAAGCATTTTTTCATAATGTTTTTACTTATATTTTAAGTAAGCAGTTGTTTGTCTCCTACTTTGTATATCTTTGTACTTGTGTAATTTCTGTTCAACTAATATTTCAATGCCCATACAATTTTAAAATAATAAAAAGACAAAAAATATGCTGAGTTGCCTTATGACATACTACATGTCTGACTGAATCATGCTGGCATCTTTATGAATGGGCCAAACATAGTCTAAGACTCTTACCCCGTTGCTCTGTGGGGAAAAATAGAAGATCATAAACACACATACAGGATTATTTTTAGGAAAAAACCTCTATTGCCCTCGGTTGAAAATTTTAAGCACGTATAACACACTGAGAGACACAGACACACACAGAGTTTTCCTTTTTCTTTTGTTTAAAAAAGAGGGTAGGCTTTTTGTCTCAAGATGTGTGGTGGTTTTTCACATGCAGGATTTTGTTTGACCATTCTGATACATAGTCAAGGTCTTTTTGAAGGGTAGCAGGATTGTCTGTGGTGTTGAGGATTTAACTTCAGGAGCCAGGGGAAGCCAGCTACCAGAGCATGCTACAGCAACTCCTCTTGGTTTTATTTTATTTTATCAATTTTTAGTACTCCCACTGGATCCTTTTTATTTAAATAATATTTTCAAGAGAAGATAACAGCATAGACCACAACACAGACAAAAGTTTTTGTTTTGCTGAGGACTAAAAAGGCATGGGGAAAAGAAAGAAGTGCCATGGCACTAGCCCAGGATCTCTCCCACCAGTGAAGACTGCAAAACAACCAAGAATTGAGGAGCACTTTGCCGGCAAGAGATCTGTAAGTAAAACTAATCCCCCTCCATTTCCAGCAATCTTGAGAAGTTAGAAAGGGACCTGCAAAGAGATCTGACAAAACAGCAGATATCCCAATCTAGTGGAGGAGGAGCAAAATGACTGCCAGATTTTTCCACAAACAACTAAGCCAGTTACAGTTGATATGGAGACTGTGATAAAGACTAAAAAAATTAACAATAATCTAACTCAAAGTGAGGAGAGCTTACCCTGGGAGAATACATTAGAGTTTATGGTAAAACAATGCCTTCTCACAGCACAAATGGTTGTCTCAATATTTGAATAATTAATAACCATCCAACACGATATAGAGACATTAAGAAAAGATATCACTGTCTTTCTGCAAGCACAGCATCAGGCTACAGACTCCACCACCAACGTGCTTACAGCAGACGTGGGTAAATCCCATACTCAGGATATGGAAGAAAAAAAAGAGAGAAGACCCAGGGAAACAGCTTTGAGAATCCATATAAACAGACTTAATTACAGACACTGGATTACTAAGAGTGCTATACTAAATTCCCTAAGTCAGCTTCTTCACTGCCATTGGGGGCAGATTGATCTTCGTGCTGTGGAGTGGCTTCCTAAGTTCCCAAGTTGGAAATGGATACTCCTGTCTTTCAAGCAGCCCACCATACCACTGATGCTGTTTAAGATGAAGGCACATAAAGCCTCCTTCCAAATTTTTCCCATCAGAGTTTTTTGTGAGGAAAAGGTGAAACCTTTAATTGTTAACATGTGAGCTCCCACGGCTGTTGTCTCTTCTGCATTCTCAACCTTGAAAAAAAAAAGATAGAAAGAAAGTGCTAGTCAGCCAGCCTTGGTCAATGAAGATCTACTTAATAGCACAGAAAAAAACAAGATAACATATTATTCAAGCTAGAAAATTTAAGGAAATCCTTGTTGGTCACAATAGACACTGCTGAACCTCTTATAGATCTGGTCTTCCCAATAATTGAACCTCTTACTTCTCCCCCAGAGGGCAAGGGACTGCATGAATATGAGATGGAAAACAGAAGCCAAGATACACAGGAACCACTAGAGGCTCCAGTAGAGATGGAGATACTACCATCCTTATGTGAATATCCTATGACCCCTTCAGCACCACAACAAGAGATTGGGAGAGGTCCCATGACAGTACCATCATCTTGAAGTCAAATGAAGCATGACCTAATAACCACTTGCCCTATACCTAGAGAAGAAGCACAGGAATGGCAAGCTCTGCTAGCTGGTGCTAAAACCCCTTATCCTGAACAATTTTCTCAGGAGTCTACACTCCCTTCCTGTTAGAGAAAGCCAATTTTATGTGCAACAACACCTCAGTCCATTGCAACAACCCTACAACTTCCCTTTGTATAAATCAAATTTCCTGATGAATGGCAAAAGATGGTCCCCTCTCCATTATAACCTGGAATATAGTGGGCTGGACTGTCCCATCAAAAGACTAACTATTTTTTGACTGCATATCACAATTTGACATCCTCTTCTTACAGGAAACCTGGATCCCCGCAGAAATACAGTTAGATGGTTATTGGACCAACTCTATCCCGGCTGCCCCAAGTAAGGTGGGTGGGAGAGCTAAAAGGGTTTTGGGGACACTAGTTAATACAGCCCTGCAATTTAAATGTGTATCACTGCCACCTTTTCAGCCATGGGCTGTGACTACCTTACTTTTATATAAACAGGTAGAGATTTTGCTTTTTAATATGTACATTCCTCCACTCAATAAGAAGGATTTGATCAACAAGAGTTGGGGTGGCATAGAAGATTTTATCCTTGGCTGTTCAAACAAATACCCCACAGCAGCAATAATTATTGGAGGGGACTTAAATGCTAGGATGGGTTCAAATGATCAAGCATTATTTAATCAATTTAAGATCCATTATGATGTGAATGTACCAGAAGAACTCCTGCATTCCAGACAATCTAAAGACTCTAAAGCAAATTGGGCAGGTTTATGAGTAAGACAGATGACTTTACATTTGGACCTTTGTATCCTTAATGGTTCCACAAAAGGTGACTATCCAGTGGAATATACTTATTGGGGAGCAGGAAGAAAATCCATAGTTGATTATTGGATAATATCATATGACCTCCAGAAGTTCTTGCAAAAGATGGAGGTAGACTCATGACTGGAAAGTGGTCACAATTCAGTAATCCTTACTCTCACATTACACCAGAAATCTCTAAGGACTGGTTCAATCTATCTACCCAGGCTAGAGAGCCAAAATACCCAGGTAAAAATCAAATGGATTGAGAAAAAGGAAGTTACTAAATGGATGTTAGTGCCAAAAACAATAGAACTTCATATATCTCTACTAAAAAATAAGTTTGAAGGATCATACTTAGAGGGGTTTGAAGCTTTAATTTCAAATCTGAAATCAGTTCTCATTAACAGAATACTAGCTCAATCCAAAAAGCCGATTTTAAAGAATAAAAATTGGTTTGATAGAGATTGTGTGCAACTGAAAAGGACATATAACAAGGAGTATAGGGAAAGTAAAAACGCCCCTTCTGAGGAACACACTCACTACTTAAAGCAGTTGAAGACACAGTATAAGACCCTGCTAAAAGAAAAGAAAGTGCAGCTCTGAAGGAGTCTTGGCATAGATTAATTGTAGCAGTCAAGACAAAAAATACATCCCTCTTCTGACACATCACTAGAGGATTGGGGAAATCCCCTCTACCCCCCAACTAATCAGGTACCAATTCATGCCTGGGAAGAATATTTTAGAGGCCTATATACAGACCCTGACTATGTAACTAAGGAGAGCCAAATTAGTTTGGACCGAACCCCTTACTGGCCCCTGGTTACACCAGGAGAGATATCCCGGTTGATCAGAACCCTTAAGGCTAATAAGGCACCAGGTGCTGATAATGTCCTGCCAGAAATAATAAAAAAGAATGCCAGTTGGTGGGCTCCACTTTTAGCATCTCTGTTTACATTTATAGATAAAACGGGCCATATGCCAAGAAATTGGGAATTAGCAATTATCATACCAATCTATAAAAAAGGTAATAGAAATGACCCAGGTAATTTTAGACCTATTAACCTTCTGAGTGTTATTAGTAAATTGTATGCCAAACACCTAAACTGTAAACTTCAGGATTGGCTAATTTCCGGGGGGATAATTAAAGATGGGCAAGCTAGTTTTAGAGAAGGAAGATCTATGGTGCATCATATTTTGGTACTTCATCATCTAGTTCAAAAATACACGAATAAAAAAAAATTCTCTCTTTTTGTGGCCTTCCTTGATTTTAAGCAGGCCTTTAATTCAATATCCAGAAACACTCTCTGGGAGAAATAAAAGCACTCTACCATTGATAAACACCTCCTTTTCCTCATACAAAAATTGTATGACAATTCCACCTTGAAAGTGAGGTGTAATCCTCAAGGGACTTTAACCGGCCCAGTAAGGGTACACAAAGGGGTAAGGCAGGGTTGTATCTTATCCCCCTCCCTTTTTAACTTTCACATTAACCCTCTGATCAACCTCTTACAGAACTCTGATTTACATCCTCCAAATGTAGCACAACGTAAAATCCCAATTCTCCTATGTGCCGATGCTGCTACTATAATCTCACAAACTCCAATAAGACTGAAGAGAGCAATTACGGCAACACTTGAATTTTGTAAACAGAATAAGCTGGTCCTTAACTTTGATAAATCAAAAGTTTTAGTTTTTGCTAAAAGACCTAGACAATACTCCTGGAAAATAGAAGGGTATAGTTTAGAACCGGTCAGGACATTCAGATATCTTGGGGTAGTTTTCTACTCACAAGGGACATGGAAGGCACACCTGGATCACACACTGCAAGCAGCCTATAGGTCCTCAAATGCAATTAAACACTTTTTTATACCAGTGGAGGGCAATTAATACCTGCGGCTTTAAGACTTTTTGAGGCCAAAACATTGGCACAAATTCTATATGGGGTACAAATTCTATATGGGGCACAAACAGGAATCCTTGCAAAAAAGACTTGATAGGACCTATACAAACCAAATTCCTGCGAGCCATCTTAGCTGCACCCAAAGGAACTCCAAATGCCCAGTTAAGAATTGAGACAGGCATGCCTCAAATTCAGGTAAGAGCCTGGAAGATGATGATCATTCATTGGCTAAAAATGCATTTCTTCCCAGAGGGACTGACTCCTCTAGTACTGACTGATAACTACCCCTCCACCTAGAAGCAGGCAATAGACCACAAGCTGGGCTCTTATGGGCTCTGACCAGTATTCTTAATGTCCCAAGGCTTTGACCTAGCAAAGCAAGTACTAATCAATAGAATGAAGAACATGGAGTTCCAAGAAGAGCTAAATAGGTTGGCTCGCCACAGCAGGGATAGAATTAAACAGGGAGTGTGGGAGTCAGCAAGATATCTAAATGATCTGATCTTCCCAAAACAAAGAATAGCATTCTTCAGAGCCAGATTGAATATTTTCTGATCAGCATTTCTTCAGGGCACGTATAAGAAAACACCAATAGCAGAATGGGTATGTATATGTGGTAAAGGAGAAGTTGAAGATATCTCACATGTTTTATTGTACTGTGAGTTATACAGAGTTTATAGGTCATTGTATATTCTCCCCTTACTAGAGAGATTGCCAGGGAGGGCAGACAATTTTTATGTAAACTTTCTCCTCCAGGATTCAAACCCAGCACGCGTGCAGTGGCAAAATTCTGTGTTGCTGTAATGTCTACTAGAAAAAAATTGGTTACAGAATTATAGCTGTCAATTTGTGACAATTTTTGGAGATAGAACAAACTTTGGAAAATGATATTTACACGCATATTTATTGGTTCTCCACTCATATAAACCAGGGAGTGCCCCTAACTGTTTGAGAACATGTATTTTCTTAACAGATGTTTTTATCCACTAGTAATGTATTATAATGTGTCAGTATTTTTTATGTATATTGTAAATAGTGATGTCAATTGCTGGTCTAAGACTGTAATAATTCTATGTCCACTTGTGATAGAGAAACTGAAATCTAAAGCAGAGTAGAATAACATGGAATGTATTTATATTTTTGCTTAATCTCATATTATCTTAAAGTATGGAATTCTAATTTCAGGAATTTTGATGTGTTAACTTCTGAATGAAAATATTCTTTCTAATTCCAGGCTATATAACTACAATTCCTAGGAACTCCAGCCTGTGAGTAGGATACTAGAAGTTCATTGTGGTTCATTAAGATTTTAAAGGTCACATTTTCTCATTTCTATTTTAGATACTACCTTGCTTTAGCAATGCGGGAATTTGATTTGAAAATTGTTATTGTTATGTTAAAATCAGTTTCCTACTACTGTCATTAAAATTAATTATGAGGGAGCCCCCCCTAATTAAAGGGTACCATGTTATTGTTGTGAAATACACTAGGAATCAACCCCAACTTGTTAAAAGAAAAAAAAATCAAATTGAAAAAGATAAATTGGGAAAATTAAGAAAGCAATAAATCAACAAAAAGCACGTGCAAAATTACAAGACTTTTTTTTAGTGATAAATATATTTTCTCAAAATTGCACCATAATAAATATATTTTCTCAAAGTTGGACCATAAGGAAGGCTGAGCGCCAAAGAATAGAGGCCCTTGAACTATGGTGCTGGAAAAGACTTCTGTGAGTCCCTTGGACTGCAAGGCAATCAAACCTGTCAGTCTTCGAGGAGATCAAACCTGACGGCTCTTTAGAAGGCCATTTCCTGAAGATGAAACTCAAATAATTTGCCCACCTAATGAGAAGGAAGGACTCACTTGAGAAGAGCCATGGTGGCACAGCGGTTAGAATACAGTACTTCAGGCTACTTCTGCTGACTGTCGGCTGCCTGTAGTTTGGCAGTTCAAATCTTACCAGGTTCAAGGTTGACTCAGCCTTCCATCCTTCCAAGGTGGATAAAATGAGGATCCAGTTTGTTGGGGGCAATATGCTGACTCTGTAAACCATTAGAGAGAGCTGTAAAGCACTGTGAAGTGGCATATAAGTCTAAATGCTATTGCTATTGCTAATGCTGGGAATGATTGAGGGCAAAAGAATGAGGTGACTGAATGGAGTCACTGAAGCAGTCAGTGTGACTTTAAATGGACTACGGGGGATGGTAGAGGACAAGAAGGCCTGGAGGAATGTTGTCCATTGGGGTCACAATGGTATCAATATGATTAAAAGACATGCCATTTTGTATGATTGTGTAACTGCATACCATAAATATCCATTGTTTACATTGACCAATATTTTTATACTGCCCATCATTGCACTCTAAGTACTTTACCAAAAATAAAAATGAAAAACTCTTAATGCCCTATTCCCCAACACAGAATAAAATACTTCCCCCACCCCCCCAAAAAAATCCCAACATATGAAAGAATAAATCCTAAGCAGCTCACTCACAATTAAGATTCAGAAGCTCATTTGAATAAATTATCTTTATATCCCTGCAAAGTACCACACCTAGAGTACTGCATCCAGTTTTGGTCACCACATTATAAAAAAGATATTGAGGTTCTAGA
The DNA here is from genome assembly GCF_900518735.1 of Pseudonaja textilis. Next base: position 16,082,163 of record NW_020769309.1, read on the forward strand.
AAAAGTACAGAGAAGAGCAACCAGGGTGATTAGGGGACTGGAGGCTAACACATACAATGAACGGTTGCAGGAATTGGGCTTGGCTAGTCTAGAAAAGAGAAGGACCAGGGGATACATGATAGCAGTCTTCCAATATTTGAGGGGCTGCCACAGGGAGGAAGGGGTCAAGCTATTTTCTAAAGTGCCTATAGGCCAGACAAGGAATAATGGATGGAAACTGAACAAGGAGAGATTTAACCTGGAAATAAGGAGAAACTTTCTGACAGTGAGAACAATCAACCAATGGAACAGCTTGCCCTCAGAAGTTGTGGGAGCGCCATCACTTGAGATTTTCAAGAAGAGATTGGACTGCCATTTGTCAGAAATGGTGTAGGATCTCCTGCTTGGGTCGGGGGTTGGACTAGATGACCTACAAGGTCCCTTCCAACTCTGATTATCTGTATCTGAGTAGTAGTAATGAAAGGCTTAGGGATACATAATTCTAAAGCATCAGGACTTGCTACCCAGAAAGTACATATAGATTTTGAAACAACAGCAACAAGTTTTGATAGTTAAGATAAAAGCTATCAAACTGTAATTTCTATGTGGAAGGTCATTTTCTGACAATAAAAAAAGCTCTCTCAGCAGCCCGCTGAAAAATCCCACATTTAAAATCCCATACTTAAAAATATAAAGGCCATTTACAGCATAATGAAAATGATGGCATTTCTTTTGAGGCATCTGCAGATAAGGACACTGACTTCACCAGGGAAAGAGATTCTAACTGTATATATAGATCTCCATGAATAGCAATAGCACTTAGGCTTATATACCGCTTTATAGTGCTTTACAGCCCTCTCTAAATGGTTTTACAGAGTCAGCCTATTGCCCCAACAATCTGGGTCCTCATTTTACCCAACTTGGAAGGATGGAAGACTGAGTCAATCTTGAGCCTGATTTGAACTGCCAAATTGCAGGCAGCCAGTAGTCAGCAGAAGTGGCCTGCAGTACTGCACTCGAACCACTACGCCACTGAGGCTCATGAATACATCTAAAAGCCTCATGGTAATATTGCATATTTTGGAAAGGGCTGTTCTCCTAGCATTAAGATACAGAGATTTACAATTGTAACTACAGCATATTGAAATGAACATTCATAATCAATGGAATTTTGTGTGTGTGTGTGTGTGTGTGTGTGTGTGTGTGTGGTGTGGTATGTAACCATATGTATATGTATATATAATGTAACCATACATGATAAGACAAATGTCTCCATCATGAACTTTTACTGATTTTTAATTGTTTAATTCTATCCAACAAACAAAGAATGTCAAAAAAAAGGTCAAGACTTGTTCTCTATCATTGCAGAATGTGGAACATTAGATTTAAATTACAGGAATTACAGGAAGGCAGACTGAGACTGTATGGTATAAAAAAAACCCTCAAAAGTAATAGCTGTTTTACAGTGGAACCAATTACCCAGAGAGTGGGAGAGCTGTTCTTCACTGGATGTGCTTAGGCAGAAGCTAAACAGACATTTGTCAGGAATGCTTAATTTGGAATTCTATACTAATTATGGAATTGGTCACAATGTCCTAAATGACACCTTCCATTCTATGTTCTATGGACTGTAATTAATAATATTAAGGTTTACTAAAGGAAATAAAAGTTCATTTACAGGAATTCTATCCAAATGATCACATCAAATGTGTTCCTTCCTCACCACTCATGTGAGGAGAGAAAGAAAATGCTAAAAAGTAGAATGAAGGAGCAAGAGAAACTGTCAGAAGAAGAAAGGGAAACATAAGGGATACCTTGTTTTGGTTCAGATCTCACTCAGTATTTATTTCAGTTTTGTCTTTCATTATTTTCTTACCTCCACCATAAAGGAGGACTCTTAGTGACCACAATAGATTTTCTCCATGAAGATATTTAATCTAGCTTGGTTCTTCAAATATTCCAGTGTTTCATCCATTATCATTGTAACTAATTCCATTCATTTTTTTTTTTATCTGTCAGCCCTGTAGCCCAGGCTAAGAAACCAATGCCATATGGGTCAGAGTTACTTTTATTGGAACAGAATATTGCAAGTCTGGATGTGCTTCTCCATTCCCTCACTTTATCTTTGTGTGAACTAGGGAGAAATGTAGTCAAATTGATTTCTTGAAACAGTCTGAAGCCTTGTTTGTCTGACCATTGCCTTGACAGCAGCTCTTCCTCCAGTCTTTTAAGGCCATTCCCTCTGCCCTACACACTGCGACCTTCTTTTCCTTCTGTCAGCTCTGTAAGATAGACAAGACAGAAATACACACTAAGTTGTCTTTAAGCTACTTTTATTAAAACAGTAAAGTACCCGAATCTTGCATCTAAATGTGCTTCTTTTCCCCTCCCTCTTTTATCTTTTTTAAATAATTCTTGGCACAGGCTCAAACCACATTTTTCAGATTGTTTTACCTCTGTCTACCCAGCCATCTTCTATAGTATCTATACTTTCCTTCAACTTTACCAAGCATTAGAGTCTTCTCCAGAAGATAGTTTTTTAAATATTATGTCCAGAGAATAATAATTGGATCTTGGTAATTTGTGTGGGAAGGACTTAGTTACTTACTGCAGCTTGCATTTTAAAGCTAAATGACAGTTAAAACTGTTAACATAATTCTAATTCAGTTCTTATTTTATAAATGGAAAATAGTGTCATTACTCAAGGGAGGAGAGGAGAAGAGAGGAGAGAAGAGGAAAGGGAGGAGTGGTGAGGTGAGGAGAGGAGAGAGGATCTAAAGGATACACAAGGCACCATGAATTGTCTGTTGTGTCATAACAAATCATAAGGATGTTGCAGGTATTTGATCAGCTCATGATCAAATGATTAAAACATGATCAGCTCATGTCACTATCTAAGTTCTGTCAATATAGGATAAAATGCCACTGAACTGAATATTAGGAAATCATCATCTCATTCTAATCCAGATAGATAGATAGATAGATAGATAGATAGATAGATAGATAGATAGATAGATAGATAGATAGACAGACAGACAAACAGACAGACAGCTTTATTCCAACTATTTCATTGGGTAAAGAACGCAATGACTGGATATTTGCCAAGCAAATTATTGGTCATTTTCTCTAATGCTCTTCAAGTTGATGAACCAACATTGTCCTAGCTATTTATCTATAAATAGTGGCATTTGCAGGGAGGTATTTTTAAAAATAAAGATGGAAATTATAAATGCAAAATTGAAGTTCCACTTCCAATTTTTTGGTGGCAATCATTACCCTGAATTTTTAAAAAAACTACTTCTCCTTGGCAGATGCCACTATCTATAAATCCTGTTTCACTATATTTAAAGTTGCATGATTCTTCAAACTGGCAGAAATAGCTTTTTATCTCTCTTTTCTCAGAATGGTAAGAAAATAAATTATTAGTATTTTAGTTTTGTCCCATTGCCATGACATATTTATTTTTCAACATAAATCATTGGAAGTTATTCACATTATACTGAGAGAGGATCAGTGACAAGAATTATTTTTGAACACTAATTAAAGTTAACTGTTTTTTTATTCAAACATTTGCAGTATACTTTGAATGCTATTTGACAATTTCCTTTCAAAAAAGCCTACAATACACAATAATACAATGCATATTAGTTATGGCAACTAAAACTTAGAATGAATGCATAATATTCATAGAACAAACTTGATGCCCTATAAAAAGTCTATCCAGTTACCCAAACAGCTACATGCCACCCATCTTCTACTTTGTCAATCTCAGGGCATAAACTAGAACTTATTCCATAGGAAGGCTAAATCTACTTTTCTTGAGATTTAACTACAATAAGAAAATCTTACAAGTCTGATTTTGTTGTAATCTTCTTGTCAACCATATAACTGAATGAATTAAGGAGGTGTCTGTTTGAACCACTTTTGAACATTACAATATATGGCCCTTCTTGGCTTTAAAAAGTTTTCGCTTTTGTTGTCTTGGCTAAAGAGTCTTCATATCTCCACTAAAATCATCTTCCTTACTGTCTACATACTCTCAGCAAGAACCGTTACTCAAAATGTACAGACTGATGGTTTTGCCTCTGGATAAAAATCAGATTCAATTCAAATGTATAATTGTATCGCTTTTGCTATTCTTTTTTTCTCATTTCTTTTAACACTTTTTAAAAAGTGAAAATATTACTTCTGAATACTTTCCTGCACTTAATACATTATGGGAAAAGAATTGATAGAGAAAACAGTTTCTCCTAGGTGGAAGTAACAGCCATTAGAAATATCAGTATGTGTTCAATCTATAATTTATGGAAACTTTTATTATTCCACAAGAAGCCATGCTGCTGATTTGTTTAGCATACACAAAATCATGTAGTAAACTTGCTTTTGGTATCAGATTTGATAATCAGTTCAATTTTCCCCTGTAAACATGCTAGATATTGCATTGACATAATAATATATGTATACAGTGGACAAAAGGGGAAAAAAGAATTTAATGTCTTCTCCCAAAAAGAGGAAAAAGTCTCCCGCAAAATAAAACTTTTCTAGGACATTTCTAAACAGCCATGTGCCATAATGATTAAGGTATGAAGCTTAGATGCTGAATGCTGTTGAGCCTCTTATTATCTGTCAATCAAATGACCTCACAGAATGTGGATGTGATATAAAATTGAATGGGAAATGCCATACAAATGCAACCTTGAACTCCAGAAGGAAAGGCTAGAGATAAATGTAATGAATAATAAATAAAAATAAATGTTCCATCAACTTGTCAGTGGGCAAGTCTCATTGAATTCTTGTTATTTTTCTATGCAGTTCAAGAATTTGTTCTTGCTCCATAAGAATGAAGCTTCCTCGGAACTTGTAGAACAGACTGATTGGTAACTTTTTCAGTCTATTTCAAGACAAGCAAACAAGCATATCTACGATCTTGCTATAGAGACTGCATACATATTTAATTTTGCTTAATTTAGTGAACATCTAAAGAAGCTTTATTTTCAATTACATAATATTTCTGCCATAAAAAAACCTTTCCTCAATTGATAGCAGCATACAGGCTTAAATAAAACATACAAAGAAACTTAAGGTTTTATGTTATGGCTTTATATTATTTGTTATGCTGAAGTGCAACCAGTGTTTAAAATAAGTAGGAATATATAACTACATCAGTGTGGAAAGCACATTCAAAAAATATAAATGCAGTTTGAGGTAAACAAAGAGTAAATTATTTCCTTTGACAGGGAATTACTGCTGTTGGATTCTTATGTCTGATGGAGACAATAATACCTTTGACCCAATTAAAAATAAATATAAATATGGAAATTAAGATATATTCACATACTTACTGGAAAACTAACCCAACCAAAATCAAAAGCATTCAAGATAATTCTAGATATTACTTTAATTTCTAAGAGTGCATTGAACAACTGGATTTGTAAAAAGAAAGTAGGTAGCATCTCTGAATCAAGATCAGTTCATGTGGATCAAAGAGGATCAAACATTTAACCACAGTGACTTTGTTTCTAAATGTTACTGATCTTCCCACAGATATTATTACTAATATTCCAATGTGTACCAGAATTTTCAGAACAAGTGCCTATGTGGTGCCATGCTCAATAAAATATATAGATTGTTAGCAAATGATAGTTTTTCCTCCATTCTAAAAGGTGGGGAGTACCCCAACATTTTTGAACAAGACCATCTCAGCATTTTTTAACTTCTGCATGCTGTTGTAGACTTAAACTGCCCCAACTCCTTCCCAGCAATTACCTACAATTCAAATCACCTCTCTGTACAAGAAACTTAGTAGAAGGTCTTTTAAAATATGCTTCTGCTCCATGAAGCACAGAGCCAAAACAAGCTATCCCTTGACACTCTATACTTCTGGTGCTCATTCTGATACCAGCTGGGGCCCTTAATTAAGTGGGATGGAAAGTCACTCTTTCATTGTATCATTCATGTGAAGTTGGCAAAGGGGCACATGTGCCATGACATTATCACACAAATAATTTACCGTACATGCTTGTATGCAATGATATTGTTAGGGATACACCCTAGCAAGATCTGCAGGGCAGTCAGGCAGGCAGGCAAAATATGTGAGATAAACGTTTTTGTAGCTTACACTCAGTAAAACAGAGGCACAGTGCTAATTAATAGTTTTATTCCAGCAAGAGTTAAAGCATAGTCAAAACAGTCCATATATCATTCACTTAGTTCAGTCCATCCAGGGATTATTCAGTTGCAAATTCCAGTGTCGAAAAAGAGAGGTCAGTACACTTACAAATATCAGTCCGGTGATATATCTCCTCGCAGTAGAGAGATATGAAGAACTCAAAAACTCCTCTCTTCCTTCAGCAACTCTTCAGTAGGGGAAATATGCAGCTAACAAACCATGCAATCCAGTAAATTGTCAGTAATTGCCAGCAAACCGTCAGGGAATCGTCAGCAATCAGTCAGGTTGTCTTGCTCCCTCTTATGGTGGTTTCACACCACACCCAAAATTACATGCTTTGCATTTAAAGTGGCACACACTTAAACTAACAATCATAGCTTATATATATTATTTTACCCAAACTACGTTAGGTGACCTATGTTATACCTAACATTCTCCCCTTTTGGGTAATATAATAATATATATATCTATTTACAACCTTAACCCATAGTCATCACAACTCTCTTTGTGTTTCACTGCACCTTGGGCTTTTGTAAACTGATCAGCAATATTTTGCTCGGTCATACAATATTCCAATCTTATTAAACCATTTTTTACAGATTGTCTTACATTCAGATATCTAAGATCTGTATGCTTAGATCTCGTTTTTACAGCAATATTTGTAGCCATCTGTATGGCTGCTTGATTGTCCTCATACACAACAATGGAATCATTAACAGTTAATCCCATATCCAACAACAACTGTTTATACAGAATTAAATCAGTACATAATAAGGATAGACATGAAAATTCTGCTTCCATTGTGGACATACTTATGTGTTGCTGTCTAATTGACCTCCAACCAATCAATGCTTTTCCTAGTAGTATAGCCATTCCTGAAGTTGATTTCCTAGTGTTTATATCTGTTGCAAAACTTGCATCAGCATATGCACTTAAAATCAAATCATCTTTTGGCTCCAAATACAATGCATAATGCATTGTCCTTTTAAGATATCTTAAGATATGTTTTGCTGCTTGCCAGTGTCGTTCAGCGGGTTCAGCGTTGAATCTAGCCAATTGATTAATACTATAGGCAATATCTGGCCTTGACCAATTACTAATGTACGATAGACTGCCAATTAGCGACTGATAGATAGTCTTATCGAATTTTGAACTCTGAGCATCAGTCCGGCAAAATTCCTGACTCATTGGAGTTTTTGCTGGTTTACAAAGTTCCATCTTATATGTTTTTAGTAATTGATAAATCTTATCCTCTTGAGATATCTTATAGCCACTATTGGTTTTATTTATTGTCAATCCGAGATACTGTTTTATCTCTCCTAATTGCTTTAATTTTATCCTCTTACCTAATAATGATATTATTTCAGTAGCTTCATTATTAGTTTTTGTAATTAAGGCAATATCATCTGTAAACAACAATAATAATGACACTATTCCATTTTTCTCTCTTTTAAATAAACATGGATCAGCTAAACCTGCTTTAAACCCTATATTGTTTAACTCCTTAACAATATATTGGTTCCATTCATAACCAGATTGTTTTAATCCATAGAGACTCTTTTTAAGTTTCCAACAGTCATTATTAGTTTTATCATCCTTAATCCCTACAGGTTTCTTTAGGTATATAGTGTGCTGCAATGGCGCATGCAGATAGGCAGTTTCTACATCTAAATGATTTATGATATAGTTTTTCTTAGCTGCCCACACTAAAGCTGCTCTCAAGGTTGTTGCTTTTAGACTTGGTGCAAACACTTCATCATAATCACATGCAGTTTGATTAAATCCTTGAGCTACCAACCTAGCCTTATGGGTAACAGTCCCATTTTTACCTGTTTTTAATTTAAATATCCATTTGCAGCCAATGGACTTTTCTAGCATTCTCATAGACTCCCATCTGTTTTAATGAATTCAGTTCCTTTTGCATTGCTGTATGCCAGTTCTCCTGATCCTTCGCAGGATACAATTTCAATTCTTCCACAGTGGTTGGAATTTTACTAATCTGGCACACCACACTTGCCTGATACCTATCAGGTGGTCTACTCTCTCGTGTTGACCGTCTAGGTAGAACAGGACTTACAGGTGGGCTCTTATCTATCACCTGTTCCTGGTTATCTATTTCTTCTTCACTTATTTCTTCTTTAATTGGTTCTATTTTTACTTTCTTTACTTTCTCTTCAATTGGATTTTCCTCATCACTAGTATGGTGGCTCGGGCCCCTGTAGGTTTCTATAATTACACTTTTATTCGAATCTTGTTCCAATTTGTGCCATCCTACATGTTCCAGGAATTGTGCACTAGCACTACAATAAATTCTAGTTGTGCCCTCTTCCCAGAACCTGTAAGATCTATGGTTTGATTCGTAACCTACAAAATATAATCTTTTAGCCCTATGCTGTGCCTTATGTCTCAGTTGTGTAGGAATATGCACCCATGCTGGTGCTCCAAATGTGTGCATATAGCTTAGGTCAGGTTTTCTACCATGCCACCGTGTGAATGGTAATTCACCTGTTGTTGAGTTAACAACATTATTCAATATATGATTACCACACATTATTGCTTCTCCCCACAAATTCTCAGGTAATCCTGAATCCGACAACATAGTACGAGCCATTGCCTGCAGTGTTTGGCCTCGCCTTTCTATAAAGGAATTATGTTGTGACCTATATGGTGCAGACCTTTTATGTTCTACACCTGCCATCTTCAGTCTATTTTGGAATTTATTATTTATAAATTCCGTACCATTATCAGTTACAAGAGTTACTAGTTTCCTTTTAGTTTTTCTCTCTGCAAACTTCAACCAATTAAAGAAATTTTGATATGTTTCCATTTTACTCTTCATTAAATAACAGAAACCATATCTAGAATAATGATCCATTATACTTAATATATAACGAGCACCTCCCACACTTGGTTTATTAGGACCGATAATATCAGCAAATACGACCTCTAGAGGCTCCTTAAATCCATTAATTCTATTTGCTGGTATTACCTTGCTTTTTTCTTGACTGCAAGCATTGCAGTGCAAATACTTACTGCAAGGCTTCAGTTTTATACCTTTAGACAGTTCAACCATTTGCTTGAGCATTTTAAAATTTATATGCCCTAAACGTCTGTGTAACAAATGTATGCATTCATCATGAGGTTTAACGTTATTATACACTGTGTTAGCCACCTCTAATTGATTATCATTTAACACATACAATTCACCTTTTAAAGTTGCAGTCACTTTTTTACCTTCCTTTTCTATTATGCAGTTTTCTCCCCTAAAGGTAACTACATAACCTAGTTTAATCAAAACTCTAACTGAAAGCAAATTAAACTTAAGTTGTGGTACATATAACATCTTTACATTTTCTTTTATGCAAGAACAATATGCTGTACCTTGACCTCTTGCTTTCAGTTTCCAACCATTCGCTAATGATATCTGCTGTGAACTCATGGACATCTTAATAAATCTTTTCTTATCTTTTGTTATGCAGTGCGATGCTCCACTATCTACAACCCAAAAATTATTATTGTTCACAGTTTGGTTGCTATACATGGCTAACTCTAAGCACTTTTTATCCTTTTGATGCCTTTTAGCATTCTGGCTGGCATTTTGGCGTTTTTCTTTCTTGCAGAATCTAGCCAAATGTCCTTTTCTTCCACAATTAAAACATTTTCTAATTGTGTAGGCTGACGAAGATAATTCCTCTTCTTGTGGTTGTTCCCTTCTGAGTTGATCCCTTTCAAGCCTTCTCCTGGCTTCTTCAATTAATCTGCCAGTAATGTCAGTTAATGTGAGGTTATCCTTTGGCAGCACTTCCAGTGAAGTTACATAGTCATCATAGCTCTCATCTAATGAAGACAAAATTATATAAACCTGATGCAGTTCAGTGAAGATAAGCTCTTTTTCATGCAGCTCCTGAAAAATCCTCTTCATAGTGTTTATATGAGTCAACATGTCTCCATTCTTTTGAAGATGTGTTCTAAACAGCTTCCGTGTAAGGTTTATATGAGCTCCTACACTGTCTCGAACATAAATCTTCTTTAAATTCTCCCAGCACTTAGCAGCTGTTTCTTCTCCACGAATATGGACAAGCTGCTGGTCACAGAGTGTCAGTCCTATTATACAGAGAGCTGAAATAAATGTCTTTTCAAACTCACTTCCCCTATCCAAGGTGTTATATTTCATCATCATAATTATCATCATCATTGTTTTAAACAAACTGCTCACCTGAACTAGATCAAACCAGCCAGTGAAACAACTAAGCTGCAGTTTAACCTCTACTTGTATTTCTATGTACCATTTTCATTATATTTTTCATTTTTAATTTATAGTACCATTCTAAACAACATGAATACACCAAAAAGATAGTAATCAAATGAATTACACAGTTCCCCCCCAAAAGCTAAGATGTGCAACAAAGTTTGCTCTCCTTCCCAAACATGCATATACACATATTCCGTCTGCTTTTAGTTCTTCCAATAGCAGAAAAGTATCATTCACACACAGTATATCCCCCTCCTCTATTCATACAAACAAACATAACTGAAAGAGATAATACACACAATTTATTCATTTTATCATTCAGTTAAATAACTGGGTAATATATCCATCAATTCCTGACCTTCCCCATGGAGCTTAGCAAATAAAATATGATATCCCTTCCAAGAAGGATTTATAATGCCTGAAGGGAATTGGGATAAGTAATTCAAGCTTATTCTATCAATTCTTATTCATTAAACCCTTCATATTATCAGTTGCATTGCTCACTCACTCTCTCGCTCTCCACCACATATTTTCTAACTAGAATAATTATAATAAAAATGGCCTTTTTTGTAATGATGTGTACATAATATTGCATTAAATCAGGAGTGGTGAACATATTTTTGGGTAGGGGAAATATTTAGCGTTCTTGAGTATGTGGGGACCATATTACCAGAAGTGGGTACAAGTAAGCTAGAAATTGAAGAATGTATGAATTATTTAAGTTAAGTTATTCAGTAACTGAAACATTATGTTGACATTAAATTATTGGAGTTACTATATGAAGCATTCCCATAGTTATTTAGTATCATTGTGATAATAATTAATCAGGATACTTTTTATTTTATACAGCACTATCTTATTGTTCTTATTAGTGTGCACAGATTGTTAAAAAGACTGCCTTCCCTTGTTTGGATTAAAATTAATATCCTTTAATTCAATTCCCTCTACCTGTTCTTGGCTTCAAATATGTTACTGGCATCTTGTCTCAGAACTGCGGTTGTCAGCCATAGTTAACTATAGTTATCTGGAAACAAAAGATTAGAAATCAAAATATCTCTGCTGGGATATCCTGCAGAACTTTGCAGATGGAAGGAAGCAGAAAAGAGATCACCTTACCAGTCCTTCCAAATGCTGGAAGGTGTGATATGGGGTGTAGGGGGGATTCTTTTAAAGAGGAGGATATCTGAAACTAAAGGCATGAATTTTATTTTTGTAAGAGCTTACGTGGAATGTTTTAATATAGAATAATAATAATAATAATTCCCCATTGAAATCCAGTAGAAAATCTCTAAACTGGCAGGTGCTATACAAAGGAAGAAAAGAGAAGAAAAATCTTAGTGATAGTGTTTTCCTCTGCCCCTCCCTCTCAAAAAAACCCCTTCCCCAAACAATTATACAGTATATGGCACAGGCTTGGAGATTGCCAAAATCTAGGCATTTATTCATAGTACTTCATGACATTTTGAGGCTTACCAATGAGAGTTTGTGAATCCAGAAGGCATGACTCTACCACTCTAAGAAAAAAAATGACCAAATTGAATCAGAATCTTCATTTTAACCTTTTTAGTTCCTTCTTGGACTTCTACTTTTTATATCATTTATATGACATTAATGTCAACAAACTTTTTCAATTAAAAAAACCTCTTAGGATTTGTAACGTCCACTTCCACTGTTCATTTGTCTAACTTTTTTTTTCTGTAGTTCTTTATTCCTATGTCAATGTTTTTCAAACTTGGCAACTTTAAGTTATATGAACTTAACACATCCTGACGTTGTAATCTTTGGGTGGGGGGGGAACCCTCTGATATCCATGATCTAAAGATTGAAGGAAACTTAGATACTGAATCACATTGCTTGTCTTATAGTGATCAATACTGCTTATAATTTTCTTAAGCTGCATTTAACCATATTCTCGAGGTTCCTGTATTTTAGAAAGATTTGTAGGGGCACATTTTTCCTGACTGCCTAATACAGACACTGCAAGTCCAGAGTCTGATTGTGTTAGCTTTATCTATGATATGTAAATAAGCATTTATAAGCTCAAAGAATTGGATTAAGAAAACCATAAAAATACATTAAATATCAAATACAAGAAATTAATGTTATAGTCAGGCTACTTTTGGGAATCTAGAACTATTGTAATGCCAATAAAATGTACACATTCCATAATTACATTGCTTTAAGCATGAACAAACACAAAATTTTATTTGGACATGCTGCTTCATTACCATTGGTATGGTTTTAGCTTTACAGTTTTAGACACTTGTGTTGCCGCTGGTGTAGATTTCTTGCTTGGAGCATGTTAAGGACTGTGCCAAAGATAAAGCACAGAAGACATTCAGTATAATGCAACTGGGACAGAATAGGAATGTCGTATCTAAATCACAGAAGTGTGCTTAGGATAGTAGGGCAGCATGGGAGAATTAGGAAAAGTTACTGTAGAATTATTTTAGATTAAAGAATCATGTTTCAGATTGTTATGTTAACTTTATTCGTTTATTCACTTGTAACTGTAGGAAATCTATGTTCACTGACATTTAAAACTTTTCCTAATATATAAGGTAAACTTCCTCTAATATGCACATCATTGCTTCTAATCTGTTCAGTTTGAATACGCTCACAGTTATTGGTATGATGTTTTTGGTGCAGAATGAGAGACCCCAGTGGACTTCATTAGTTTCTATTTGGGTTTGTCATGGGACAATCCACTTTAGATTAAAAGGAAATTTAGGTAACTGATGAATAGATTGAAGTGAGGAAAAATGATTAATTACCAAACAAAACACAAGACGTAAATAAATAAGAATTTAGTAGTCAGCATAACTGTCATTGTGGTATTTCTTGGGAGACGTCTAAAAGGACTTCAGATATAACCAAATTAATAAAGAGGTTGTTGATAATGAGAAAAATACAGGTCATAGTTCTAATTTAGCAATGACTTTGCTTCTTTCACCTACATCTGCAATGCAACTCATCACCATTTCAAGTTCAAGTTCAATGGTCCTGTAATCCAGAAGAGGACCTACAAATTGCTCCCACCAGAGGAAATCCATCTTTCCTCATTTTTTTTTATTTCACAAAAAGCCTCTAAAGGTATCTCAAAAAAAATCCATAAAAGAGAAGGATATGAACATATTCAGGAGCAAAACAGATTAAGGCAGGTTAACTGAACTTAGTTTGCACAATGCCAACAACTCTTTTGTGCCCCAGGGACCCTTCACAAGATTTTCTGATTGTTGATTTATGCATTGTATTTAGGTGTAAAGCACCTAAAATGAGTCTGTCATTGGGACAAATGTTGCCAATGCTGGATATATCCCAAATATTTTTCCCTATGTGCTCTTGAACTTCAAGAACCATTCAACTGTATGGAACCCTTAACTTGATCTAGTAATTAATTGCTCAGCAAAACTACCCATACTCAATGGACACTATTTCTCTAAATTGTTCCATACCTAAACCAGAAAGCATGATGATACCCGATATTGTAAATATTCATGAAGGGCAGAAAATTATTATGAACAGCATTACAATATTTGAGAACTGGAAAGCTCCTCTAGAGAAAGCCAGAAAATGTAAACACTGAAAATTTCATCCCACTTCCTGTTTTTTATCCCTAACTCAACATGCCAGTAAAGTGATTGGGAATGACAACAATGTCTGCACTAAGGGGTCCTTGTTACTCTCTGGCCTTACTTGTTATCTTGCAGACATTTCATTATCCATAGTTAATCTATGCTGATCTGGGTGCTTACTGCTGGTGGAGAGGTACTTTCAATGTCTTCAAGAAAACAAGCAAGCTCAGAGAACACCAAAAACCCTTCATGTCAACCCTGGACTACAAATACTTTCCTTTATTGATGTCTGCACTATTACAGGCAAAAGCTTAGAAACTGTAATCAGCAGATTGTTCTGTTACAGTTAGCTACACAAAAACATATGTCATCCTTGCAAGATAGTTTAGACCAGAAGCATGTCCAGAAATACTAGCTGTAACATTATTATGAGGTTACATAACAGAGTCTTGTAAGTCTAAAAATACATCTCTCCTGACTCTTCCTCTTTACAGATCAAAAAACTACAGAAGGTCCCAATGGTGGGATTCAGCCAGTTCACACCACTTTCGGAGAATCGGTTGTTAACTTTCTGAGCAGTATGATGAACTGGTTGTTGGAAGAAATCATTAGGGCAGAGAACTGGTTGTTAAATTATTTGAATCCCACCACTAAAAGTCCCATCTGATATGTTTGCCATATCCCCTATTCCTTTTGCAAGTTCAGCTTCCTCTTATCTAACTATTGCCTAGTCTGTATTTTTTCCTGTTGTTTTCCAAGGTGATTCCCATGTGCCATTATGCTGCCATTACATTATAAGAGTAGGATTATCTCTTTCTCTAACTTCCATTATTCTGTACCTACTAGATGCTTGAAATTGTTATCTCTACCTGGATTTGTATGTCTAGGGTAATGTATGAGTTATTACTTTTTCACATCAAACACCATTTTGTATGCATCAGTGTACCTGGGAATGATACCTGCTGATATGACATAACTATTGCCATACATTTTAGCTATAAATTTAACTATACAATAAAATTCTGAGAACCTTGTCCAATTTGGGAACTTTCTAAATGCATAAGAAGACTAAAACTCCAGATTTTCTGCCAATATAATTATTGCCTTAATAATACTTAATAATGCCGGTTTTTATTTAAAAATAAATAAATAAACTTTTTTTCCCTAATGCATGAACAAAATGCATTATGTTATTCCAAGCTAAGACTGTAATTATGGTTCACATTTTCATATAGCAAAAAGTACAAGATTGTTTGTCAGACACATCAGCATACAAAATATATGGAAGAGTAAAATCTGCCCATTGTAAAAGAGTGTATAATATATTTAATAGGTGCTTCTTTGCATAAGAAATGTAATACAGCAAGAAAAAAACCCAAATGTGTGAGCATGTCTCAACCCTATAATCTCAATCTATATAACTAATGTCAACCACTTGGGGGGGGGGGGATAATCTTAGTGGTAAGCCTAATGAACAGTATGACTATGTTGGGCTACGTAATTTGCCAGGAGCTTTATGGTCCTAAATAGATTTTGCTTATGCAAGTATTTATTTTTCTCGTTACTCCTGTACCTTGCTTTTATATATTGTTGTTTTTATATATTGTTATCAAACCTCCTGACTAAAAAAATGCTGAGGTTGTCTTTCTGCACAAATTTAGGACATTTCCATTAATTGTGCCACATGAATCAGCAAACCTTCCACCATAAATATCAAAAGAGAATTTATGTTCCTAGGCTTCTGGTTGTGTCCGTCTGTGAGTCAGGCCCCCATACTTGTTTCAGTTTTAAATTTGGGGCAGCCTATTGTTGTGCCAGAATGGTTTTTTCTTCAACCTGATTGGCTGGGAATCTAGGTCTGTGTTTATTGGTCTTGGAGTTTGCTGTGTTCTGCTTGATTGGTGTTTCTAATATCTTCTGTCTGTTTAGTGGCTCTTTTTGTGTCTTGATTGGTTGGCAACATTGTGTTCCTTTATTGGAGGCCCTTTGTGCAGCTTGGCTCTGGGTAAATGGATGGCTATCATTAGTTAGGAAGCTAAGTTTCATCTGGGTGCCTGGTTGGGGTGTTTTTGAGCTGGAGGTATCAGGGGGGATCTGTTTGTGCCCAGGTGTTTGCCTGGCTAGTGGTGTGGAGATTTTTTTGTTTGTGAGTGCAGGTTTCCAAATGATTGACAGTCTGGTGGAATCATCTCTTCTATTCATGCATGTTCATATAGTGTTTGTGTGTGTGTGTGTGTGTGTGTGTGTGTTACTTCATGTTATGTATTTTTTTAAACATTTATATGATCACCAAGCACGGTGATGACTCTGGGAACCATATAAAAAAGAAAAAAAGAAAAGAAAACCATAATTAATACTAAATAACAGTTTAAAACAATAAAATAGTAAATGTAACTGAAAACTTCTACAAGTCATCTACTTGGAGACTAATTTTCAACCTGTCCCCAAAGACTGAGGGAACCTATGTCTCAACTACCATCCTAAAAGCTAGTTAAATTGAAGCTAACCATACCTGGAGGGAAAATTATTTCCTGGAGCACTCTTTCCCTACATACATAGACATGTCCTGGATCCCATAAGATAGCATTGTTTCAGAGTGTGGTCCCTCAGATAACCCAGCTCTTTGCCATGTAGGGCTTTATAGTTGATAACATTGATGTTGTGGTGTTATGGATGAAAACTTAGTAGGAGCCATGGCAGCTGATAGAGAAGACATGTTATATAGTCATAGCAAGAGACTACCGATACTATCACATTCTGGACTAACCTGAAGCTTCTAAATAGTTTTCAACAACCACATGTACAGTGGATGGCAAACACATTATGTGACTACATAGTCAGTGATGGGAAGCAAAGCCATCTGATCTAGTCTGGTGGAGTCATCTCTTCTATTCATGCTTTCAGGTCTTTTTTCAATCTCTATGGCTTCCCTGATAATTCTGTGGCTGTGGTTTTCTATAGTGGCTAGGGTTTTGGTGCCATTGAAGTTGATGCTATGACCTGTGGCTTCCATGTGTTGGACTAGTGAGGAAGTGTGTTCCAGCTTTTTGACTGCATTTTTGTGTTCATCCAGGCGGGTACTTATTCTTCTATTGGTCTGTCCAATGTATGTGGCCGGGCATGATGCACAGGGGACTTCGTATATGCCTTGGTTTTCCAGGTCAATTTTATCTTTGGGGTTTCTAAGGATGGCTGCCCCAAATTTAAAACTGAAACAAGTGTGGGGGCCTGACTCACAGACAGACACAACCAGAAGCCTGATGATGGCAGATGAGATTCTGCTGAAATGTTGCTACAACTTTAAAAGCACAACTACAATGACGTGGGAAAATACCGGAACAAAGCTGAATGCCATACATGTAAGTACCTGCAAAAACTTAAGATATATATATATATGGTATTTGGCTTTGTTCAGGTATTTTCCCACACATTTGTATGTGTGTATACACACACACACACATATATACATGCATACATACACATATATGTATGTGTGTGTGTGCAGTATATACATAGTAAACTTTACATTGTTCCCCCTCCGCTTTGCTCTATTATGTTGATTTTTCTCTCTCTCCAAATATAAGCATTAAGTTATTTCTGAGAGCAACTGACCCTGTATCAGGGTCTGGTGGCTAAATTGTATGATGAATGGTTGAAGAAGCTAGGTGTGTCTAGCCCAGGGATCTTCAACCTTGGCAACTTTAAGCCAGGTGGACTTCAACTCCTAGAATTCCCCAGCCAGGTTTAAAGTTGCCAAGGTTGGAGACCTAGTCTAGCCTATTGAAGAGAAGAATTGTGGGGACAGGATAACTGTCTTTCAGGACGTGTCAGGCAGTCACGGAGAAGAGGGGATCAACTTATTCTCTTCTGAAGTCCCTTCCAGACCTAGGATTCTATGTTCCATGTTCTGACATCTTCTTATTTATATAAATGGTTTCAGTGTCCTGTGTCACATGATCATGTTTGGTGATCTTTCCTTCGGGTTCCTTCCAGCAAAATCAAGGGAGAAGCTGGCAGGAAGGCTTTCTTTCTTGTTACAGGTTCATTTTTAAATAATACCCAGTTAGGTTGATTCAGACTCAAAAGAGACACAAAAGCACAGCACTTTGTTTCATTATATCTTTGTATAAAAATTGAAGAGATGTTTTATTTTGCAGAAAGAAACATCCAAAAATGATATAAGTGGTCTCCTTACTTTATCCTATTGCTAGCTCTGTACTGTTACTATGACAATTTTGACAATTATTATTATCAAGACAATTACCATACTTTTTACTATTACTATTCAATATACTAGACTCAATTGCTATTATCTATTATCTCTATTACTGTGATGGAATGTAGTCCAGATTTCAAGGAGGGAGGAGTAGCCTTTCCAAAGAAAAGAAAGACAGCAATGTTTACAAATTTTTTGGAAGAGAAGCAAAACATCTTCAAATAAAAACCAGAAAGTTCAGTTGCCTCTTTAAAAAGCAGCTTTGGGACAACCAGGACCTGGATAATTGAGAATTTCCATAGACATTCAGCAACATTAGATAATTTGGTTGGGGGGAAGAATGTCAACATAGCTCCTCTCTAGAGTTCTCAGAGTATATCTTTAATGATACAAATAGTTAGATTTCTATCTATGGGTGAGCAACAAGGAGAGGCTTTTCGGTTTTTGGAGCCTGACAATTTCAATTACCCTATATGCTATTTCTATATACTCTTGCTAGTATCAACATTTTTCCCGATTTCTCCTTTTTCTGTTAATGACCAACATGGAGAGTTGTTGTAATTTTTTTACACTGCTTTGTGTTCCTGGGCTTCTGCACTCTTTTTGGAGTGTTCTCTCCTTCAGAAGGAAAAAAAATCTTTTTTTGGTTTGGCTCTTATACTCAGTTTACTTGTGGTTGTAGAACTCCAAAAATATGCATCTTCTCCCATCTTCCCTGTGTCAATGTCAGAGTTTTATTGGAAACTTTGCCATGTTGATGCTGGGGGAAAGGCTCAAATGGGAGGGAAAGAAGGCAGCCTTTGTAAGTGCCTGCAAATTTGTCAAGCAGCCTACAAATTTGCCAAGCAGCCTACTCTTCCATGGCATAACCATCACATTTTGCCCATTTTCCAATGTTCCATAGTGGCTGCCCAGAGCATCCAACCCTAAGTTTTGTAATGCAGCCTGCAGCACCCATCTGCCTGCCTATGCTCCAAAGCACTTGCCCATACTTCATAGCACCCACCTGTGGCATCTGCCAACCCAACTGTAGCTCTTACTGATAGAGACTTCCTATCTTGTGTTCACATGAAGTCCTTGCTTAATGACCCACATGGTCCTGAGATAATGGTAATCAGGATTGCCAGAATTCTGATCATTAAGGGATGTGGTTATGTGAAGTTGCACTCTATGAATGCAACTTGTAATGATGGAAATTCTGATCCCACTTGCTGTCATAACTCAAATACTACCTGTATTTAGAAAGTGCTTACTTTTATATAGCATGGAAAGGTTTTGAACCACATACAGGAAAAGAATTAATATTCTGTATATTGCTCAGGTGTTGATTTGGCAGCAAACTGCAATGTTAGAAAGGTCCAGGGCCTCAGGAAGTATCCTGAGGGTTCATACTATGAGTTAAAGTTTTCTCTAGTAACTCTAGGATAGTAAATCGGAGTTCATGTGCTTCTGACTATTTTTAACACTGAGTATCAAACTTCTCTAACTTGGTCACCATTAATTGTTCTTTACATGGGTAAATAATAATAAAAAATAACCTTTTGCAATAATCTTTTTATTCCTTCAAGTTTGAAAAGATTGTGATGAGACCATTGTTGATTACTTTTTTATGCCCACATAAATCCCACCATGTTAGATACCCTCAGGCTAGTCTCTACTATTCCACTCTGACTAATATACTCTAAGCAGGACTTCCTTTGGAAAGAATGTGAATGTTTCACCTAGTTTAGCTAGATGCTAGAATTTCATTGTTGCTGTTGTTTTTTTAAAAAAATGACTAACAGTCTATAGTAGGGGATGTTTTGAAGAAGAGACTGGGCAAACATTTGTCTGAAATGGTATAGGGTTTCCTGCTTATACAGGCAGACTAGAAGACAAGGTCCATTCTAACTCTGTTATTCTGTTATTCTGTGTGCGTATAAGTTTTATTAACATTGTTTAATTTCTTGCAACTGTGAAACTCTTTCTACCTTCTGCTCACCATGCAAATGCTTCAAAAGTTGTCTTAATGCTACTGCTATACATGAGTTCCCTTCTGGATTCTGTTCAATGTGATGTTTATAATCTTAGCAGAAGAGCCAGCTTGGTATAGAGATGAAGGCAACAAGCTACAAACTGGCAAAATGTGAGATCTAATCCCTCTTTAATCATAAACTCAGCTGAGTGACCTTGAGCCAGCTATTGTCTGTCAACCCTAGGAAGAAGGAAACAGAAAACCATTCCAGGACAACTTTGCCAGAAAAACTGTAGGGATTTATCCAGGCAGTCATCTGACAATCTCCTAAGAATATGGTATTTCCTTTATAAAGCAGGTTAACTCAGACACAGGAACCAGGAGCACTACTCAGGTGACCCTGAGAACATAGATAAACCTCCAAGTGTTTCAATAACTCTCTAAAAGGATGCAAATGACCAGCTGTCTGCAAGGAATATAAATCCTTCAATTCCTCACTATCCTGTCAGAGCTGAAGGAGCTTCTTGGATGAGAAGTGAAACATCTTCAAAGAAAAAAACAAGAAAGTCCAGTTGCCTCTTGAAAAAGCACCTTTGGGACAACCATGCCCCGTATGACTAAGAATCTCTACAGACTTTCAAACATGCAGGAGTTCTCTGAGAAGCGAAGTTCTATTTTTATTGAAGGAAAGAGGGGGAAAGACAATATGGGATTTCCCCTCCTTCTCCTTATGGTTCCTTTTTAAAAATATTATATTATATATTCCTTTTTTATATTATATATTCCTTTATATTCCTTTTTTAAAAGCCACTGTAAAATACTGAAGAATTCACTGGAGCAACATAAGAAACTTTGCAACTGACTGGATAATTTCTAATTTTTATTTACATTGCCTCTTCTTCTATTGGGAGTCTCTGCTGTCTTCTAGTCCCTTCTGTGAATGGAAAAAAAGACATTCCAGCCACACACACACACACACACACACAAAATCTGGATCCAGTCCAATGTTTGGTACAGGTACCAACTATACATTTACTTCTTCCTTCTGTCTACTCCTACTCCACTGAATACATAACAATTAAAAAAAAAAAACCTGCAGGCTGAACAACCAGGCACACATTCTTGTAATAAAATCTATGGAGTTCCATGAAAATCATGGCACAAGAAAGATAAAATTGTATTTCAAATTGTACTTTTTGCTCAATCTCTCATATTGGAGTTCTCTTGAAAAAAATAAACACAAAACATAGAACATTACAGACTCAGTAATTATCACCTTATGAACATAATGTTTATAATGTTCTCTAGTAGAAAATTTTAAGAAGTAACAGTCTAATCACCTTGGCAATACCAAGAATCAGATGCCAGAATAATTTGCAAAACAATGAAGTTAGAAAATAATAGATTATAGTGGGCTAATTAATAAAATAAATTGTGTACAAAATAATATGAAATATTTTTATTGATATATTATTGATAAATATGACTGTTCTAATGCAAAAGTTTTGATTTCTATATCCTATTGCAGTATTATAGTTTCTAAATTTATAAACAAATGATGCAGGTATATATTCATACAATGCTAATGATACTCTATACAGAACATTAAAAGATAGTTGAAGATCAAAATGGTGAATATAATAATAATACTTTATTTGTGGTCACAGACCAAAACATAAGTACAACAAAAGAAGAATATAGGAAAATTAATCATGAACAATTGGTCACCAAAAACTTGACAAGGGGGAATTACAGCGTTCTCCTCTGATGGTTACAGCTCTTAAATTTTTTTTGGAAACCTGAGAAGTGATGTATGAGGAGCCATCCCCAAGACAATATAAGAACAAATTACTATCATTGGGTCTAGAAGGGTCTGTTTCAAGGAGAGACAGTAACTTAGATCTGCCTGCATTATACATAAGGCAATATAAAAGGACATACTCCACAGTTTCAGCCTCAGCTCTGTCACAGGGGCATAGCCACTCGTTAATCGGGAGCTTCTTAAATCGCCCATCCAGTGTTGCTGAGGGCAAGACATTAAAACAAGCTAGGGAGAAAGCTCTTCTATACTTGGGAATGGTTAGAGTGTAAAAATAGGAAGCCATCCTCAGACCGTAATTATTAAATTGGCTGAAAATCAGAGGGGAGCAAGTTTTGTTAGCTCTGGTTCATAGATATTGCAAGTCAATGTCCTCAAGCCGCTGGACTACCCTAAATTGGGTGTCCTTAAGACCATAATCTCCCAGTGCATCCTCTGTAAAACCTAGCAGGTGTAATTTCTTCATCAGCTCCCTCTCCCAATGAGAAATATGAGAGTCAGCAAATGCCAGGGAGAAGTAGCTACCAGGAACTGCCAAAAAGAGCACCCGAAACCACCATTTAAAAGTGTTAATCCACGCCATACATTCGACTGATCGAATGCCCAGTTCCAGGTACATCAGAGCAAAACCAACACAAGGAGGAAGACCAGAAGTTTTCTAAGAAAGACAGCCTGGGTTCTTTCAATACAATCCTTGAAGCCCCATATCCATATGGGAATTTCGTAAAGAGTTTGAGCCAAAGTTTTGGCTTTGTAACTATGCAGAGAAGAAGGAATAAACTGGCCTCCTTGGGTATAAAAAAAATCTTAAAATCTGCTGGTGACTACAGGAGGCCAAATTCAGCACCTGGGTTCAATGTCTAGCCCAAGCACCGGTGTTCTGAAATTGAATACCTAAATACTTAAAATGGAAAACTTGCTTAACAGCATTACCATTGATAGCCCAGTTATACAATTTCTGGGCTCTAGAAAACATCAATACTTTGGATTTGTCGTAATTAATAGACAATTGGTTCTCAGCACAGACCCAAATGCAGAAAGTATTCTTTTCATACCTGGCCTTGACAATGAAAGGAGGACCGCATCATTAGCATAAAGGAGAAGTGGGATCTTCGTAGTTTTGGGGCATGGGACTCAATACGTCCAATGTGAAAGGCCAAGTCAGATAAGAATAAATTAAACAAAAGAGGAGCCAGAACACAACCCTGCCTTATTCCATTCTTAATCAGGATAGGATTAGAAAGTTCTCTCTGCAAACCACACCTGACCTGACTAGAAGTCTGGTTGTACAAGGATCTAATTAAGAACAGAAGATGTCTATCGATAGAACTTTTGAGCAGTTTTGACCACAACAGTCCCCTAGGGATTGAGTCAAATGCTGACTTTAGGTCGATAAAAGCAGTAAAAAGTTTGCCACCTGGTATGGTAGTATATTTATAGACCAGTTGCGCTAAGACAAAGCAGTGGACCAGTGTGGCACAGCCCACTTTAAACCCAATCTGTTCAGCATCAATAATATTGGACTCCTCACCCCAAGTGAGGAGTCTACATTGGAGATACTTAGCATACAATTTTCCAATGATGGAGAGCAGGCTTATGGGGAGATAGTCGGCTGGATTGTTCCTATTTCCTCGTTTAAAAACTGGAACAATACTTGCTAAGCTCCAGGAGGTAGGGATCCTGCCAAAGGTATTGATGTGTGTGAAGAGTCTTTCTAAGAGAGGAATCCACCACTCGGGATTGGATTTTAGCAGATCAGGGGGTAAAGCATCAGGGCCATGGGCTTTGCCTGACTTGAGTTTGGAGATAAGCTCGGTAATCTCAACATGAGTCATGGGTTGCCAGTCAGGAACTGCAGGAGGCAGTTG
Organism: Pseudonaja textilis; assembly: GCF_900518735.1. Next base: position 16,105,995 of record NW_020769309.1, read on the forward strand.
TGGCCCAAGCACGGTCGAACTTGTTGACGCCTGGAAAATTGCCAAGAAATGGTTTTCCCAATCTCTGTTGGAAATATAGCAGAGGCAATTCTTGATGACCTGGCAAGGAGCTGGCAACAATTTGCCAAAATAATTGAGTGTTCTTCTGCTGGATGGAGAGAAGAAGTAGATCCCACTTCTCTCTCTCTTTTTAGCTTTCTTTTTCTTAGCAATTAGTCCTTTATACTCCCGCTTCAAGTGATAGTAGTACTCTGGTGGGCATTTATCCCCCTGATTACGAAAGAGAAGATAAACCCGATTAATCTGGTTCCTGAGCATCAGACACTCTTTGTCAAACCAAGAATCACTTCTTGAATGATATGGACTGCTCGGCCTAAGGACAGCTCCCTTTGAACACTGTTAATTAGTGATTCAAAGGCCAAGATTGTCCCTGGGCCACTATCTGTTAGGGCCTGATCGTATAAGCTGAGTGAGCCTTCAAGATTTTCTCCCTTTGCTTTGCATCTTTCGGCTGTCATAAGTAACAGAGGGAGGAGCGGGGAATGGTTATGGAAAGTGAGCTGGAGATGTTACAAATCAGAACTGTATAAGCTGGGGATGGGTAGATTCTTGCTTAGGTTTCTATCCCATGCTAAGTGCAGCTGCAACTCTTTATCAAAATATGTCAAGGTCAATGCATAGAGGCCTCATCACCACCTGGAGATACCCACATGATGATATACACAACTTTTAATTGGATGATCCAATTGAACTATTGGGGGTGGGAACATTGCCATTACTTTGTATATGTGATTTACGCGCCCATTTTCTCAGATTCAGAATTCTTTTGTTGCTACCATTTGATTTCCAGTAAAAGATAACTTTTCTTTGATTAAAGGAGTCTAAGTATTTCTTTCTTGGATTTTGAATGGAGCACCAGCTGACACTGAGACACTCCAGAGATGATAAAAAGGACTGAAACTTTCTTTCAGTATTAGAAGCCCATTTGATCCTCCTTGTATAAAAGGCCACATAGGGATCTAATATCTGGGGACCCCTAGGGAGATGTATATTTGAGGAAAGCCCAATGATTGTAACCTGGGAGTAATGGTTGCTGTCCGTAAGGCAGTCCACATAAAAAGCATGGACTGCCTTTCTAAGAAGCTGGGATACCAGCACAAAATCTATAACACTACTCCCACATGAGGAACTAAAAGTAAACTAACCAGCTAGATCACCTAGAGTACTCCCATTAAGAATTATCTTATTGTATTGGGCTGCTAAAAGGGCTAACTGAATGCCAGCAAAATTTGTTAATTCATCCTTAGAATGTCTGGCTGAAATCAGGTGTCCTATGGCCTGAAGGGTTTCTTGGGAGTAGAGTGCCACAATCTATGGGGGAACTTGGACTCCCAATTGGGCGTTAAAGTCGCCCCCAATAAGAATGTACAGCACTGGGAATTTAGTTTCCATACAAGTAATGTAATTCTGCAGCATGCCCCATTGAGCCTTAGTATCAGCTTGCCTCATCGTTGGGGGAAGATAAACGTTGAACACTAACAGTTTGCTGCATCCTCTCTTAATTAGGAGTGCCATAGCTAAAGAGCCACAGGGGGGCAGCTCCACTGTCTCCACTTTCAAAGATGTAGAGACCAAGCAAGCTAGACCACCCTTAGGCCTTTCTGTTGTAGATTGTCTGGTGGCAGCCAAGGAAATGACTGTAAACCCTGTAAGGGATATCTTTTCACATGCCCAGGTCTCCTGAAGCAGGACCACATCAAATGAGTGAATATAGTTGGCGAATTCTGTGGTACCACACCTTCTCCCCCAACCTATGTTCCACGAAAGGCACTTAAGTGTGCGGGGTTTTTTTTTTTTTTGCCAGATTTAATAGTCATTCTGTGTGATTAATTTTTCCCAGAGCACCCTTCAGATCCAAAAAGATACACCCATTGTTAAGTGGCAGGGTCATCCTCTTAGGAGGCTAAGGCAGGGAAGGAGGGAGGGGAGGGGAGCCTTGTTCATGGGGCTGTAGGGCTCTAAGCGCACTCCAGTTCTTACTTGTAGAATTAATTGGTTGCTTAGTTGGCAAGTATTCAGCAACATCAACAGATGGAGTTTGAAGTAGCCCTGGATCTTCAAATTTACAAATTAGACATTCTGGAGAGAGTGCCAAGGGAGCTTCCATTGGAAAATCAGCATAGACTCCCTGGAGTCCAAGGGAATCCTTATCAGGTAGTGAAAAACTCCAGAGCTTGGATTTAACTGCATTCAGATGCTTTATGATTTGGGCCCTTTCTGGTTGTGGAAACACACAAAAGGAGTCGAAGAGCTGTGTCTACTCCTGGTTCCAGAAATTGTCTTAACATAAGTCAGTCTTATAAATAGATGGAATCCCAGAGGCACTCACCTGGGGCTTATTTACTAAGGAACCATGGGTGCCCTGGGCTGGTGTTGCTTCCTTTGGGGCCATTTCTTCCCAGCTGATCAAGTCAAGGGAAACTTCCTGGTAAGATGTTAGTTGCTGCGGGGGGTTAATTTGACCAGTTGTAGGAGGAACAGTCAGGCTACCATCTGAGAGGATGCCAACTGGAGGTTTTGGGGGAATAGGTATATAATTAGTACATGATGTAGTATCCGAGATGGCTTTCAAGGTTGGCACATTAATATGTGCTGCTGAAGATCTTTTGAGGGCAATAAATCTCCTGCCACTCACAAATTGTTGATTACTCAAGAGTGGCTTAATTGACATATCTTTGAAGACTCTTCTTGGCAGAATACTGAAGGATCTTAACAGGGATGATCTTCTGAAAAATAGTTTTGGGGTGTTAAGAGTTATCATTCAGTGATTATCTGGAGTTTACCATCCAGCTTGATCATCCTTCCTTAACACTGCCTTAAATAGTCATTTGTATTGAAATAAAAAATAAACGAAGGACAACTTTTAACCCAAGGTTATGCATTACAATGGCTAACAGTCAGAATGGTGAATATATACTGATGCTATTCAAAATTAGCATGAAATAGAATTAGCCTTCTGAACTACGGAGTAACAAAGGTTTTTTATTATTATTATATGGCAGATTCAGTTACTTCCTTCCTGTTGATCAGGTACAGTCTTCCAGCTACAGCAGAGTATGAGACAGGTGAACCCCAGTCCAATATCAAAATTTGCTCCAAAGTGTTGCCCAGTGCCAAAACTTTGATTGAGGAAAAGACAAGTCATACAGGAAAGAGTTGGGATTGCTCTCAAATGTAATCTCTTCTCATTTTGTTGGCGATGAAATGATTTGGCTTTGTAGAGTCGGTGAAAGAAACACCAACTGGGTTGACACATAAGTTTAAAATAATTGGAATATTAATGTAGTTTATTTCTGTAAGGCATAGCATTTCAGCATATCAAATTCTATTATTCATGCAGATTTAATTAGTCTACTAACTGAAATAGTATTATTAATAACTTTGGTCATTTCTTCTAGGTATAAAGTTATGAATAACCATTAGGTAAATTTTAATGTTTGAAACAGTAGGAGTGCTATGCTGTTATTTAAGAAAGATTTTTTTTTAAAAAAAAGCAGTGTTATGAACTTAATTAGCAAGAAAGTATTTAAAAAGCATAGATAGCCATTCCCAAATGGTTATGCTCAAGCGGGAAAATGCAGGATACTAACTCTTTGTTCTTACCGGCACGTATGAGCATTAGCCAGCTATTCCTCTTCTGTTAAAATGATAAACTTCCTGATCATTTCCTGTTTATGAGTAAGTAAAATAAAATTAGAACATTCAGATGCGGTTGCAAATGGCTAAGCATATGGTAAGAGATATAAGTCAGATCCTGAGGATTTATTTAAATGTTTTCTACTTTCAATGGAACATAAAAGTGTTGAATAGTGTGAACAAAATTGAGTAGCTCTCTCACAGAGGTGAGTAGTTATCTGACTACTTAAAGCTCTTAAACTAATTAGTACCATTGTCTGCTCCATTGCAATTTGACTTGATGTTATCTGTCTATAAAATTTATCTGATCAGATCAATTTCAAACCAAAACCCTGATGGAAAAACAAGTTCAAGCTTTATGTGCTAGCTTATTTAATTAACTCTCTTTTTTCCCATTGGAAAAAAAATATGTGTGCAAATTATATTGTTAGACTGCAAACCTGACTGTAAAGGGCTCTCACAATGTTTTGGGTTTATTTGGTTTTTAAATTATTACCATAATGCTATATAAAATCAACAAAATGTATGTTATTGTATTTCATAGATTTAGGAACTGGGTGAAGTTAAAATTATGGAACTTAATCAATAGTAATTTATACTTGTTCGCATTTCTGGAAGTATATAATATCAAGGAAAGGAACACCATAATAATATCTGCAAAGTACATAAATTACATGAACTGAAATCTTTTAACATAATGGCCAGCAACTATTAAATAAATAGTCTATATTTTAATAGAAAACTATTGAAAATTCTATATTCTTATATCCAAATGGGCATCATTTATACATGAGATGGATTTTTTATTTAGCAGATTTTAGAGGGGAGGAAAGCCATCATTTATTTTCATCACTTTTTTAAGTAGCAAAAATATGTAACAAAAACAAAACCTGGATAAAAAGCTAAAGCAGTGAGTAAGGCAGTGGTGGAATTCAATTTTTTTTACTACCTGTTCTGTGGGCATGGCTTATTTGGTGGGCGTGGATTGTAGTCATGTGACTGGGTGGATGTGGCAAAGTGGTCAGTGACTGGGTGGGCATGCTTGGTGGTCATGTGATTGGGTGGGCATGGCTTGGTGGTCATGTGACTGGGTGGACGTGGCCAACTCAATGTCACTCACATTAAGGGGTGCCTCATCTGGCCCCTCCCCTCCCAGCCATTCCTTGTCACCCAGCCTCAACTTATCTATAGTTCTGTAAAATTTTTGTTCACCTTTTTTGACTTTATTATCTGTATACTATAGATATACTTTCATGGACCACTGAAAGGAGGAAATGGTTTATTCAAGAGTGTGATAGGCAACAGGCTTTTAAGGGGCTGCCCCAAAGAAAGGGGGACAATGTATTTTCCAAAGAAGCAGAATGCAAACAAGAAGCAATGGATGGAAACTGAACAGAGAGAAGCAACCTAAAATTAAGGAGAAACTTTCTGACAGTAAGAACAATTAACCAGTGGAACTTCCTGTCTCCAGAAGTTCTGGGTGCTCAATCACTGGAAGTTTTTGAGAAAAGACTGGATAGCCATTTCTCTGAAATGGCATAGGGTTCACCCCAAGGTCCCTTCTAAGTATTTTTCTGACACCTTTTCCAGGATTTCTACTCAGAGTTTGGCATACTCAGTTTTCTTGCCTGAGCTGCGGGTTGGACTAGAAGACTTCCAAGGTCCCTTTCAACTCTTGTTAAACACATGTGTATTTTATGCTCTGGACTATTGACATTGAATGCATGTAAACCCTGAAAAATATGTGGTAGCCCTGGGCAAAAGAAAGGCAGAAAAATCACTCTAGGTGTAGGGACAGTGTAAAATATTAACACATGATAAATAATGGAACAATTAAAAATAATAGCACAGAGTTTTATCTCTCCCTATTTTCTCTCTCTCTCTCTCTCTCTCTCTCTCTCTCTCACACACACACACACACACACACACACACACACAGACAGCGCACTTAACAGACAAGCATTTTGGAAGTAGCTCCTTTAAATTTCTCCAAGGCTGGAGTGGATTCCCCCACCCACTCTGTCAGACGCACTCCTTCTCACTCCAGACACTTTAACTCACATGGAAAGCAATACTTGCAGCATCCATGGGGAATCCTTGGAGAAGTTTTTAAAGGACCCGCTGCTTCCAAAATGCATTTCTTTTACATTGCAAAAGTGCTCCAAGGCTCGATTCACCCCCACCCCCTCTGTCAGACCGCACTCCTTTTCACTCTAGCACTTTAACTCACAAGGGGAAAGCGATACTTGCAGCATCCATGGGGAATCCTTGGAGAAGTTTTTAAAAGACCTGCTTCCAAAATGCATTTCTTTTATGTTGCAAAAGTGCTCCAAGTCTTGATTCACCCCCATCCCCTCTGTCAGACCGCACTCCTTCTCACTGCAGCACTTTAACTCACAAGGGGAAAGTGATACATGCAGCGTCCATGGCTTTCTTCCTTTTCCCCGAGGAGAAAGAGGACGTGGGGAATGGAAAGCTAGAAGAGTGATCACAAGTGAGCGACCGGGCAACCAGGTTGGGGGCATGTCCAGCCAGGGATTGCCACCAGTTTGGCAACCCATGCCAAATAACCGCTACCGGTTCACCCAAATAGGTGCGAACCGGTTGAATAGCACCTCTGGAGTGAGGACTAAATATGCTCAAGGAAGATAGAAAACTGACTAGATTTTTTTAAGGTACAACCAAGGCTAATCCAGGAGTCCAAACAGCTACATAGCTTGATGTATTCTAGATTCCTAGGAATAGATTGTAAACTGTAAACTGCCAAAAGCAAGGAGGTGAAAGCTGCTAGGGAATTTTTTTTTTGCCCAAGTCAGAAACAGAGGAAACAAATTAACTATTTATTTATTTATTATTTGTTTATTTATTCATTCATTCAAACTACTCATCTCCTTCATAATTGCAAATGGGTAAAAGTCAAAGGGAGAGATAGGAGATAGGAGACTCCTGGGAAGGCAGTACGGAACTTGCAAGAAAATAAATAGAAAAGAAGTAGAACTCTGAAAATGCATACAAATCTCTGGAGTATGTGGGAGGAAAAAGGCCTCAGACATAGGATTCAGCAGACACATGCATGGGTGAGGAAAGAAAAAAAAAGAAGCAGCATTGACCAAAGTCAATGTCTAAGAAAAAGATAAAGCAATGGGAATGGTTACTTCAGCAGGAGGGAGCCTACAGATATGCAGGGAATAAAGGGCAAATCCTTAAAACAGAAAAAAAATCTTTATAAAAAGTAAAAGGAATCAAGGCGATGCCCAGTAGGGTGCCCAGCTTCTCAGTTACAAGGGAAATTGACAGCTTAGAAGATGCAAAGATTCAAATTTACTGGCAGCTTGATCAAACTTGGCAGTTTCATCATGAACAAGCACCCAATAGTTTTCATCTGGAGGAAGAATATGGCTTACAGAGCCAACACAGGAGAAAAAAGGTGGGCCAGGATGGAAGATATCTACATCAATCCATGAAAGAAGGATTGAGGTACCAGACAATTAGAGAAAAAACAGCTACTACAATCCTATAGAGATAGTGGGTATTTTGGCAATATACATTCTGGGCCTTTAAAATATACTTCATCTTTAATGAGATTGCTTAAGTCTATTGCAAAGAAATTCATTGCTGAAGCAGCCTTTCAAGATATTCAGAAGGGCTTCCTCCTATGGAGTTTCTTGTTCACAGTTAATTTGGTGCATCTGCAACACTATCTATGCATGCATGCATGTATGTATGCTCGTTCATTGGTTTCTTATAGCAGGAAAAGTAAATCTGCGTTTAGCTGTTCATAACTACAGGCTGTATATGTATGTGTATGTATGTGTATGTGTATGTGTATATGTATATGTATATATATGAGATTAAATGGTCTTCGGAGATGGTAGAGCACAGGAAGGCCTGGAGGAACGTTGTCCATATGGTTGCAATTGATCAGACATGATTTTGTGACTAACAACAAAAAAATATGTATGTGTACAGAATGTGTATGTGTATGTATATGTATATGTTTATATAGGGAGGGAAATTATCCCTTAGAGCTTCTTGTTTCTAGATAAGCTGATAGCAGGCTTGTTTAAAATGGATTGGATAGAAGCTGAAGGGAGATTCCTGGGAAATCAACTTATTGAATTCAGGACCAGCTATTTTATTAAAACAAGAGCTACCATTAGAATATGTGAACTCTTCTACTATAAGTTAGCTGATGTGACATTTGGAAAGCTGAAGCTCTTCTTCCAAGCCTTCTACTGGCTTGGTAGAAAACTGAAATTTCTGGAATTTGATGAAAGAATGAGAAAAATAGAAATTAATACAAACCAGTGGAAGAATAATTGAACTGCCCATTTTTAAACTTAGCATTAGGGTGGTAAAATATCATATGCTAAAGTGGTTAAAATTAGACACCTATTCATTAGAAAACTTCCATTACAAAATTTAGAAGTGCAATCAAGGTGATTTTCTTGAAAGTTGCTGCAGAACAAGAAGTGAATTAATAAGATTATATCATAAATAAAGCAGATGCTATGGACATTTCTCTGGAATAAAATGCTGAAAAAGAAGTGACCAATGCATAAATGTCAGAATTCTTTCTTCAGATAAGGAGCTGTACAATTGGTTTGTCCAGGTGGTTTGCAGATATGGTTTAACACACAAAAACCATACAGAAAACCCATGGCCAATATTTAGGGCCTGCATGGTATGAAAAAAAGAAAAAGGAAGGTTGTTTTTCCCCCTGTCCATTCTATCAAAATATTAGAACCTAGCCATCCAATAATAAAGGAGGGAAAGGAAATAATAGAACAAATAATTAATTTGTGGCATTTACTATTATAAGAAGGGTGGCAAAATGGCTCAGTAGTTAAGACACAGATTTGAGACTGGGCTTCACACCCCAACTACTGCCAACCTTGCAGTTTGAAAGCATACAATGCAAGTAGATAAATAGATATCATTAGGTGGGAAATTAACAATATTCCATGATGCCGTGCTGACCAGATGTTGTTGGACAGTGCTGGCTCAGTGGGCTTGAAACAGAGATGAGCACCATTCCTCTAGTCAACAATCACTAGCAGAATAAAATCTGCAGAGACTCCTTTTACTATTATAAAAGATACTGATGTTGGCCAACATCAAAATAGGGCTAGGCAATTATGTACAGGATCCTGTAAGATGTTATGAGATCAGTAAGGTGAACTAGATGGCTTTTTTGACCATTCCTGTGGATATGTAAAATTACATATTTTTATCAGATTTATTTACTTTGTTTATTATTATCTATTTATCCAATTTAGGTGCTACCACTCTTTTAGAGTTTTGCATGGATTTCATTATTATACAGTGAAGAGGGATGTGCAACCTCTTCACACATGAAGAGGGATGTGCGTGCAACATTTCAAAGGGGCCACCTCTACAGAATACTTGGTGCAATTGCATCCAGAACTGCTCTTAGCTGTCCGTGCAAGGTTGTACCTGCACATCTACTTGATGGTGCTTCAGCACTTCCAACTTTTTATTAAAGGTGTTACACAGTCCCTTTAATGACCGGCTGAAACATGTCAACTGATTCTTTTTTCAGCTTTAATTTTAGGAAGCATATAGTGGCAATGATATAGTTGTCTTTCAAATTTGTAAAAAGAAAAAGAAAAGCAATTACTGGTAATATACCAGTTTCTATGGCACTCAAGAAACACAAGAAGGATTTGACTTTCTGTTCACTTAAAAAACCAAGAAGCCTTGTAACAATGAAACAAGGCTTTATTTTCTGTTATCCAAGATTAATTTTCCATTGTATGATACTTAGTGTAAGCCATTGACAACTCAGCCTTTCTCTAAAGATTGACATTACTTGAAAATATACTCTACTTTAATTAACACCCTGCTTAATTCCTTTCATCTTTTTTTTCTCCCAAGGCTTGCAGGGAAAAGAAAATCCAAAACATTAGGAGCATTTAGTAACATTGACCAATGAGAACATGGTTTATCCAGAGATGGCAACTGTGTGAATGTATTTTAGTTGCCAACACTTCTTAATATTCTAGATCTGTTGCCTCCACAATTATCAAAAGCAGATACTTGGTTCTTGCTCAGCCAGGCAAAATAACATTGGAGTTAAATTCACAACTGCAATTCCTTGAGCTTTTCAGAATTCTTCCAGATAAATCTGCATGTTGATGTGGGGTAAGGTAAATTGATGCTCAAGGCAACATTTAAAGTTGTGCCTATCTGCCTTTGCTGAAATTGGGCACTTTTTAAAGTTATTTTTTTCTCTCCCTCTTGTTCATGGTTGGATTAACCCATTTTAAAATTTGTTTGTTCTTTGATCAGTTTGCCCCACCATGCCAAATTCAATCCAGTTCTGTTTTCAGAAGATTATTCCATTGATGGTCTGAATCCTGAACATTTTTTCCCCCCAAAATTTCAATCAGTTGGAAAGAATATCAGGATAGGAAAGTCTGCAGTGGATGGCTTCTAGAATCATCATAGTCATCATAGTTGTCGTCATCATCATCATCATCATCATCATCCACTCAGTCCAAATACTTGGGGAGGACTCAGTAGGTGGATAAAACTGTGATACAACAACAACAACAACAACAACAACAACAATAATAATAATAATAATAATAATTTTTAAATTTTATGTGCAACCCATCTCCCAACAACTCTGGGTGGTCTACAGTTTTTTCCAACCCCTTAATATCTCTCTATCCTAAGATGTGATTAAGGGAAATCAACAAGCAGGTTTCCATGTTGTTGCCTCTTGTATGTTTAGGCATAGGACTTTTCCCTCTACATGATCCCTGGAGAGATCTAACTCATTTTCAACCTTAATTATTCTGCTGGCTTCTCTTACCATCAGAATTAATCTAGTTCTGCTTTTTCAAAAGTTCTGCTAACAAATGGATAGTCATTCATAGTCTTGATGTCTCTAACATTTCATTGCTCTGGAAGAACTTCCAATCTTTTTTTTGTTGTAGAG
>NW_020769309.1:16116667-16140235 GCF_900518735.1 Pseudonaja textilis
AACAGCGGACCTGGTTGGGAACTCCCACCAGTTCCACGGACATAACATTTTTATTTAGCTGAAGTATTTTCTTTGGTGTGATTATTTTCTTATTTATTATAAGAGTATGCAATTTTTCTCCAACGACTATTCAAGGTATATGCAGTGTATGCATATGTGTGGGGACAAATCAGAGTAGGTCTCTGTGTGTGTGTACATGCCACATTTTTTCTGTTTGCTCTCTGTTCTTGCTTTGATGTTTTAACTGAAAAGTTTAGTGTAGTATGGTATAGTATATGTGTTGAGTGCTGGATTAGAAACAAGGAGATCATGTGTTTTAGGCCTCCCTTTGACACAGAAGCCACCTGATGTTTTTGGCCATCATACTTTCTCTCAACCCATTTCAAAGGGTTGCTGTCCTGGGGTAGCTATAAAGAGAAAGTATTAGATATACCACCTTGAGTTGTACAAAATAAAGACAAAATACAAGCATAATGAATAAAATATGTTCCTCTGGAGACATGTGACTGAAGATATTGAGGGCATCAGTCCATCAGCCATATTGTTGCTACAGTTGAACTGTTTCTCCCATCTGGATTTTTTCTCTCTGCAACTCTCAGCCAGATGCAGCCCACTTTAAACTCATTTCTCTTTTTTGGGTGGTTTCTCACACCATACCAAATTTGGTCCCATTCCATTCTGTTTGAGGAGAGTTGTCCTGCTGATAAACAAAATTCCAAACTCCTTTTTATAATTTCTTTGCCACTTTTTCTTTTGTTTGAAAGAATAAAAAGATTGCAGGAATTCTCTAAGTCAATCCTGAATTACAGACCCAGGACAATATAGAAGCATACTATTCATTATAATCCTTTACAAAAGACTGGTATTTCTAAGCAAAAGCTTTTTATATGTGTACATAATGCTTTAGCTTATGCCAAGAATAAAGGTCCTGAAGAAGCCACTAGTCATAATGGTCACAATGAACCCCACTGAAAGCAACTGCCTTTTCAGCTTTTCATAAAACTTTTTTTGATTAGATTTAATAGAATATATTGAAATCTGGATAAGGGCCACTAATTATAGTATTCACCCATGATGATTAGTGAGTGGATTATTTAGATAATAGATAAAGATAGATATAGACACCCATGTATTTACATGTAAGAGATACTTAGTGTGGTGAGAGAGTTAAATTGATAGCTAGGAAAAGATAGGTGTAGGTAGTCCAAGATTTTGAGGTAAAGAAATCAATTTATGTTTTAAAGCATTACACTTGAAAGTTGAAAAATATCATTGAGCTAGTGTGGTGGATTATGGTCCATAATCTTCAATGAAGAAGCTTTCATTTTTGATTGATGATGGATAATGGATTACGATGATGATGACAATGATGCAGATGATGAGAAGGAGGAAGAGGAGAAGGAGGAGGAAGAGGAAGAGGAAAAAAGGAAGAGGATACAAGTTTATCTATAACATATTTCTATAGGTATAAATGTAGTGAGACAGATACCTTGGAGACAAGGTCAAACTACTGATAAATTCATGATACCACACATGCAATATAGGGTGAAAAAATATGAAAAAGATTTGTCACTCCTTTCTTTTCAAATATGTTGTTACTTGAGTGTCTATACTCCTAATATTTCAAGGTAATCTCCCATTTAAGTCCTAACCAGGCCTAACCTTGCATACATTTTTGAGACCAGTCAAGGGCAGCTACATGTTGCTATCTGACTGGTATGTATATAAGTAAATGTATATTCAGAAAAGGATATTACAGTTTGGGACCTACAACAGTACCAATTTTGTTAGGACCTTGACGTGATATTAAAGTGTTTGTAGTTCCATTTATAGACTTAAAGGATGGAACTACAATTAAGAGTGAATCAATGCAGTTAATTAACTAATGTATGAGACTAATGATGGAAAGGCAATCAGATAATAAGCCCAATTTATTGTGAATATAGTTGAAAGAATATTTATATGAAACAATACAATTTTTTAAAAAACTCATTAATAATTTATGAATAAAAATAACATATCTGATTCAGCTAGAAAAGAGAAAAGCTGTCTGGAGATTAGCCCATGCAATTTAATGTGTGTCTGTGTATGTATTCAGAAAACAATTACCAGAATCTTACAAGTTGGGGCCAATTCATCGGGAGCAACAGCTTAGAAAGTGGAAAAGAAAATGGAGATTTCAAAAACTGCTCAGCTATACAAGGAGAAGGCAAAAAGAGAGACAGCAACAAATATTATTTTTTATTTCTTGTTGCTTCCAGAATTGCTATACCTAAGTAGGGTCATGGAGCTGTTGAAAGCACAATTTGAAAAAGAGGACAAAAAAGTGGGGGTATTCTCATAGTGCATTGTTAAAAATTTGGAATTTGTAAAACAAAACATTCTTAACTTACAATCTGGACACCGTTAGTAATGGAAATAATGATATTATTCTATAAGTCAAGGAATTGTTATCACAAATGTGTGATCTAAATTATTTGGAAAAGGCAGCATTATATATTAATCAAATGATACAGCAATATGTATTACTCCGACAGAGATTTCAAGAACTCCAACAATAATATCTTACATTGTTTCTATTGTAATAGTGAATTCATTGGTAAAACAGTGACTATTATTATCAGTAGAGTGTGTGTGTGTGTGTGTGTGTGTGTGTGTGTATACAGTAATATGCAACACTGAAATAATTTATTTTTGAATACTGTGATAAGACACTTGTGATAGGGAAGATGCTATTGTGATCATGCTTTGCTGTTAGTTTCCTGCTAGTCTAAACAAGTTGAGGTCTGGTTAAGTAACATTTTTACCTTCATACCAGTTGCTTTGGAACCAAGCCATGAAAAGACTATGATCCCATCTCCTGCTTATGGACTTTCCAGGAGTATCTTTTTCATAGGATGCTGGACTAGATGAGCTTTTCTATTGATCCACCAGAGCTGTTGTGTCCTGATCTTCATACAACCAGGAAAGTCACAGCTTTCAGCTAACTTTCCATGATTCTTATGGAGATAATCTGGAATATCATGATCCTTCCTTTGTTCTACCCCAAAATTGCAGCTAAACAGCTTATTAGTATATCGGCTTTATCTCTTATATGTATAACACAAGGATTCTTTTTCCTTCCACAGATAAAGTCAGTAGGCTGCTGTTAATATTAAATCAACCTTGAATCTAGCTAATCTGCTGATCCCAAAGGAAAAATTTTCCTTTTCAACTTTTGATGTGTTGCTGGTCTCCTTTCTTTGTATACGAATATGAATGTGTAGTAATAATAATTGAAGGAAATTTAATCATTTATAAATGAAATCAGCCTCCTATAAGAACCGTATCAAGCATGCAATGTTTTAATAATTTACTATATTATTTATAATATTTGTATTAAGGATTACACTTATACAAATAAAGGCAAACTGCAAAAAAGAAAATAAAGATATAAAGTGCAAAGAAAAAATAGACAAAGAAAAACAGAAAAGAAAAAAGTAAGAATAAACCAAAGAGAAAGAAAATACACATATAAAAAATTAACTTCCCCTTTATCACAATAAGCATAAACAATTTTATGATTATTGAAAGATCAGCAAGAATTATCATTTGCTTGCAAGCAAGAACTGATGGGCTCATAAAATAGAGAAAGTAATAGAAAATAAAGAAATTAAATTGCTCTAGGGCTTTGGAATTCTAACAGACAAGCACCTGCCATATAACACCCCGGATTTAACAATTGTTGATAAGAAATACAAAAATGTCTGAACAGTGGATGTGGATGTGCCTGGATACAGCAGAATAGAAGAGAAAGAATTGGAAAAGATAACAAAATACAAAGATCTACAAATAGAAATAGAAAGACTGTGGCAAAGGCAAGCAAGGGTAGTACCAACAGCAATAGGTACCTTGGGTACAATCCCAAAACAATTGGAGAACCACTTGAACACTATTGGCATTGGCAAATTTGCCATCAGTCACTTTCAAAAGATGGCTTTACTGGGAACAGCTTCCATCCTGCGATGATATCTGTAACACCATCTAATAACCAGATCTACCTAGGCCAGGTCTTTGGTAAGGACTTGATAGGTAGACAAAAATGTCAAATCCAGTCTGAACATCTGGCTGACTGTGCAATGATCAATCATTATCATCAAGAAAGAGAGAGATGGCAAGGGTACTTCTTATATTATTAAGCTCATATTTAGAACTTTATTTCATGAAGGATTAAAGTGAATCCACCCAGTGCATGTTATCAGACTAGTCAATTGAAAGGTACTTCCTAGTTGAAAAACAGGACAAGCAATTTCTAAAAGCAATTAAGAAATGAAGTTCAGCAGAACTTTATGATTGCAGCTGTGATCTTGGTGGAAATTCCTTGACTCCAGCTGCTCCATTAATGAGAACCTTGGAGGAGCTGCTGTCTGGGGTGCAAGTATCAATCTCACAATTTGTCCTTTATCCAGAGACGTGTGACTGGCCAGAAAAAACTGTTTGGTTACCAATCTTACAGCAATGCTCTGTCCATTCCTTCACAGATTTCTAGTTTGCCATGAATTCTCACCAAAAGTCAAGTATGTAATGTTGATTACTACTTAAGAGATTTCCATTATTTTTTAAACTCAAGTTATTTTTATGTGGTCCTCCAGCAATTGTCTTTCTTTAGCTGTAGTTAAGAATTACTGATAGATGCCCAGACAATAGTATATTATTCTTTTTTAAGTATATGTTTCTTTTTAAAAATGTGGATGTAGACACACAGTAGTCTTTTTAAATTATTTCAAATCTGTATACTTAACAGCTATTCTAATAGCTGTGTGATGGATTTCAAAGATCAGTCATTGTGCAGGGTGCCAAGATGTCTGACTGCCTGGGCAGCGTTTATTCTTTTATACCATTTTTACAAGCAAGGAAGAGTAACATAGATACAGTATTTGGATTGGAGGAATGGATATCACATGGGTGAAACCTCCCAACCAATCCTTAAGACTAGTGGTGATGTTAGTAAAATGAGGTCACCTATAAGTCTGGAAAGTCTAGGACTTTCCACCTTCACCAAGATATGGGGAATGAGATCATGCCAAGAACAAAGAGGCCTATATAGATTCTAAACGCTGCAGTTTGCTGCTAGCGCCTAGTGCCATCCACAGGACCTCAGTATACAAATTACTACTATATATATCACTCTTTTTTATTTTGTTTAGACAAAGACTAGTCATAAGAGATGAGGGACTTATAATAATCCCTTAATAATAATAATATTAAGGGACTTATAATAATCCGTAGAAGAGCACCCTTGCAGTTGATTATACAGGGCATATACCTGACCCTGAGGCAATGTAGGAGAGGGTTTAGGGTGAAAAGCTGTGTTACATATGTTGCAAAGAGAAGGGAGACATTGAAAGCAGCACCCACTAATTAAAGCAGAAATAGACTACATAGCATAATTTTTTTTTCATTAAGCCTGTGGGCAATCAAGGCCAAAAGCTTTCCCACCAAGATTCTAAATTATCAATTTTCAAATCCAAAGCCAAATTGTTTAAAAATATTAAGCTGGTGCTGGATGGTTCATGACCCATGAAACAAATTAAAACAATATAGATTTTGTAGAATAGCCTTCCTTAATGCTTACATCTCGTGGTTAATTGTTGAGATAGCTGAAGAAGTAACATTAATTGTTTTTGCTAAATTACATGCAACAGAGTTAATGTTAAGGTGAGCGCAAGCAGCACTTGCTGGCAAACCCACTATAGACAAAGCTAGCACTATGTATTCTGCTTTTTTTAAGTAAGGTTGTTTCAAAGTCACAAGTGCTATCTAGCATGACCCCACATTGAAAACAATTCGATTGATGAATTTGTTATTTAGAAAGCAAAACAGAAATCAGCCAGCTGAGGCAGCATTGTGCTTCACTAAGATTAGCAGGAATATAATTAAAATTTTCTTGACCTCATGTAAAAAACCATCCATGCGGCAGCCAAACATGGGCAAAGTGAAATAAAGTCTCTTCAAAAGCTGTGTGGTTCAAAGTAGGTGAGCTAATGCAATGACAATGAGGTTTTTTACTTGAAGATGTACAATTAACTACTTTTGCGCAAATTATATTTACAGGGACTGCTACCATTGAGGTGTGTAAAGCAATTGCATAATAGGCAGCAAATCCTGAAGTTTTGAATTACTGAAGGAGTGCAGACAAGAACTAAACATGTAGAAAGCAAATTTTCCATATCATAAGTTTCAGATAAGCAAAAGACATTCTGTGTAATGTTAGCCAATTGCACCCATAAGTTTTACTTCATTCATTCAAGTGAGTGTTTGGGTGGAATAACAGCCATTGTTGCCAAATAACAGCTGTAAACAATCGAGCATAAACAAATGAGGCCAGATTGGACACTGTGCCAACTGCAAAGTGAACTTCCTGGGATTGGATCTGGGGATTGGTGCCACAACATCCTTGGCTGGGTGGGCACAGCAAGCTGGAATCCACAAAGATCCTGTAGGAGCAAACACAGCCTTGCCCCCTCACCCCCAAATAGTTAACTTGAATAAAAACATTCAATTAATTTAAGGTAAATGGAAACATTCGATTGATTTAAGGGAAATTATACTTTTTTTAAAAAAAATAGAGACCCTTTCCTTCCTTTTTTTATTTATTTGTGGACACAGCCCTTAAATGACCAATGAGCATTAATGAACTTGTTGTTCCAGGCTGTACAATATTGCAAAAAAGCCAAATATCATGTTGTAAAGAGAGGGCTTGCCTAGTAGGTAACATCCATTTGCCAAAGTTGATGATGAAACAATCTGCTTGGCTTGATTAACTGGAATATGGCAAGCTTGTGCAAGGCCTCTAGCATTTTGATGGAAAAAAGAGTGACTGAAAAAAAAAACCCAAAGATATAGCCTTCAGAAAGAGGCCCAGAAGGGTCAAGTGACTATGTATGTAAGGAATATCTTCGGTCTTGTAGTAGCTGTTGAAAAATTAAAAATAAGATCATAACATTAGGGACAATCCTGGGTGTAATATAAGCACCTGGAAGATTAAAAGAAGTTAACACACATAATGAAAGTCAGAGATTAAATCAAAAGGCTGTTGAGAAAAAGTTTTGAAAGTTAAAATTGTAGAACGCTTTCCAGGTATCATCATGACGAACCTTGTAAGGACAAGAAAGGAAGAAGTCATTAAGCAAGCAAGCCACAGTTCTTTAGGCAAACAATACAGCTTACAGTCAGGTAAAGGACATTGAAGAGATAAGTTTTTCTAAAAATAAAATTGAAAATCAGATTTACATAACTTCACCATTTATAACTTACTGCACTTTATCAAAAAGTAACAAAGAAAAAGTTATTTGCAAAGTCCACTGTAAACCTTTCAGGATTTTACCTGTAGTGCTGGCAATAGCCATGCATTCTTCAAATTCTTGTTGTAAACCCTCCAGATGGAGTCAAATTTTAGTGTCAATTCTCTGCTGTAATCAAAATATGGATGAAGAGCATGTACAAAGTGCAGCTAGCTTGAATTTTGATTCCCCTTGCTGAAACTGGGAATTGAGCCATCTTCAAAGATAATTGTTCCAGGCCAACTGCCAACCTGAGAATTGAGCCACCTTTACAGATAACGTTCCAGGCAATTTGCCAATCTCAGCCTATCTATCTGAGGCTCCTTTGTCTGAAAATCGCTAAAAAAAATCAGGAGATGAAGCTATGTAACCTGTGAAAAAGTTGTTTTCCAACCTCACCTTTTTCAAGGCAAAAACTCAAAGCAGAGGGAAAAAAATTGTTAAAGTGATTGAAAGCCTCGCTCTCCCCCCTCCTCCAGCCTCCACCTTTACAAGGCAAAAAGTTAACAACCAGCAAAGGGGTGTGTGTAAAATACTACACAGAAATCTCACCCATTTTTTCCACTCAACATTCTTTCAACAATAAATCACACACAAATAATTTTCATCATCAGTAAAGCACAAACAAACACACACACACAAATAATCCTCTCGCTCCAGTAAATCACATACATTTTGTCTGGACTTTTCTCATTTCCTTGCACATATTATTTCTCACTCTTCTTTCAATCTGGGAAGGGGTCAATACAAACATTTATACCAGCTTTTTTACCATCAACATACTCACACATTTACACTGTAATCATACTGCTTGCATACTTAGAAATTCTTTTCTGGGAGCCAATAAGCTCCACTGTAGAGGATCTCATCCTCCAGGGCTGGAAATGATTACATACAGACACATTCTCATACACAACATTTCCAGACCTGGGGAGGTTTTGTCCCTTTAAATCTCCACATTTTCTTTTTTTGGACAACCTATAGTTTATTCTCAGAGCACTGGGATAACTCAAGGAGTGGTTCCAATCACAAAGGCGATTGTGGGCCGGAACCACTGCCTATCTGCCTCCCACAACTCTAAGCCCAATCCCAAAAGCCAATTTGATTCTCTAGCAGCCAAACATGTTACAATTAATTTATTCTGCAGCAATTCCAATTAGGGCTATACACAGGTAAAGGATATTTTCTTCAATTCAATCCTATTCAATTCTGCATGTGATGATGTTAGTAAAATGAGGTCACCTATAAGTCCAGAAAGTCTGGGACTTTCCACCTTCACCAAGATATAGGGAATGAGATCATGCCAAGAACAAAGAGGCCTATATAGATTCTAAACACTGCAGTTTGCTGCTAGTGCCTAGCGCCATCTGCAGGACCTCAATATACAAATTACAGCTACAGCTGTGGTCTTAGAGATATGTCAAAACAGAAGAGTAACAATTGCACTTTATTACAATATAAAAATTTAACAATCCTTCCTACCTACATCGGTCACCCAATAAATTATGTAACACTGTCATGCAGGGAACAGAGAGAAAGCAATGTAAGCCTCTTTCACATTCATCTATCTCTTTATTGGTTCATTTTTTAAATCAAGTTCTCAGCATAGGTAACTTAAAACTCTTGTTCAGTGATACTTCTGAAGCATTCCATGGAATGATCATGTGGTCAGAAAATGTAGGAGGTGAAACAGGGAAGATATATGGATAGAACCGATATCCTTTGTGTTTGTATTCCTCCTTTGTATTTGAAC
Source organism: Pseudonaja textilis (assembly GCF_900518735.1). Next base: position 16,125,743 of record NW_020769309.1, read on the forward strand.
AATTGCATACCCTACTACTAAGACTCTTGTAAAAGATTCCTTTACAGTATATGCTATAGTTGTGTGATCTCTGTCCACTGGCCTGTCTTCCTTCTCAGAATTTCTGTCTGTTCCCCATAACACTCAGACCTTATTTCATCTGAATGGGCTTCATATTATTTCAGAATATTTGCAAGTATCTTCTATCATTTTTGTTTCTGCTTGCTGTTCTCACCTATTGTGCTTGCTTCTGTATGGAGAGTTGTTTCTATTGTTGCTTTCTATTGTAGAGCAATCTTTCTTTGAATTAATAAATGCTTATATGTTCCATCAGCTGATTTATAATCACTAGAGTGTTTTTCAAGGATCTCTACAAGCTAGTAGTTGTAGTAAATATATGCCAAGAAGAAGGATAAAAATACTATAAACATTGCAAATCTCTATTGCTTCATCTTCGCTATTGCTTCTTACAGTAGCACTAGAACAGCTCTTATTTCTCCTGGTTTCTTTATACAAGCTCTCATAGTAGCCAAATACAAATTCTTAACTTAGAAAACTTGCTCATGATCACCCCTTAAAATTTATGCTTACTTATAAGGACAAAATCATTTAATCACTCATGCGAACAATCAGTAAATCTTAGGAAACACCCCTGCAATCATCAGCTAATCAGGAGAAAATCTTTTATCCCTTACAATTCAGGTCACATCCTTTTGTGGTCACTCTTTCAGTACATCCTGCTGAACTCCTCTGGTTAGTAATCGTTGTTAATTCACTCAGTGAAAATCTTATGAGAAATGCAATGCTATGAGAAGTACCCATGATAAAATTATATTATTACTACTCATACATGCAGGGCAATTGCTAAGATTGTTAGGACAGAATCTGAATAACTCCTGTAAAAGTTTTGGAATGCATTGGTGCATTAGTTAATCAAACTTTATGGTGAAACATCACTTTTTTTTCCAAATCCAATGACAGCAATCAAACTTTCACCATATTTTATCCTCACTTGAAACTGCATTTTTCCTTGTTTTACAGAAACTTCATGCTGACTTCATCTTGTATGACCACCCTGAGATCTATTTAATTCCCATGGCAATACTTCACAAAACTTCTGCATTCCTGTCAGATATGTCTGTATATTAAGCCTAAATATCATATGAACCTCATAGAAGTACTATAGAAATATGAATAATCACTGCTAAACAGCTGAATAAGTAGTTGCAATTATAGAATCTTAGAGCTGGAAGTACTGTTTGAATACACCCAATTTTTGTTTGATCTAAACAGAACCATTTTCTCTGTTCCTAGAGAAAAATTAGATCATATTTGTACTCAATATTTAATAGCAGTCATTTTTATTGAAGTACTTCAGTTCATTACCATTGCAAAGGTAATTTCATGGTGATTGGAGATGGAAAAGAAATCAACAATGGATTTCTCTGGGTGTGATTTCACAGAAAAAGGATTCAGTTTCTATTACAATGAATGAAGTCTGCTTCTGTCTATCACTCTTAGCTCAAACATTTCAGTTAAAAAGGTATATGTTGGAGAAAGAAGCACTGTGGCTGCTAAAGTGTATATGAAACTGTTCTGTCTCACTTTTCTTCTTTCCCAAAAGATGAAAGAATACAAACTCACACAAACCCAGGCAGGCAAGCTGGCTCGGACTTCACAGAGTTAATTTTTTGGAACTGATAATATTCTTGGCATTCCAACACGCTCTGCCAAGTCCGAACTGATAACAAATAAAAATCTACTCAGAGAAAATTACAAGGCAGTCCACAAAAATTATTCATGGAGAAAATCTGAAGTAAGATTAAACTTTCTTCTGTACAAAGCTCCAGCTGAAAACACACCCACTTTTATCCCCTGTGGGCTGTGGCTCAATGACTCAGCTCGCTCTCTGACCCTCCCACGCCTCTTATGTTGCTGCTCGCATTTCTCCCTACGACACTGCTTAGGATCAAGCCAACACTCTTCCTCTTTACTCCCTGTCGGGGGCTGCTCTGATATGCCTTCCTCCTGATAAAACTCAGGCTGTTCCTCTTGGTTGTCTGATGAAACCTGAGGCATTATCAGGGAGGAAGGTATTGCCAGAGAGGAAGGCATTCCCAGTTCCTCCTCCTCATCTTTCAGGTCTTCTTCCTCTGACAGCATAGGCTTGGGAATTGGGGCCACAACACTATCCCCCACTGCAGGGCCCTTCCCCTGAGTCTGATGGTCAGGATGTGTTCGCAAGGGGAAATGGTAATAGAACATCTGTATAAGGTCCAGGGCATGGATTGTGGAAGCATCCACCCATCGCCCTGCCTCTCAATCAAATACTGGAACAGCCCTTTCAGCCAGCAGGAATCCCTAATGTTGGCCACCTTGCCTTCTACTGCACCATCTCCCCTGGGCACAGGTGGTGGATCAACAGCTGTGGGACATTGGAGCTAACACAAAGGGGCATCAGTGACCAAAAGGGAAAGGTGGAAGACTGGATGAATTCGCATGGAGCACGGTAGAGTCAGTCGATAGGCTATGGGGTTCATGACCGCCTCAATGGGAAATGGGCCAATGAACCAATGGTCCAGCTTCTTTATCAGGTGGTCGACCTGAAGATGTTTTGTGGATACACATGGTTACACATGGTCTCCTACAGCCAGCGGAAGCATTGCCCATCGAGAGCGATCTGTGAACTGATTGTAATCTTCCTTGGCCTGTATCAATTGCTGCCGAACTAACTGCTGAACTGAGTGAAGCTCCGAAAGGAACTCCCGGGTCTCAGTAATGGGAATCTAATAGTATCAAAGGGAAGAACTGTGGATGGTACCCCACATTAGCATAAAATGGTGTCATTTGGGTAGAGATGTGCTGGGAGTTGTTGAATGCAAACTCCACCAGAGGGAGATAATCAGCCCAGTTGTTCTGCCATTAGTTTACAAAACAATGCAAGTATTGCTCAAGAATGCTGATGATCTTCTCCATCCCCCCATCAGTCTCTGGATGGTGCACCGATGACAAGCACACCTGCACCTGTAACACAGTCATCAGACTTTTCCAAAATTGGGCTGTAAATTGTACACTGCAGTCAGAAATTACCCTGTCTGGCAGACCATGGAGACGAAAAACATGCTGCAAGAACAAATAGGCAGTTGTATGGGCCGTTGGCAATTTACAACACGGAATGAAGTGGGCCATTTTTGTCAACATGTCGACCACCACCAGTTGTAAATCCAGAGGACAGCGATAAATGAGTCAAGAAGTCCATGGAAATCACTCCCCATGGTTTTTCTGGAGTCGGCAGAGGTTGGAGGAGACCAGGAGGTGAACCCATCACGGTTTTCGCTTGCCTGCATGGTACACAGGATGTGACATAGGCGTGGACATCATGCCGTACTCGAGGCCACCAAAAAGTCTGCGTTACAAGATGGAGGGTCTTAAAAAACCCAAAATGGCCGGCTGCAGGGTTGTCATGACACTGAGTCTTAATAAGGGCTCGAAGTGGCCCCGTGGGTACATACAACCGGTCCTGATGCTTGTGTAAACCCTCCTCCAAGGCCCATGGGGATTTGGGTCCAATCTCCCCCAACCTCTGCTGCGACCAAGCATCTAGGCGCTGCGCCTCTCACACCTGAGTCCGCAAGTCCACCGGTTCTTGGACTGTGGCCAAGGATTCTGCTGGCAGCACCGTCCATGGAGGAAGGGGGTCCTCTGGGCAAAGGTACTCGGGTTTGCAGGACAGGTCATCTGCCCTCCAATTGTGACCACTTGGAATATAGGTCACAGAAAAGTTGAACCAGGCAAAAAACAACAACCACCGGATCTGCTGCTGATACAACTTTCTTGCCATTGACAAATGTTCTAAATTCCGATGGTCCGTCCAGACCTCCACCTTGTGTTGGCCCCCCTCGAGATGATGTTGCCAAGCGTCAAATGCAGCCTTGATAGCCAGCAACTCTTTTTCCCATATGGTGTAATTGCATTCGGAAGGAGTGAGTTTCCGGGAATAATAAGCACAGGGGAAAAGAATGGTGCTATCCACCGGGGCTTGCAACAACACAGCCCCAATAGCCACGTTGGACGCATCCATCTCCACCACAAAAGGACGATGGGGATCAGGGTGCCTCAGGACGGGTTCTGCAATGAAAGCATTCCTGAGGGCCTCAAAAGCCTGTTGCCACGGGGAGCCCCACTGGAACGGGACCTTCTTTTGAAGGAGCTGGGTTATTGGACCCATCAGCTTGGCAAAACCCAGGATGAAGGTCCAGTAATAGCAAACCCCAATAGGCATTGGACATCCTTCATGCCATGAGGGGGTTCCCAACTACATAAGGCCTCCACCTTACGCAGGTCCATGGCCTTGCCTTTGGGAGAGATGATGTGCCCAAGGAACTCAATGGAAGTCTGGAAGAAGAAACATTTCTCCAGCTTCACATAAAGTGGGTGCTCCTGAAGGCGTTGGAAGACCAGATGAACATGTTGAAGGTGGCTGTCCCTGGACCTGGAATAGATAAGAATATCATTCAGGTACACCACCACGAACCAATCTTACCAATACATGTCATTCATCAGGTGCTGGAAGTCTGCAGGGGCATTGGTCAACCCAAATGGCATCACAGTGTACTCAAAATGGCTTTATCTGGTGCCAAATACCGTCTTCAATTCATCCCCCCCCCACATCCACACCAGGTTGTAGGCCCCTCGAAGATCGAGCTTGGTGAAGATAGTGGCCTCCCTCAACCTCTCTAACAACGCTGGAATGAGCAGCAAGGGGTAGCTATTCCACACCATGATGGCGTTTAGCCAGCGGTAATCACAGCACAAGCCTAAGTCTCCCGTCTTCTTCTTGACAAATACAACTGAGGCTGAGAGAGGGGACGACGAAGGCTGGATGAACCCTCGGGCCAAGTTTTTGTCCAAAAAGTCCCATAGTGCGGCCAGCTCGGGCTCGGACATAGAGTACAAACATCCCTTTGGCAGTGGTAAATTGGGCAGAAGGTCCACTGGGCAATCATAGGGCCGATGTGGGGGTAACCGGTCTGCCTCCTTCTCACTGAACACATCCATTAAGTCCATCAGTTCAGGAGGTATGGAGATGGCAGAAGTGGTGATGTCTTGGCCAGCACAGGTGTGGTGGAAGTGGTCCATGCACTGCAGGCTTGGAAAAGAAATGGCGTTCTGCGACCATGCCACCTGAGGATCATGAATCCTAAGCCAAGCCATGCTGAGAACTAATGGGAAATGGAGGTCCGCGGTGACATAAAAGTGGATCGCCTCCTCAAGTTCTCCAATGACTAGGCGCAAAGGCTGGGTGGCGAATTTAATGGGTCCTGCAATAAGTTCCCACCCATCAATAGTTTCGACCCTCATCGGAGGTTCCACCGCAACCAAGGGGCCATCAAAATGGACTGCAAAAGCCTGGTCCATAAAGTTAGTCATGGCCCCTGAGTCCACCAGCGCATTTGCTGGAATCCCTTCTGACTGGTTAACCAAGAAAACCCGAGTGTCCAAAATCAGATGCCGAGGGGGCCCAGAGTCAACCTCTGCTAATTCAGCTGGGTATTTGATACATGCCCGGCCTAGGGTTTCCCCTCAGGTCAGGCCTGCCCCATTTCCCGACTGATCATGCTGAGATTCAGGCACAGGCTTGAGCGACCCACCTCGCTTTAGAGGACAAGAAATAGTGAAATGTCCTGCCCCCCCACAATACAAGCACAAACCCCTTTGGCATCTCTACATTCACTCCTGGATGAGGTCTGACCACTCCTAACTCCATTGGCTCCTCGGCCATTGCCACGACACATTGAGTGATCCAGGGTGCTGTTAGCACAGAGCGCTGCGGTACAGATGCAGATGGCTGCTCCTGGATGGTATGACGGTTCTTTCGCCATTGGAGACCTGCATCGATGCATAAGCATTGCACAACTCGAAATAACTTGTCCTGCAGCTCATCTGACAGGCCATCCTGGAAGGCGTCCATTAACACTGTGATATTCCAGTTGGAGTCCAGACACAAAAGCTGAAATTCAGAAATAAATTCTTGCAGGGGGCGCCTCCCTTGGCGAAGGTCCTTAAGGCGCCTGGCTGCCGTCTGCACTCGTATGGGGTCTTCATACATGTGGTGCATGTGTTGCCAAAAACCCTGCTAATTAATAACAGACTGTTCTTGAGTAACAAAGGTGTGGCCCATCTGGTGGCTGAGCCAGAAAGGAGACTTATCACAAACCCCACCCGAGTCTGGTCATCTGGGAAATCCTCTGGCCTCATAGCCATAAATAACTGGCACTGTCCCATGAAAGCCGGGAACATCTCAGGCTGCCCAGAAAATTAATCTGGCACAGCCACCGGGCATTTCCGATGAGGAGGGGGAGGAGGAGATGCATGAGCCTGCAGCAAAGCAAGTTGGGCTATTAACTGAGCCACTTGCTGTTGTAGAGTTTGATTTTCATCTTGCAGCTGTTGTTGAAACTGCTGCTGGTGGTCCTTCTTAGGTAAAAGATGGTTTAAGTCGGGTGCGGGACAAAAATGTTCTGTCTCACTTTTCTTCTTTCCCAAAAGATGAAAGAATACAAACTCACACAAACACAGGCAAGCAAGCTGGCTCGTACTTCACAGAGTTAATTCTTTGAAACTGATAATATTCTTGGCATTCCAACACGCTCTGCCTGCCAAGTCCGAACTGATAACAAATAAAAATCTACTCACAGAAAATTACAAGGCAGTCCACAAAAATCATTCACAAAGAAAATCTGAAGTAAGATTAAACTTTGTCCCGTACAAAGTTCCAGCCGAAAACACACCCACTTTTATCCCCTGTGGGGTATGTCTCAATGACTCAGCTCACTCTCTGACCTTCCCACGCCTCCTACATTGTTGCTCACGTTTCTCCCTACGACACTGCTTAGGATCAAGCCAACACTCTTCCTCTTTACTCCCTGTCGGGGGCTGCTCCGATATGCCTTCCTCCTGATTAATCTCAGACTATTCCTCTCAGTTGTCTGATGAAACCTGAGGCATTATCAGGGAGGAAGGCACTGCCAGAGAGGAAGGTCCTGGGGAGGAAGGCATTCCCAGTTCCTCCTCCTCAACTTCCAGGTCTTCTTCCTCTGACAGCACAGGCTCGGGAATCAGGGCCACAACATGAAACCATATTCTTTTTAAAAGTAAATTGGGGACACTACAAATGCTAGCAAGTATAGATTTTATAACATGAATTTCAGACTAGTAGCTGTAAAATGTTTGAGGAAATTGAATAATAAATCAAAACACAGACTAGATTTAGACTGTTCTGAACACCTCTGCATTTTTCTAAGGAAATTGCTCCTAGCAGCAATAGTGTCACTTCACCTTATTATGTGTGTTTGCTCATCTTACCTGTAAATACCTTACATTTTCCTCACCTTTTAGTATTACTTCTTCTCTGAGCAACTCTAAAACAAATAATATTTGTTTAATTAACTTGATAAAATCTGCCTTCCTGCTGATTAAAAACATGTTTATAATGTCTCACAACAAAATTTTAAAATAATAAACCTCACACCAATTTATGAAGCAAAAGAAATATAAAACCTTTTCACTTTACAAGAAAACATTAAAAATAAATTGATGTAAAAGCTGATAAGAGTTTGCTGGTTGTTATGATCCCCTGGAAATACTCTCCCCCACTCCTTCACATTCTCTTAAATTTAACGTGTGATTAGTCGGAATGCAGAGAAAGTTTTATCGAGACCACTCTATTTTAGTCTCCCATTGTGATATATCAAAGAAGATATGGAGAAAGAACATTTACAATAGGCATATTACTATGTTTTATCATTTATATTATGAAAGATGTGATTCCAAGATTAACTTATTTCAGCTGCTTTAAGGTTCCAAGTAACATGGTTCATATGGCTACCATATGAAGTTCATGTGGCTACCATAATGTTTCCATGCCACCAAAGAGCAAGATTATGCTCATAGAAGGAAATTTTGGTCTATATCATACTATATATATACTGATTGATCCTGAGGCACTCACAGCCAACTCTACCGTCAGGAAGAGCTTTGTTGTTTCTTCCAGATGTTTTATCACCCAAACTATGTAAAATTATCAGTGCTAGTAACTCTGTACTGCACATCTCCAAAAACAAACAAACTCGGAGTACCAAGGGCTCATCATTTCAACCCCAAGCTACCAATACTCTCCTTTATTGAAAAATTTTACTGGTTACCTGGCTTTTTATTTATTTAGGTTTTCTAGGTCTAGAATTTTGAGTCTGGTGGCATAAGATATTCTGCAATGAGAAAAAGAGTGGAGAACCCTTCTTGTGAAATATTTCTGGACTTTATCAACTGTGTTAATATCAGATACGAAATGTGGGTTCCAGACTGATGAGCTGTATTTGAATATTGGTCTAGTAAATGTTTTGTATGCTCTAGTTATTAGTGTAATATTACCAGAGAAAAAGCCACAAAAGATTAGGTTAACAACTCTTAATGCCTTTTTGGCTATGTAGTTACAGTGGGCTCTAGCACATAGGTCATTTGAGATGAGTACTCCAAGATCCTTGCAGAGTTTGGATCATCAACAAGGTCTTGACTATTCAGCCTGTATTTTATTTTCTGATTATTTTTTTTTGCCAATATGTAGGACAGAGCATTTATTTGTTGAGATTTGAAGTTGCCATTTGTTTGACCATTCTGATACACAGTCAAGGTCTATTTGAAGGGTAGCAGTATTGTCTGTGGTGTTGAATAGCTTTAAGTCATCAGTGAAGAGAATGCAGTTGCTCTTGATATGATCACAGAGGTCATTTATGTAGAGTATGAATAGAATTGGTCCTAGAACACTACCTTGGAGAACACCACTGTTGACAGGTACAGAATTTGATAGGACACTCCCAATTTTGACCATTTGTTGTCTGTTTGACAGGAATGCTTCTATCCAGTAATGCAGGTGTCCAGAGATACCGTATGATTTTAATTTTAGGAGTAGTTTGTTGTGTACACTGAATCAAAGGCTTTACAGAAGTCTATGTAGATTGTGTCTATTGCTTTGCCCTGATCGAGTTGTGTAGTCCATAAGTTTTTGCAGTGTAAGAGTTGCAGATTACATGATAGTTTTTCCTAAAACCAAATTGTTTATTAGAGAGTAGGTTGTTTGTCTCTAAGTGGAGGATGATGTATTGGTTAATAATTGATTCTATGACTTTACAGGTAATGCAGCATAAAGAGATTAGTCTGTAATTTTCAACTAGGCTGGGGTCTCCCTTTTTGAAGATGGGGATGACCATGGCTTCTGACCATAATTTTGGCAAGGAGCTGGTCCTGAAAGAATTTTCAAAGATTATGCTTAGAGGTTTGGCTATGGCAGTGGGTAGCTTTTTAAAGAACTAGGCACATATTCTGTCTGGTCCAATAGATAGAGATGGTTTTAGATTGCACAGTGCTTTTTCAACAATGTCTTCTGTAAAATCGATATGTATTAGATCATTGTAGTTGTCTCTGGTTCAACTAGGAAGTACTGGGCATGATCCATTGCTGTTTACAAATACTGAGCCAAAGAATGTGTTAAAGAGGTTGGCTTTAATATTGTCGTCGTTGCAGTCTTTACCATTAGGTCCTATCAGGGGTGGGATGGACCTTGAGTCTTTTAGTTTGTTGTTTACAAAGTTGTAGAGAGCGCGGGTGGAATTGGTGCATAGAAGGTTTTCTTCTTGATTAATGTGATAATTGGTGCATTCAGTTTTTATCTTGTGGCATAAAATTTTGTATCGGCTTTTGAAGTTGGCAACGTGACCAGATTTTCTGCCAAAGTGATCTCTTTTTGGATTGAAGCTTCCTTATTGTTTTGAGTAATTTGTTTTTTCTGGTTTTGGGAGTTGTTAATGGTACTATATTTTGATGACTCTTTTGACTTCAAGTAAAAATATGTTGAAATGGTCTTCTACAGTATTGCATCCAGAGAATAGAATTTGGCAATCAAGGGATGAGAAATCATTGTTTATAAGATCATAGTTGCCTTTTTTAAGTTATAATTGGGGATTCCATCACTGTGATCATTTTTGTGTGGACGTATGTTGAGACAAATCATGTTGTGGTCACTGTTGGAAAAGGGTTCTTTAATTTGCATTCTGTAAATTGAATTCAAACTATTGCAGAAGATGAGATTGAGGCAGTTGTTAAGTCTAATGTTGTTGTTACTAGTTGTTCTAGTCCCAGATTTGTTACTGCATTGGAGAAGGTTGCACGTGTGGGTTTAGTTGTACATTCGTTAAGGGTCCAGTTAATATGAGGTAGATTGAAGTCACCAAGAAAGTTAAAAGCATGTGGACCGGATGCTGCCCATGTTAGTAGTGTATTTAGCTTGTTTGCATGTTCGATGTCATAATCCAGGGTAACATAGTAAGAACTGAAATTTGATATTTAAGGACAGTTCACAGACGATGGTCTCAGGAATAGCAAGCTCTTGGTAACTTGGATATTTTTTAGATGTAGGGACTTTTTATAGAAGATAGCAACACTACCTCCTCTACGGATTTCATGATCTGATCGGTAAACAGGATAGTCTCTTACTGTGGTAATGGAGTCAGGGAGAGATGCATTGAGCCATGTTTCATAGACCAATATAATATCGAATTTAGCCATATTTAGTAAGAGGAGAAATTCAGGTATTTTATTTACAAGGCTTCTTGCATTGAGTAGCTTGCATTTAAGTCCAGTTGTGTTGGAATAGAGGTAGTTAGGGGTGTGCATGCCTAGTTTTTAGTGATCTACAATTGGATGGGGTGGGGTTGGATGCAGAGTTATGGGTTGTGTGACTTTCTTTTGATGCAATCAGCTTGGTAGTCATTGTATAGGTCCTTTTCTCTATTGTCTAGATGGTTTTTGTGTTCTGCACAGAGTTCATGGGAGCAGATTCTTTGCAGTATGTATAAATCTGATCTTGAGCAAAGTTTTTTGTGGTTGGGGTTGGTTTTTGCAATGGCATTTATTGTATGAATGAACATGCGTTTGCTGGACTCATTTTTGCATACAACTCTACAAAATCTTGGGGCCACTGAGCCGTCATTGTAGGCATGTATGTTCATTACAAGGAAATCCAATAATCTTCTCAAAATAATATCTGCAAACAATCTAACAAAAACACTTTAAAACTGGGATAAAATTGTTCAAGCAGAATTGTTCTTAAATGATGGGACTTATATGTTTGCATTGAACATTGGGATATGCATGATTATTTTGACATCATTGTGGCTTGCTACAGATGTCACTAATATACAACCAGACTCTGGGGTACTTGTACTGAATTCTCCATGGCAACACAGAAAGATAAATGAAGAAAGTAAATAAAAACCTAAATGGCAAAAAACCTGAAAAAAAATTGTGATGACTTTTATATGAAGTTGAAGAAGAGGAATATGGACTACTTAATGACTAAATGTATGTATTATATTTGCAAGAATGAAATAAAGACTTCCATGTGGACAGACTTGAAGAATTGGGAAACTATGGGCAAAATGTTCAGGTTTAAATTTGGATCATTAGTTTTGACACAGAGGCAAGTCATGAAACATTCAGCATAATGTAATCTCATGGTTTACGTAATTGGTTAGGATACAACTATTGAAAGACTAAATTTGCATGATGAAGTTATTACCCCTATGTTATAATCATCATGGTTGGCTCAGACAATGCATTTTCTGACAAAAGAATCTTGCTAGCTTTGACCTCTTCCCACTTCTGTCCTGCCAATCCTGGAGGATCAGAGAGGTAAAACATAAAAAGGGGAGGGGTTATGGTTTTCATGTAATTTGGTTTACAGAAAATATTTGACTGCAGGCTTTTACTGTGAATTACTGTGATTTATGTGAAATAAGTCCACATGTTTTTAAGGACTTCTTAATGCATACATATTTAAATAAATTGTAGGTGCAGGATAAAAAACATTTCTAATAATTGAATTTTGTTATTGGAAAGAGAAAAAAAATCAGACTTGAATTTCCTTCCTTCTCTTTCTCTTCTATTTTTCCTTACTTTAACACAAATGAAAAAGCAAAGGGAGATTGAGAGGGGGGAGGGAGTGGGGGAGAGAGAGATGAGAGATGGGGGAGAGAAAAGGGGGAGAGGGAGAGGCAGGCAGGAAAGAAGGGAGGGAGGAAGTAAGTAAGTTCATAGAAATACAATCTCAACCTTTAAGCCTATCATCCTTGTAATAATTATGTTCATCTAATAACTGAAGATCCTGCTGATATTTATAGTCTGGTGATACTTCCTATATTTCTGACTGTATTCTCAGTTATTCAGCTGGTATTTCCAGAGAATTGAAGGTGCAATAAGCATTATCTACATGGCCAATATTTAAAACCAACAGAGTGATTACAGTAATATTTCTGAAGAATTATTTAGCTTCAGAGAAAAGTTCTATCTTAAAAAGATGCCAATGAAAGAATATGCCAAGTCAAGATCCATAAACTCATACAATTTATCTGAGGCTGTTTTGCTCTGTGCTTGAAAAATATTCCAGAGGTCATGAATCTCATAAATGTATAGAAAATAGAAGTGATTCAGTAAAAGGTGCCAAATTTTCCTTTTCTAATATACTGTATTTCATTTAAATATTTACAAAATTATTCCCAGAGAAATTAACTTTCTATTTATCAACTGGATTTTTCTCTGAATTACCACAGGATCTCAGCATTTTTTATTTATTAAATTATTTTGGTAGGAATCAGTGGCCTCTATAGAAAACCACAATAATGCAAAACGTATTATGACAAGGTAATATCATTCTGACAATCCTATCCTTATGTGTGAGATTCCTGATGCCCTACACAGACAGGTTAGTTGAGGCAATATGATGATACTTTAGATTGTTTATCCCTTTTTCCTCCTATAGGCACCCATAGTAGGGTTACTTCTTTTGATATAATGCAACCTCCTAAATTTTGCTTCATTTAACATTTTCTAGCCTTGCAGTTCCACTAAAGGTAATTTTCGCACATGAGTAATGTGTGCATTAAAAGATCTTATGGGACCTGCAGGCAAAGAGTCAGTGAGCTGTTGTGATAACAGTGATGGACTAGAATCTGAGAGATTAAAATTCAAGTCCATTTTTAGCCATAAAAGCTGACTGGAAGTCTCTGGACTAATTTCTACATCTCAACCAAACATACCAGATGGAGTTGTGGTAGCTATAAAATTGAAGGTTGGATACTGAATTCTTAGAGAAAAAAAGTCTATACTTCTAACAAATAAATATTTCAATATTCCCCAGATACCTTTTCAGATGTCAGTTCAGAGGAGGACAAATAAGTTCCAGGCACATCAGGAAGTGAGTTGGTCAATAGCTCCAAGCAGCCAGCTGAGGGTGGTTTGGCTGAAGCACAGCTGCAGCAAGACAGTCCTGAAGTTTCAGATGGGAAAATATACAGCTCCAGACAGTTAGTGACGAAGATCCAAGAACACAGTAGGGCAGAGGAAAGACAGGAGCAGTAAAGGTCAGCCTGACTACTCATGAGGAGACAGCCTCATCCCTCTTGAAGGGTTGCACTAGAGGATAGCTATTTAACACAGCATAAAGATGGAGATGATGCTAGGAAAAACGTGCTCATTTTCTAAATGCATGTTTCCTGGTAGTTGTGGTTCTTTTCTTGCTTTTGATTGACACTGCCTTAATTTTGGATTGTGTCTTGTGAACTTTGGACTCACATTGACTTAAAGTTCCCAAAGTTTACTGTTGATAGCAATACTGTTGTTAATAAAAGAATTCAAAAGAAGTATTTTGTAAGTTCCAGGAAGACCTCCAATACTTCTATTGAGATGATGAACATGAGCTCTTTTCTTTAACAACTGTTCGACATTTGCTTTGCTTTCAAAGATCAATTCTTCCATTGCCTCATTAAAACCTTTGTCACTTCTTTATATACACTGGTACATCTTGTCCTTTCAATGTAAAACCTCTGATTTTTAGTTTTATTTTCACTACTAGATCTTGAAAGATAATTGTGGAACTCAAGAAGTTCAGAGATACCCTATAACACTTAATACCATCAGAGTCATTATTTAGAAGTGAACAAGTTACCTTTTCCCCAGCATTTTAAACTGCAGATAGCATTTAAAGAATAAGGTTGGATATTATGAGCGATATCTATATATCTCCACCAACCCATTCCACTTCTGCTTGTTCTATATATACACTTATTTCTCTCTTGACACATAAAAAGACAATTCATTAAAGGGAAGTAGTGGCACAGAGGATTAATGATGCTGGAACTGCCAACCACAATGGCCAACCAGAAATAATCTGCACTCTGGTTCAAGAGCGGTTCTGTGAAAGGAGTGAGCTCCCATCACTCAATCCCAAGTCCAAAAGCATGCAACAAAGATAGGTGTATAAGTGCTGGTCAAAATGAACTAACATTCTAGGCTGTCAGGATCTCATTGTGTGCCTAGCATGAGTTGATTTTCCTGACACTGTATGCTATTCAATACATACATACATACATACATACATACATACATACATACATACATACATAC
>NW_020769309.1:16149643-16211413 GCF_900518735.1 Pseudonaja textilis
CTCTCTCTCTCTCTCTCTCTCTCTCTCTCTCTCTCTCTCTCTCTCTCACACACACACACACACACACACACACACACACACATGCTTACTCATTTTCTTTTTTCTCTTTCTCATTTTCTTTTCCCTCCCTTCCTCTTCTCTCTCGCACACACACACACACACACACACAAAATATTTATTTACATTGTCATGTCTATTGATAAACCACTACTCTAAATCATAAGCTCCTTAAGTTCACCTAGTGATTATGCAAGTATAATATGTAATATGTATTTATTTTAATATTGGCAGAACTGATGGCAGTTTGTACTTTTCTAAATGAAAAGCAAACAATTTCCATCTGAAAAAATGTGATATTTTTAATACACTATTAATATTTAACCACAGAAGAAAATTGTACCTCTACATGTGCTGACTCAAAGCTGAGAGTAATACAAGCAAACAAACCAGCATTGCATATGGCTTTTCAAGATGCTTTCCTTTAAACATATAGCATTAAAATATTGCAGCATTTAAACTTCTTGCAGCAAATATGAAGGATAAATATAAATCATATTGGTTATCTCATATATTTTCTTCATTTATTTATAGATGTTTGAGGAAGTTAATATTCACAAAGATTTTCTAAGCCCGATGTGGTCTCAGTTTATTCATGCATCCTAGTGTATTAAAGTACAGAATCCTGCAGGTTCTTTATATCACAGAAATATTCTGTGCAATTTTTGTTTATGTTTGTGTGTCTCTCTCTCTGTGTGTGTGTGTGTGTGTATGTGTGTTTGTATGTGGATAGATGATAGAGATGTTATAGTTTTGTGTTTTTAACTTGAGTCTTGATTCCTAGTGAGTATATGGACTAATCTGTGCAATCTTCTTGGCAAGGTTTTTCAAAACTGTTTGTGTTAAGTTCGGAATAAAGGGGAGGCCACACCAGAGCATCTCAATAACACACTTTATTCAGGGGAATAAAGGGGGCTGTCGCATCTGTAAGCTAACAACAGACCTTCCAGCGAACAGCGGCTGGCTCGACCTAGCAGCCGGCTTTTATAGCCGGCTGTCGAAGGGAGCCAGCCAATGGGGGCTGCAAATGCCCCTGCAGCATGAACGGACCTGAGGGGGAACTTGTGTCAGCCCCAAGGACATAACACCCCTTCCCCCTAGATACGAACACGAATAGTCCTTTAAGTAAGCTGGTGGTTTGTGTGAGCGCCCCGACCGGCGCAGTTCTGGCGATGCACAAAGTGGCATAGAGTTCTGGGAGTCAGTAACTGGCCTTGCCGGGCAACAGGGTCGATCTGGAGTCCGGACTGGAGTCTGGGAGTGGTCACAGTCCTCGAGTTGGATTGTTAAATTGTCATTGTCACGCAACCCGGTGGTGTCGTCGGTTGGTACGGCTGATGACTCTGTAGGACGGTCCCGGTCTACCGTCCGTTCCCTCGATTCGGCTGGTGGTGACTGGTCACTCTGGAGGTCCCAGCTAGGATTCGGGTGCGGCGATTGGAGGGTCACTGAAGTCCCTGGGTCAGTGTCGGCATGTTCGCCCTGGCGACTTCTTATCTGGTCCAGATGCCTCCGCCAGATGCGCCCGTCCCCCAACTGGATGCGGTATGACCTTGGCCCGGTGATGGCCACGATCTTCCCAGGTACCCACAGGGGATCGCCTGCGTAGTTCCTGACATAAACTTGGTCCTGTAATACAAAACTCCTGACCCTAGTGTTAGAGCCCAATGGTGTGTCTGGGCAATAGTGGGGATGCAGTCTATCCAGCACTGTCCTTAGCCGTCTGCCCATCAGTAATTGGGCTGGGGACTTGTTTGTGACAGTACATGGGGTCGAGTGTTGGCTTAAGAGAAAACGAGAGAGTCTGGAGTGCCAGTCGTCTTGAGTGAATCTTGCCAATGCCTCTTTTGCTGACCTAACGGCTCTCTCCGCCAACCCATTGCTAGCGGGATGGAAAGGGGCCGTTAGGATATGCCGGATGCCCAGGTTGGTGGCATACCGGCTGAATTCTGTGGACGTAAATTGGGGGGGTATTGTCTGAGACTATGGTGTCAGGCAGACCGTGTGTGACAAATAAGCGGGTCAGAGCCTGGGCAATTGCTCGGGTGGTGGTTGTGGTTAGGAGAGCTACATCGATCCATTTGGAGAACGAATCCATGACCACCAGGAAGGTCTTGCCGTGGAATGGCCTGGCCAAGTCAATGTGCAACCGTGACCACGGTGCGTTGGTACTTTCCCATTTGGTTGGGGTGGTGATCGGTGGTGCTGGCCTGGATTGTTGACAGGGGTGGCAGGAGCTTACCCATTTCGTGATCTCGTCGTCCATGCCCGGCCACCAGATGTAACTCCGCACCAACGCTTTCATCCGGACGATGCCAGAGTGCCCCTCGTGCAACGCCTTCAGGAAGGGTGTGCGCAGAGGTTTTGGAATGACAACTCTGGTCCCCCATAACAGGCAGCCCTGTAAACTGGAAAGTTCTTGCTGGCGGGTTTTGAACGGTGAGAATACAGTTGAGAGATTACCGCCCGGCCACCCCCTCCGTACCCAGTCCAGAACCTGGGCGATAAGTTTATCTTTTTTGGAGTGGAGAGCGATGTCGCCAGCGGTGACTGGGATGTCGAACTCACTGGCATCGAAAATGGCATGGACCGGGGCCGGGTCCTCCACGGGTGCTGGCAACGGGCAGCGGCTGAGGGCGTCGGCATGGCTGAGGTTTTTTCCTGGGCGGTGAACCAGTTTGTACGAGTAGGCCACCAGGAATAGGGTCCACCTAGTCATCCTGGGGGTCAGGACTTGCAGTGTTTGTTTTTCTCCTGAGAGGAGCCCCAACAGTGGTTTGTGATCTGTGACAAGTTCGAAGTTGTGACCAAAAAGAAATTCATGGAATTTTTTGACTGCAGCAACGGCGGCTAGGGCCTCTTTGTCAATTTGGCTATAATTACGCTCGGTTGTTGACAAGGTTCTAGAAAAGAATGCGATTGGCGCTTCGGAGCCGTTGGGAAGTCTGTGGCTTAAGACAGCCCCGATCCCGAAAGGTGAGGCATCTGCAGCTAAGACTAGAGGAAGGTGCTGGTCAAATTGTATTAGGACAGCGTCTGAAGTGAGTAGCGATTTGACTGCCTTAAAGGCGTATTCCTCTTTGGGACCCCAATGCCACGGAGTGTTTTTGTCAAGAAGTCTATGCAACAGTTCTGCTACTGAGGCTTGTGGGGTAGGAATGACGCATAGAAGTTTAGCAAACCCAGGAAAGCTTGTAATTCTGACTTGGAAGACAGAGTGGGTGCCTCGTGAATGGCTTTGACTTTAGACTCCACAGGGTGGATGCCAGAGGCGTCTATTTTATACCCAAGAAAGTCCACCTGCCTAGTGGCGATGGCACACTTCTCCCTTTTTAGTTTGAGGCCATGCTGCCTGAACCTATCCAATACCGCTCTGACTCTGAGAAAAAGTTGGGGCCTGTCCCTGGCTGAAATCAAAATGTCATCAAAGTACGGAACTACGCCAGGGAGGCCTTGCAGTATCCGTTCCATTAATGACTGGAAGATTCCTGGGGCGACGCTAACACCAAATTGGAGGCGCTTGCATCGAAACGCCCCTCTGTGGGTGACAATAGTTTGTAGTTCGGCCGTTTGGTTATCCACAGGAAATTGCTGATAAGCCTGTGACATATCCAATTTGGCGAATATGGTTCCCGGCTCAAATGTGTGTAGTAAGTGTTGGATTACTGGGACTGGGTATGCGCTAGTCTGTAGATAGCGGTTAATTGTGGTTTTATAGTCAGAACACATTCTGATACTACCATCTTTTTTAAGGGGTGTGACAATTGGAGTCTCCCATTTAGCAAAATCCGTGGGCTCGATCACCCCTTGTTGGAGCAATTTGTCCAGTTCTGCATCCAGCTTAGCGCGCAGAGCAAATGGTACTCTGCGCGGTTTTAAACGGATGGGAACTGCTTTGGGGTCCACCGAAAAGGAAATGGGCGTACCATTATAACAACCCAATTCATTGCTGAACACATCAGCATAGTCTGAAAATAGTGAGTCGATATCGGAAGGTGAGACAGCATGTACTCCCGTTAAGCTAAGGCCGAGATAGGGGAACCAATCCAACCCCAAAAGGCTAGGGAGGGCACCATCTACCACCACTAAAGGCAGATGGCCTTTAAAGGATTTGAATCTAACGAGGAACTTGCCTGTTCCGAGTACTGGAATATTCTTCCCCTGGTAATCCCTCAAGGTGAGACGACTCTTCTGGAGTTGCTTCCTGGACAGGTTGGGACGTATTTTCTTAAGTGTGCTCCAAGAGATGATCGATAGTGCCGATCCGGTATCGACTTCCATAAGACAGGGTTTACCTTCTAAATGAATAGAGAGGGTAATTTTATTAGGTGTCAAAAAAGTGTGGTTAGCTTGGTAGCACGTATAACAATTTTCTACTTGCCTGGGTGGCCCCGGAGGGGAGTAAGGGGACGATAACTTTTGTGGAGCCGCGTGCGTTGCCTGGCAGGCCCTGGCGATGTGGCCTTTCTTGTCGCAATTGTTGCAGGTGGCGTTCCTGAACCTGCAAGTCGTTCTGGCATGGGACCCCCCGCAGGAGAGGCACAACAGGATGTGTTTAGGCACGTTGCCGTTTTTTGGCCTAGCTCCTACCTGTGGCTGTTTGAAAGGTTTGAGGCGATGCACTTCTAAGTGTTCGGTGGGGTCTTCTTCACTCACTGCTTCCTCGGAATGAACAGTGACCGGACTGGGTTTGGCTGCGCTTCCTTGTATTTCAGCGGCCGATTGTGTCGCTAGTTCAGCGGCCAAAGCTTCCTCGATTGCCTGGGTGAGGTTGAGATCTTTTCTGGCAAGCAACCGCCTCTGTAACCTTACATCTCTGACTCCAAAGACGAGTTGATCCAGGAGCATGTCGTCTAGGTAATTTTTAAATTCGCAGTGGAGAGCTGCGGTTCTCAGGGCGGCCATATACTGATTGATAGATTCTCCATCTGTTTGTTTCCTCATACGAAAGGCAAAACGTCTCGCTATCTGCGATGGCTTTGGGGAATAATGGTTAGAGAGTGTCTCCAACAGCTCGGACCACGGAACGTTCTTTAATTCCCTGGGGGCGAGTAGCGCTGTGGCGGTATCGAATACTGTGGCCCCGCAGTAACTCAGGAAGTACGATTTCTTCCTGTTCTCTGTAGCGTCGGCCAGACCGATGGCATCAAGGTAGTGATTGAAGCGGTTTCTGTAAGAGTCCCACTTGTCTTCATCTGGCTTAAATGGCGGAAACGCCGGATTTGAATTCATATTGGGTGTTCAGTCTGTTGGTAGACTGACCAATCTCTCTCTGGGAATACAAGGCCCTGATAAGAATGGCAGCTGCAGTTAGCAGCGCTGCTTCAGCTCTAAAGTATCTCTCTGGGTTACACGCTCTGTGTGATTATGGCGGCTATTGCTGTAGCGCCGTAACGGACTTCCATTTGAATTTCGCGCCCTTACAAGGGCGTAGGCGGCTATAGCTGTAGCGTCGTGCTGACAGCTATTCAAATCGCGCGCCTATGTGTTCTGGCGGCTGTGAGCGCAGTGCCGAAAGCTTCGCTAACGAGTAGAATCCGAACAGCAGCGGTTGGATTCTGTGCTCAATGCTGGGCAGCTGAGGTTCTCAGTGCCCCACTTCTCTCACGTAGCTTTTTTAACTGAGCAGCTACACGCTCCACTTTCACTTCCGCAATCAACGACTGACCGAGCTCTCAAACGGCGCGGCTACGGTTCAGCGTTTTGGTGTGTGTTTCAGCTCTTTTGGTATTGCTACTGGTTGGCCAGATCCCATCCTCGTCGCCAATGTGAAGTTCGGAATAAAGGGGAGGCCACACCAGAGCATCTCAATAACACACTTTATTCAGGGGAATAAAGGGGGCTGTCGCGTCTGTAAGCTAACAACAGACCTTCCAGCGAACAGCGGCTGGCTCGACCTAGCAGCCGGCTTTTATAGCCGGCTGTCGAAGGGAGCCAGCCAATGGGGGCTGCAAAGGCCCCCGCAGCATGAACGGACCTGAGGGGGAACTTGTGTCAGCCCCAAGGACATAACAGTTTGCCATTTTCTTCTTCCTAGGGCTGAGTGAGAGCGATCGGACTAATGTCATCCAGTTAGGTTGATGTCCAACATGGAACAAGAACTCACCACTTTCTAGCCCAATGCCTCCACCACTACACTAAACTACTGCTATAACCACTACTACTACTAACCACTACTATATATCCATAGTAATGATTAAAATATTTGAGCCCATTCTATGGAACTTCTTGATTCCAGAGCTCCCACTCCCACTCCCACTCTATTGAACATCTTGATTCCAGAGCTGGATAGCTACATTTCTAGCCTTTTAGAAGACTGTCAAGACCTTGCTCTGAGAAATCGCATGGCGTCCAAGAATGGCATGCAACAGTGCAGGAAGTTGGTGACTGGGGGAGGGGGAGGTACCCTTCTTCCTTTTTAACTTTTGTAATCCTTACTTTGTTAACTCTTTTCAACTGTTTTCAACATTGTTTTTCTAACTATTTCTCTTTTTAGGTTTGTTTTACTTGTAAACCACCCAGGGTCACTTAGGTGAGATCGATGGTGTAGAAATTTTATGAATAAATAAATAACATCTAAAAAACATCTAAGTTACCCAGAAGCTTGCTATTCCTGAGACCATCATCTGTGAACTGTCCTTAAATATCACATTTCGGTTCTTACTATGTTACAGATCCCTGATTATGACATTGAACATACAAACAAGCTAAATACACTACTAACATGGGCAGCATCCGGCCCACATTCTTTTATCTTTCTTGGTGACTTCCATCTACCTCATATTAACTGGACCCTTAATGAATGTACAACAGAACCCACACGTGCAACCTTCTCCAATGCAGTAACAAATCTGGGACTAGAACAACTAGTAACCAACAACACTAGACTTAATAACTGCCTCAGTCTCATCTTCTGCAATAGTTTGAATTCAATTTATAGAATACAAATTAAAGAACACTTTTCCAACAGTGACCACAACATGATAGACTTTTGTCTCAATGTACGTCCCCACAAAAATCATCACAATGACGGAATCCCCAATTATAACTTCAAAAAAGGCAACTATGATCTTATAAACAACGATCTCTCATCCCTTGATGAGATTTCCAATTTCTATTCTCTGGATGCAATACTATAAAAGACCATTACAATGTACTTGAAATCCAAAGAGTCATCAAACTATATGTACCATTAATAATTCCCAAAACCAGAAAAAACGAATTACCCAAAACAATAAGGAAGCTTCAATCCAAAAAGAAATCACTTTGGCGGAAAAACAAATCTGGTCACATTGCCAACTTCAAAAGCCTATACAAAAATTTATGCCACAAGATAAAAACTGAATGCACCAATTATCACATTAAACAAGAAGAAAACCTTCTCGCACCAATTCCACCTGTGCTTTCTACAATTTTATAAACAACAAACTAAAAGACTCAAGGTCCATCCTACCCATGAAAGGATCTAATGGTAAAGACTGCAACGACAATATTATTAAAGCCAACCTCTTTAACACATTCTTTGGCTCAGTATTTGTAAACAGCAATGGATCATGCCCAGTATTTCCTAGTCGAACCACAGACAACTACAATGATCCAATACACATCGATTTTACAGAAGACAATGTTGAAAAAGCACTGTGCAATCTAAAACCACCTCTATCTATTAGATCAGATGGAATATGTGCCTCCTTCGTTAAAAAGCTACCCACTGCCATAGCCGAACCGCTAAGCATAATCTTTGAAAAATCTTTCAGGACCAGCTCCTTGCCAAAACTATGGTCACAAGCCACAGTCATCCCCATCTTCAAAAAGGAAGACCCAGCCTAGTTGAAAATTACAGACTAATCTCTTTATGCTGTGTCACCTGTAAAGTCATGGAATCAATTATTAACCAATCCATCATCCTCCACTTAGAAACAAACAACCTACTCTCTAATAAACAATTTGGTTTTAGGAAAAAAACTATCCTGTAATCTGCAACTCTTACACTGCAAAAACTTATGGACTACACAACTCGATCAGGGCAAAGCATTAGATGCAATCTACATAGACTTCTGTAAAACCTTTGATTCAATGGTACACGACAAACTACTCCTAAAACTAAAATCTTATGGTATCTCTGGACACCTGCATTACTGGATAGAAGCATTCCTGTCAAATAGGCACCAAATGGTCAAAATTGGGAGTGTCCTGTCAAATACTGTACCTGCCAACAGTGGTGTCCCCCAAGGCAGTGCCCTAGAACCAACTCTTTTCATACTCTACATAAATGACCTCTGTGATCATACCAAGAGCAACTGTGTACTCTTCGCTGATAATGTAAAGCTATTCAACACCGCAGACAATACCACTACCCTCCAAAAAGAACTTGACTATGTATCAGAGTGGTCAAACAAATGGCAACTTCAAATCTCAACAAATAAATACTCTGTTCTACATATTGGCAAAAAAAATCAGAAAATAAAATACAGGCTGAATAGTCAAGACCTTGTTGATGATCCAAACTCTGTCAAGTATCTTGGAGTACTCATCTCAAATGACCTAAGTGCTAGAGCCCACTGTAACAACATAGCCAAAAAGGTGTTAAGAGTTGTTAACCTAATCTTACGTAGCTTTTTCTCTGATAATATTACACTACTAACTAGAGCATACAAAACATTTGCTAGACCAATACTCGAATACAGCTCATCAGTCTGGAAGCCCACATTTTGTTTCTGATATTAGCACAGTTGAGAAAATCCAGAAATATTTCACAAGAAGAATTCTCCATTCCTCTACTTGTTGCAGAATACCTTATGCCACCAGACTCGAAATTCTAGACCTAGAAAACCTAGAACTATGCCGCCTTCAGTCTGATCTAAGTAAAGTATATAAAATCATACATTGCAATGTCCTACCTGTCAATGAATACTTCAGCTTCAACCATAACAGCACTAGAGCAAACAATAGATACAAACTCAAGGTTAACTGCACCAAACTTGATTGCAGGAAATACGACTTCAGCAACAGAGTGGTCAATGTCTGGCTTACTCTACCTGACTTTGTGGTTTTTTTCCCCAAACCCCCAAAACTTTAACCTTAGACTGTCTACTATTGACCTCACCCCTTTCCTAAGAGGTCTGTAGGGGGCGTGAATAAGCACACCATCGTGCCTACTGTCCCTGTCCTATTGTTTCTTTTTTATTTTTTTTATTTTTCTTGTATGTATCCATGTATTCATAACTATGTTTTTACTTATACCTATTATCTTGTAAGCACTTGACAAATAAAAATAAATATATAAATAAAATATATGATAACATACTAGACAGATCCAAGCCTATTTTACATTTAGAAATCAGCCATGGTGAGATAAATATTGATGAATGAACTAAAAGCAAAACAAACCCCACACAGACAAATTCTTAACTTCCTATATTATTCTGCATAAGTACACATAGAATTTGGTCATTATGAATCTTTGTATGTATATTTCTCTTTTGACTTTGTTTTCATGTGGACCTGAATGTAGAAGAGAACATTTCTTGACCATCTTTTATACTTATATTTAAATTGTTTTGCCAATGGCTTTTCTAATTTAGTAATTGTTAAATCTACAGCAGGTGTTTTATTTTTTTCTTTATATCCTATGAGTCACTGTAAGCTGTGCAATTGTTGGAGGATATAAACGGAATAAACACATAACTTACTGATTATTCTAGCCTCATCTAAGTCACTTTTGAACTTGTTTGAACTTTCTTTTTGGAAAATCGCATTAATTTTGTAGTATTAAAATTTTATTCTTAAATTATTAGGGTACCAAATACAAAGTAAAATAAGGGAAATGATTTCCTTATTCATAGGGAATGGAAAGTACAATTTAGAAAAAGTAGGAAGTGATTAGTGTCTGATAACTTACAGTATATAGACATACCTCTGCAGTGTCTTGGAATAATGCAGAAGTGTTTTTCTTGCCTTCTTTCAGAATTTTGTTTTATTTCCTGATATAGTTTATAGCCCTGTCATTCCCTGACTATCTGGGAATGGTCCCACACTACCCTAATCAGATAATTGGCTAAGAATATATGTAATGGCTAAGCATATTGAAGAACATGATGAGTCTGGTGCCTATCTTGGTTAATTAAAAAAAAAGTCAATATTTTTTGACCAGGTTAGTACTTAGTTATATGATCACCACAAATCTCAGGGCTGCAGTCTAGATTAGGAAATTGAAAAATTATTCCTGAAGAAAAATATATGTTGCCATGCAAACTATATGGATATGGTGTTAGGACACTGGAACTGACTTGGTGGGTCCTCAATTTATTTTATCTTTCATTAATCGAGTTATGTGGTCATTTTCCAATTTTCATACATGCTATCTAGAACTGTTATTTTACCCTTCAAGAAATCAAACCAAAAACAATTTCACCTCATTTTATTTGCTTTGCTAACACTTCACAGGAAAAATTCTATCCCTCCCCTCTCATTTTCTCTCTGGCTTTCAAGAAAGGAAAATGACTAAAAGTATGTGGTTTTTGATTTCAAAGTAGTTTCTCATAGTTTTGTATAGTCTTGAAAAGTGTTCAGTTATCATCTCTAAGAAATAGTAACATAATAAAGTGCCAACAAGTCTTTTTTTCAAATAACCACCCCATAGTGTTCCCACCATATCTGACCCTTTTGGGGATTAAAAAAGGTAGATACAAAGGATCTAATCTGTTTTGGTTATTTATTTGTTTGTAAATCATGCATTGCGTATTTGTTAGATATGCTAGCGATTACACATTATTACAGAGGAAGTAGGATCTTCTGACTATTTTTCATATAATAATTCTGCTTAGATCTTTTACTTGATTCATGGATCTTCTCTTTCTCAAAGCCAGTCCTGAACAAGGGATGTTAGTAGAAATACCCTAGGAAGTACCAGCATTTATCTTAGGTAAGCAAGGATTATGTGAATAAAAAAGTGGACATTCACTCATATCTTTCAATTACCCCAAACTAATGAAAATGATGCCTACCTTACCAATAAGAATTTTGCCACAATATTCTTCTCAGGAGAGGAAAGGATAAATTACAATTAATTTTTGTTTAAGCAAAAACAGTTAAATATGCAACAGAGTTTTTCAACAGAACTCTAAAATATTTCATACTTTATAATGAAGTCAATGAAAGCATTACTCCTTCAACAAAAAGTTAATCATCCCAAAGACAATTGTTAATATAAGTATCATCACTGTTAATTCTATAAATATTGATGGGGTATAGTGTCTATTCATCACTGTGAGTGTTTAAGAGCTGCTTAAAGCAAATATTTGATTATTAGTTAAATCCATTGTCATCAGCACTCTTTAATAAATTAAGAAGGGACAATTCAAGTGGTTCTTAATGTAGAACTGTTTTCATTTGCTTCTTTTTTTCAAAGTTTCATTTGCTTTCTTTTCCTTTATTTCTTTTCCGATTATTACCAGAGTTGTACCACATTCATTAATATTTGAATTACATGGTTTGTTACACTAGGGTTAGAGCTTTACCACAATAGACAGTGTAGAACTTTTGCCTAGGGCTAAATAATGGCTTGAGCATACGAAGCCCAACAAATTTGCTCCTGCAGTGGAAAAATCTCTTTATTACCCAATAGTTAAAGGAAGAAATGCTAAAGTTCTCTACAGAAGCTTCTTCTATTTTGCTATTATTCTGTGTGATTCATCTTTGCTGCTACACTATAAAATTCAATCTCTGCCTAACTGAAATATGCTTTATTTGTGATGCAGGATCAGAGAGTGCTGGGATAAAAAAACTGAAATCTTTATTCCCACTTGGCTCTTCCTTTGAATCTTCAGGCTGAGCTATATCTACTGATCTCAGCTTTGGGCCTGAGTCAATAGAACTGGAGGGAAACATTGGAAAAATGGCAAAGCCACAAACCAGCTAAAATATGTTGAATATGTTGAATATCTTCACAAAATATCACTGTTTGATTGATTACAATTAACCGAAAAAGGAAAGACATTCATGTTCTTATGTTTTCTGACACAGAAATGAATAATTGTCCCATGAGTGATATCATATTATTGAACTCTGGTCTTTTCAGGTGGTGAAGCTAATTGCTTAGGAGTTCATTTATGTTCTCAGTGATCAGCTACTTTTTAAACAAACCTTTACTCTCTCTTGAGTTAATTGATGTTTTAGTTCCAGTTATACTGGATCAATCAAGGAAATTTTAGAAAAGAGCTCCCAAAATATTTCCAGCATGTAAATTTTCCCACCAGAGGCAAAAATACTTTAGACTACTGCTACACAATAGTAAAAGATGCTTATAGGTCTTTACCATGCGCAGCTGTGGGACACTCTGACCACTGCATGATTCACCTTGTACTTGCCTACAGACAAAGACTTAAAACCATTAAACCAACAATTAAATCAGTGAAGACTTGGTTGGATGAGGCAAAGCTGAAACTCCAGGCCTGCCTTGATGGCACTGATTGGAATGTTTTTGAAGATGCCTCTGTAGTCCTAGATGAGTTCACAGATACTGTAACATCATATGTTAGCTTCTGAGAAGGCTTATGTGTACCAACAAGGAACCTGCAAATATATAGTAACAATAAACTTTGGTTCATAGATAAACTTAAGCAGCTACGTCATTCCAAAGAGGAAGCCTACAGAAAAGGTGACAGAATGCTATACAACCAGGCCAGAAACATATTAACAAGAGAGATCAGAGCAGCAAAAAGAAGCTACTCTGAAAAGTTAAATAATCAGTTCTCAACAAATGAACCAGCAAACATGTGGAAAACTGCTTCAGCAAACCTCCTTCCCAGGCAGAAAGAAATCAACAACTATCAGATGACCTGAATGTATTTTACTGCAGGTTTGAAAGGAAACTACAGCCACCTATCTCCACAACCCCCATCTCAAACACACCAACAACAGCCAAGCCTCCTACAACTGGCCCCAATCCTTTGGGCTCACAACCTCTGGTGATCACAGAAAAAAAAGTGCAAGATCTATTACACAGACAAAAGCCAGGAAAAGCACCAGGGCCAGACAAGATAACTCCTTGCTTAAAAGTCTGTGCTGACCAATTGGCCCCCATCTTCACCCGAAGCAGGAAGGAACATAGCACATCTCTAGTGATCTATTGCTTCAAACATTCTACCATCATCCCAGTGCTAAAGAAGCCCTCCATCAAGGAACTGAATGACTACAGACCAGATGCTCTAACATCTGTAGTTATGAAAATCTTTGAAAGGCTTGTGCTGTTCCACCTGAAAACCATCCACTGTTAGATCCCATGAAGTTTGCATACCGAACAAATAGATCAACAGATGATGCTGTTAACATGGCTCTGCATTACATCCTACAACACCTTGAATCTCCAAATACCTACGCAAGGGTCCTCTTTGTAGACTTCAGTTCAGCATTCAATACCATCATTCCACACACTCTTCTAAGTAAATTAAACCAACTAGCAGTACACTTACACCTGTAAGTGGATCATAAGCTTTCTAACAGACAGGAAGCAGCAGGTGAAGCTAGGCAGATTCACATCTGATACCTGTACAATCAGCACAGGGGGCCCCAAGGCTGTGTGCTATCTCCACTTCTCTTCTCCCTATATACCAATGACTGCATCTCAAATGATCCATCTGTTAAAATATTGAAGTTTGCTGATGATACAACAGTGATTGGTCTCATTCGAGACAATGATGAATCTGCATGCAGACAGGAAGTTGTACAACTTGCCTCATGGTGTAACCGGAACAATCTGGAACTGAACATACTCAAAACCGTAGAAATGGTGGTAGACTTTAGAAGAAACCCTCCCATACTACCACCTCTTACAATACTAGACAACACAGTATCAACAGTAGAGACCTTCAAATTTCTAGGTTCTACTATATCACATGACCTAAAATGGACACCTAACATCAAAAACATCATCAAAAAGCACAACAAAGAATGTTCTTTCTGCACCAACTCAGAAAGCTCAAACTGCCCAAGGAACTGCTGATACAGTTCTACAGAGGAATTACTGAGTCTATCATCTGCACCTCTATCACTGTCTGGTTTGGTTCTGCAACCCAACAGGACAGACACAGACTTCAGAGGATAATTAGGACTGCAGAAAAAACAATTACTACCCACCTGCCTTCAGTTGAGGACCTGTATACTACATGAGTCAAAAAGAGGGCTGTGAAAATATTTACAAACCTCTCTCATCACGGACATAAACTGTTTCAACTCCTTCCCTCAAAATGACGCTACGGAGCACTGCACACCAGAACAACTAGACACAAGAACAGTTTTTCCCTGAAAGCTGTCTCTCTGCTAAACAAATAATTCCCTCAACACTGTTCAACTATTTACAAAGTGTGCACTACTATTTCTATTAATCTTCTCATCACTCCTTATCACCCACCCCCTCCCACTTGTGATTGTAGGACTGTAACTTTGTTGCTTGTATCCTTACGATTTACATTGACTGTTTCCCAGTATGATTTGATTGTTGATTGTAACCTCTGACTATCATTAAGTGTTGTGTGTTATGATTCTTGGTTCTTAACAAATGTATCTTTTCTTTATGTATACTGAGAGTATTTACACCAAGACAAATTCCTTGTGTGTCCAATCACAGTTCGCCAATTATAGTATTCTATTCTATTCTATTCTATTCTATTCTATTCTATTCTATTTGAACTCAAGGTTGATCAATCTGGTCCCTAGTCTGGGGACAAACCTATATAGACTGTTCAGTCAAAGCTCAATCTTAAAATCCCTGTGACTTGGAGAAATGGAGAACAATAATTCACTTTCTGCATAACATTATTTTAAGTATTCTACTCTAGGTTAAATATTCCAGTTCCTTCAAACCTTTTGTATAGAATGTTAGGCTTTTCCAAGTTACTGTATTAAAGTGCTTTCCTCAGGTCCTTGAAGCAGCATAAAATTATGCTGCAATACTTTACATTGCTCTCCTTTCTAAATCTATTTTGCTTTAGTAAACGAGGATAATGAATGGTGTTCAATTTTAACTCCTGGAGACAGCCTGGCCTAGTATCTGCAGTTTTCTTAGCAATGTTTTTAGAAGTGGTTTGTCATTGCCTGCTTTCTGGGACTAAGACAGAGAGACTGGCCCAACATCACCCAGTTGGTTTGTACAGAAGACAGACCAGAGCTAATGGCCTCCTACTTTCTAGCCTGGTGCCTTAAACCAAAAGTGACTCTCTAAAGTTTCTATATGCAATATATAGGAAATCTCTAACAGGTTGTCAAAGAAGATTTTTTCTCTTTTTATTTTTTAAAACTTAAAAAAATGTGAAAAGACCAACCTCTCAACAACAATAAAGCAGAACAAAATAAATTAGACAAGATATATTAAAATAGTAATAATACCGTAACAACTAAAATGGCAGTAATGAAAACATCGAATCTCTCTGAAATAATAACCCCTACATAATATTTAACATAGAGAAATGATAAAAGCAGGGGTGGGTTTCTACCAGTTCTGTCCACCTCTGTAGAACAGGTAGCTCTGAAGAGCAGCAGACATAGAACTGATTCTATGTCTGCTGTTGTTTTTGCCCACCTGCCCACCTGGCCTCTTACCTGACCTTTATTTCCTGCTTTTTCAACTTCAGCTGCCGTGCAAGGCACAGCTGCAGTTAAAAAAGCAGGAAAAAATTCCTTTTTCAAAGGCTGGTTCTCTGCACGCATCATGCCGATTTACAGGTGCACGCGCGTGCAGCGTGCAGGGAAGCACATCGTAAATCATTGAACCTCATAAATCAATGAACTGGTAGTTAACCCTGTCGGATCCCACCCCTGGATAAAAGCCATGAATTTCTAGTATTTCTATAGATGTAGGACAATCTCCTTTTGCTTTTGAGCTGGGACTCGTAAAGGCTGGGTCAGAACAGATATATTGTCATGGTGGAAATCTATTTATCAGACCACTATAGTTGAAACTGACTTGATGGGACATTATCAATCAATCAAAATGATCAAAAGTAGTATTTTACATTGATCCTATGAAATAATATGCCAATATAATCCCTCAGAATTGATTCAAGAGATTCTAATGGTTGTCTACCATAACTACCATAATCAATAATTCTACCAGCTGCACTGAAATTTCTACGGCCAATGGTTAAAATATTGAAATATGGTAGAGGAAAGCAAAGCTGAAGTCTATCTTCAAACATGGAAATTCTTGGGATGACTTTGGACCATTCACTGTCTCTTGGTCCAGCCAATTTCACAGCATTTTTATTAACTGGAAAATGAAAGTTTATTCATATTGCCTCAATTTATTGGAGAAAAGATGAGATAGAAATCTAACAAATAAATAAACAGCATTTCTTGAAAGACTGTCCTCCATTGTACCTGTGCCACTTTCCTGTTCTGTTAATTGAAAATGGATAATTTAAATTTAAATGTATTTACTGCTTCATTTAAAAACCTATATTGGGAAAAAAGAGTTTTCAAGATATAAGGCATATCCAATGTTTTCTTTGGATAGATTAAAACCATGACTATATTGAGCAGGCTTATCAGCACAGCCCTCTGCTTTTTTTCAGGAGGCACAAAAAGAAAATCTACATTTTTGCCCTGTGAAGTTGAAAGCAGATAATGTAGATTATTTAGCAAGACTTCATAATTAACATGTTCTGTCAGACTTCAGCACTTGAAGTAATTAAACTAATTGAACAGGAGTCTTTTCTCCCTTGCTTCTGCTTCTCTTTTTTAATCTACATCTGGCAAACTGGAGTCATGCATAAAGACAACCAAATGAGAAACACAGCAGCAACACGGAAATTGGACATTAGATGAGAAAGTGAGGAGAGCAGTGGAGCTTTTAGTTTATACTGAGAGGATAGAGAAACTGTGAATGAAAAAGGAAAGGGATTTTTTTTTTTAAAAAAGCAGCATCTTGAAAAATAAAATACTTTATTATATAAAATTGGTGGAAAGTTTACTATGATTCCTAAAGCAATAAAGTAATGTTTCTTGATTGAGGGCACTTTGATCTCTTCATCAAAGTGGAAGACATATAGTCTAGGCACAAAACAAACCAGAATCTAGATTGAAACAATTGAAGAATTTTACATTTGTATTCAACTTTCTCATTTTTCTCTTCATTAGGAAGCAATTGAGATCATAGAAGCCTTCAAATACTTCACCTATCTTAGAAGCTTTTTGAGGGTCCACACTAGACAAGATGTTATTTTTTAAAAAATTATATATAAAAAAATATTCAGTTTTCCACTTATTGAAACCATGTTTTTTCAATGAACAGCATGATTTCAGGTTATTACATTTCCATATAAACATGGCTTAAATTTCATACTCATCTTTCACATTTAATTTCATATCTTACCATTACTTTTTATATTTTCTATCATTTTATCATATACTTTCCTCCAGCTTATTTTATATATTTTTCAACTCATTACTTAATCTATTTCCTTAATCTTTAAATGATTCTCATATCTTCATATCATTATGAATATGGTTCATTATGGTTTTCTCTGTCATTGTATATACTTAATTCATCATTCCAAAAGTTCAATCTCAGTTTAAACATTTCAAAAAGAAAGTTTCCCCTACTATTGCCAATCTGAATGTGCCACCCCTATAGCTTACATATAATGTAATTAATCCCCTTTTAAATCCCATTAATTATTTAACTTTTAATTATCACCTAAAAATAATATCAGTAATCTTCTAACAACTACTACATTGCATATATACCTTCGAAGTCAGGGTCCACAAGTTTCCCCTTTAATTATATAAAAAATATTTATAATTTTAAAAAGAAAAATTAATCTATTCAATTCAGCATAAATACTGATATTATTCTCTCAGTCACAAGCCTCATATTTAATTTTAGCTGTGATTTATAAATTCATTAAACATAGTTACTAATTTTATCATAATTTCCCCCTTTTCCACAATTATTCCATTTAACTCTGTATATAATTCCATAAAAAAAGAAAAACAAACATTGCAGTAACAAAAAAATCTATTCCAATCTCTCATTTTAATGATCTGTATCACACTATTTTCTAATTAATTTATTACTTCTAATTCATTTATACTACACCTCATCAACTTGCAGTTCCTTTTCTTAATTTTTAATTAATCATTATCTCTATGTCTTTTATACAAACAGTTTCTTTTCATTTTTATTCAATTTCCATATTTCTTTGTTTCCTGGTCCTGTTTCTTACTGCCTCTTTTCACTTCATTCTTCTCTTTTATTTACTCCAATTTTTGTCCCCCACCCTTTTTAAAACTCCTTCTGCAATTCCTTTTCTGTTGTTTCCTTTTACTTTGTTTAGTTTTCAAAATAAACCGCTTTATAATTACCATTTCAAACCTATTTTTAATTCCCCTTCTTTTCCCCCTTCACTTTAACTTTCATTCCCAGCTACAGAATTATCAGAAAAGCCATAGAGGCTTGTGTATATACACAAGCTTATATACATCATCAGGCTTGTGTATATACACAATACACAAGCCTGATGATGGCAGATGAGATTCTGCTGAAACGTTGCTACAACTTTAAAAGCACAACTATAATGATGTGGGAAAATACCCGAACAAAGCTGAATACCATACATATAAATACCTGTGAAAACTTAAAACACACACACACACACACACACACACACACACACATATTCATGGATTTTCACGGGTACAGGTATGCAGGTCTTGGTGTGTTCAGGTCTTTTCCCATGTAATGTTGAGAGCATCTTGGCAACATTTTGATGAGGTCCCACTCGCCATCTTCAGGCTGGTGCTTTCAGCTTTGTGCTTGTGTGAGCAAAGCATGATCGGAGCTGCCGTCTCCCTATATATACTGGTGGGGAGGTTGGCTGTGTTGTCATTTCTTGATTGGTTGATGGAGTTGATGTTTGCAGATTGGCTGGCTTTTTTGTAAGAACATGTGTGGCTGTCTGTTTATCAGCCTCCTGTGTTGTAACGACCTGGGTAATGGGCCGTGTGATGACCTTCTGAGTTTTATTGTTTTGACATCCTAGATCTTGTGCTGTAATTTCCTGGGTCGTAATGACCTGGGTCATGGGCTGTGTGATGACCTTCTGAATTCTATTGTTGTGACATCCTGGGTCTTGTGCTGTAATCTGCTGGGTCATTGGCTGTGTTGCAACATCCTGAGGTTTTCTGTGTAACCTCCTGAGTTCTGTGATGTGATATCCTGAGCGGGTGGCTGTGATGTGATGTGACATTCTGGGTTTTGGTTTGGCTCTGAGTTTGAGGCCTGGATATGTGTTCATGGTGTGTGTCTGTTTGCTTGGTTTGGAGGTCGGGGTGTGTGGCAGCTGGTGATGCAGCTGTGGTCTAGTTGGGTTTGGGTTTGAGTCTGGTGAGGAAGAATGGTGGTGGTGTCATGTGTTGTTTTGGGTCCGGTGTTGATTTTCGTGGCTGGGACTCGTTTGTTGATAAGGGCTAGTTTCCAGATGTCTGGTAGGCAGGAGGCATCATCCCATTTATTCATGTTATGGGGGTGTTTCTCAATTTTGATGGCTTCCCTGATTATTCTCTTGTTGAAGTGTTCAGTATTGGAGATTAATTTGGTTCCCTCAAAATTAATTTCATGTCCTGTGGCTTTAAGGTGCTAGAAAAGGGAGGAAGTGTTTTCTTCTTTTCTGACTGTGTTCTTGTGTTCTGAGATGCATGCATTTATTCTCCTGTTGGTTTGTCCAATGTATGTGGCTGGGCAATTGTTGCATGGTATTTCATAAACTCCTTGGTTTTCTAGCTGGATCTTGTCTTGGGGTTTCTTAGGATGTTAGCCAACGACCCAGAAGATTACAGCAAAAGACCCAGGATGTCAAAACAATAGAACTCAGAAAGTCATCACACAGCCCATTACAGGTCGTTACAACACAAGAGGCTGATAGACACACAGCCAATACCTCAGCACATGTTCTTACAAAAAAGCCAGCCAATCTGCAAACATCAACTCCATCAACCAATCAAGAAATGACAACACAGCCAATCTCCCCACCAGTATATATAGGGAGACAGCAGCTCTGATCACGCTTTGCTCGCACAAGCACAAAGCCAAAAGCATCATCCTGAAGATGGTGAGTGAGACCTCGTTAAAACGTTGCCAAGATGCTCTCAATCTTACACGGGAAAAGACCCGAACACGCCAAGACCCACATACCCGTACCCGTGAAAATCTACGAATATATGTGTGTGTGTGTGTGTGTGTGTGCATGTTACAAATAAAACTCTCATCCATACATATGTGATAATTATGTGGATATACAAAGTGTTATAAACTGGCATGGTTTAAATTTTATTTTGGAAAATATAGATGAATAATTATTTATAACATATTTGTTTTAATATAAATTAGGGACATGCCAAATATACAAATATGTAAACCATTCAGTGCTGTAAAGCACTATGGAGAGGTATATAAGTGCTGTTGCTACATTTATGTATGTGAAAATGTGCATCAAATCCTCAGAAAGATCTTTAAGTATCAAATTCAATTAAATGAATCACATTGACTCATTGTGACAATCAAATTTGAAGTGGCAGTTCAACGGAACTGTGTTTCAATACATTTCTTGAACTAAAATTTCACCATGCTCTTTAAGGCAGAAAACTAGCATTATCCGGTTATATAAATCTATATATTATATAAATTTTAAAATTAATATTAGATCTGCTTGCTGTACACAGACATTTCTGTTCAAATGGTTCAGAGTAGTGTGTACTGAGGATATATGTAAGGAGAGTTCTTGGTTCTCCATGTGATTGCAGCTATTCTCAAGAAACCCCTATACTGCATTTCCTTTATACTGTCAGGTGTTCCAGAGTTATGCTGCTAGTGATCATATAAGTATCCCATCATTTTTGTTGAGTGATAGGATTTCTTTAAACAGATAGCCACATTTGTCTCTGCTGCTGGAAAAGTAAAGAGAAATTTGTGTTTTTGTTTTTGGCTGGCTGTGTATGAATAATGTTCCCTTGAATTGCAATTGGGGTGATACGCATAGTTAAATTTATATGCCTTGCCAGAGAAATTATAGAAATTCCAAATAAGAATAGGCTGTTAAATTATAGAGTCCAATCCATGTTCAGTGTAGGAACCCAAACTGAAGCAACCATTATAGGTGAATGTCTAGCCTCCATCTGAAAATATCTGATGTGGAAGATATTGGGCAATTAATTCCAATGTCAACTTGCTTTTCTTGCTTGGAAGATATTTCAAAATTTGAATTTGTCCTCTAATGTTGCTCCATGTCTTTTATTCTAGAATGAGGGGAAACAGATCCCAACACAATGTATTACAGCAACGGTGTCAAACACAAGGCCCACAGAGCACATCCAGTCCACAATGTGGTTGGATTTGGCCCATGGGGCCATCCTGGAAAATGTAAGAAGCCGGCCAGGATGGTTTTGGCCCAGTCTATCCAATGCAAAGAGGAAACATCGGGCCAGCAGTTTAGGAAGTGGCATCAACCTGGCCATGCCCACCCAGTTGGCCACACCCACCCAGTCACCCACACCTGTCCAGCCCACCAAGGTCAACCACAGCTCTGATGTGGCCTTCTATGAAATTGATTTTGAGACCCTATGTTACAGTATCTGATATATTTGAAGAATAATATTTTATCCCTCCCTTGGTTTTGTTTTGCATTTCTGTTTCCTTTATCTCAATTTATAAATTTTATTATTTTCATTGCTCCTCTCTGATCCTGCTCTTTTTGTAGTCAGCTACTATTTCATTACCATTTTTACAATTCTGTTACCAAGCCAGGTCTCCCCCATCCCATAGCTTTGCATTCAATTTCTATTTCCCAATTGAAGACCTTTTCATTTATTATTAATTTTATTATGAAATTTATTTGCCACCTATCTCATATCCAACAACTCTGGGCAGCATACAAATTGGTCTCTATTCAATTTCAGCCTACCATTTTCTAACCTACAAATTATGACTATTACGGATACCTTTGACAAGCTCTACTTTTCAGTTTTATTGATTTTTGCTTAATAGTATATTCACTTAACTCTCATGTTGTGCTGTTTCCCTTCCCATGTACCCCCAGTTTGAATTGTTTACAATTGTGCTTTTTGTGTATTCTTTTATAGGAACTCTAAGAAAGTCAGAATTTATAGGAACTCTACAGGAACCAATAATCTATCACCTACCAAGCTCTCCATTTCATATTAGCTTCTCCTGCCACAGAATCCTACTTATTTTTTAAACTTTGAAGATATCTCTTAGGATTCACTCAGCTTTCATTGTCCTTAAAAGCAAGAACTACATTGCATGGCTACTTCATCCCAGTATTCCTGCAATTTTCACTTCTTTGACTAAGGTAATAACCACAGTTAACATTTCAGATGCTCCAGACTCGTGATTACACTGACTAGAGTCTACACTAGTTTATAACATACTGTCTGGATTGATATACTTTTATAGTAAGTAAAAGCCTGGAGGGTTTAAGGTTGAGGATTTTAGCAATTTGTTTCCCAGAGGCTTCTTTCTTCATTGCCCACTCTTTAAAAAATGCAAAATAATGAGCTAGAATTGGTCCTCAAACTTCCTTTCTTACAAGAGACAATCAAAACAATATAATAATACAGCAAACTAATCCAAAATTTCATCAACTAATATATAAAACTCAGGTAGTATCATCTTGGCCTTAATTTGGTAGTATCACATTGACCTACTTGTTCATATCTGTAACTTCCTAATAATATTATTTAAATTCACGTAGTTAAAAAGAAGCAAAGTTAAATTTCTTTCACAGACATATCACATTACATAATTTATATCAAGTTGTCTTCATGTAAGCTCAAATGTGCTGACAAAGGCATTTTTGCCACACTGAGAGAAGAAGGAATAATTTCTATTCAATGTTACCATTAATAGTTGGATTCTTGCCTTAGCATATTTCCATCCTTGATATCTGGGGATATCTCCTCTTCAAGAGACAGAGGCCTCCTTGGAGCAATGGCAAAAGCCCAGTCATGAAATCAAGTCTTTCTGTATGGATTGAAATAAGTGCAGAAGGAATTCAGGCCAGACAAGGGAAGTAGGGAACAAACATTGATCTTCAAGGATGGGACCAAAGTTTGAAAACTAAATGAATTACAAAAATTCTAAGGAAGATTTAGGATTTAATGTGGCTATGTCACTCATATTTTCTCCCTCTCTCATGCACAAATGTACACATTTGATTTCTGTACTCTACAATAGGCTAATCTTCTGCATATATACAATTTCTTTCATATGAATTATAAAAGCTACCAGCTAAACAATGCCATGTCTCTGAAGGTACTGTGCAGAGTCAGGTTTTTGAAGAAAAGAGATTTATTTGCTATGAAATCTGTTAGCAGAATAAGGCCATGCCACTTTCAAAGCCATGTTTAAAATGCAATATTCTGATGCTAAAAGTAAAGTGTGGGCAGAGATCCCATTATCATTCTACTGATTTGCTGCCAACTCAGCAGTGTTTTCCTTTAATATCAGAGCCAAGGCTACTGATCAGAAGCTTTGGATATCAAACCAGTACAGCTGGCTGCTGGCAGAGCTCCATTGTGCTGCTGCATATAGGGGCTTTGTTAAGAGCCGTGGTGGCGCAATGGTTAGAAAGTAGTCCTGCAGGCTACTTCTGCTGACTGCCAGCAATTTGACAGTTTGAGTCTCACCAGGCTCAGGGTTGAATCAGCCTTCCATCCTTCCAAGGTCAGTAAAATGAGGACCCAGATTGTTGGGGGCAATATGCTGACTCTTAAACTGCTTAGAAGGGGCTGTAAAGCACTGTGAAGTGGTATATAAGTCAATATAAATCAATATAAATTTTCTCAACAATATTTTGTGTTGTTTTGCCAAGTATCTTGTCAGTTTCTGGGTTGGGGAATGAGATGTGGTGACTGAGACACAGCTTCTCTCAGACCATAGAGTCTGAGAGTTGCATGATTTATCTTTGTTGAATTGACCCCTGGAACAGTAGAGATACAAAACAATGCATGAGGGTTGGATTCCTAGAGAGAAATTCCAGGTTTGGGTATATATTTTGGTAATGAGGCATACTGTCTAAAAAAACTAAATGCTGGAAAATTACTTTAATA
Source organism: Pseudonaja textilis (assembly GCF_900518735.1). Next base: position 16,173,821 of record NW_020769309.1, read on the forward strand.
AGAAATATTGAATTTATTAAAACAGTCTCCCTGAATAGTGCTGTATAACAAAACATTCAGAAATTCAAATTATTGTATGTTCGTGTACAATCAATAAATGCCACAAAACTCCTGTTCTTTCTGTTTTGCAGGAATAAACAATGGTTTGGATGCTGACGTCCACTTAATATATTCTGCTGCTATTGGAATGGGGGGAATGGAATAGCAATTTGCTTCAGCGTCCCCTTCTGTGCAATCATTCTGTGCATGTCCCTTTATGCAAGAAGCATCAATTTGTTCCTGCTTCCTCTCCTGTCAGTGAAGGAAAATCTGCTTCCAGCTGGTTATTTAAAGTCCTTGAAGTGTTGTTTTTTCTGCTTCTTAGTCTTTAGGGGGATGGAAACAAGGGGAAATTATGTGTGCTAGACTGAGGTTTTGTGGGCTGTCCTGCCATACACGGGTGACATCCACCCATTGGCCTTTTTCAGTATATGGGGGAGTGGATAGTCTACTGTATAAATAGTTGTAAACATATAAATAAATACAAAATGTGGAATTTATTTATCCAAAATGTGGAATTCGAAGACAGATGTTGGCAAACAACTAATTTCCCTACTGAATACTACCACAGATTTCATCAAGTGCAAAACTATCTGATATTATGCACATAATGGGCATAATCTTTAGTAAAAATTCATACACAAAAAGAGAAGTTTTATTTGTTTGTGCTTTTATTTGATTCATTGAATCAAATGTAGACTTCCATCCAAAGCCAGGCAGGTGTTTTTTTAAAACAAATACAACCATGTTCTGCATAAATGTCAAGGCAAACATCGTCACTTCCAAACAATTATCCCAAGCAATTCACTCTGCCTCCTGAGATTGTCAGTTTTCTGATAAGAACCAGTCTTTTTTTAATTATTTGTCTAGAATTTGGCATAATTCTACCATTTTCACACCAACTTTATTCATCTTTTATTAAATTGATCAAACAATATAGTTCCTAGGTTTTGTAAATACAGAATGACAGCAAGCAAGAAAAGAAAAAATATGTGAGCTATTCATTGGCAAAATAAAACTCAACCAAAGTTTGAAGAAGTGAAAACTTCATGACATTATATATGGGAGTCTGTGGTTAAACTGGGAGAAGATTAAAAGACAATGTTATTTGAAAATTCCAGTCTGGTTATCGACTATTGAAGCATTTTCATATCCTATAATATACAAAAAAGGAACAAACAGTTAGATATGGTGAAATATTGAATGAAAAGGGTGAACTTAAATCTATGAAAAAACTAGAGGATCAAGGTATAAAGATGAATTGGTTTTCATATGTGCAAATACATTCAAGGTATCATAAAGATTCTAAAACAGAAGGTTTCTATGATGAACTGACTGACATAGATAAGATTTTGACAGGTACTAATGAAAAGGTGATTAAAAAATTGTATGGATATCTATTAGAAATTAAACTAGAAGAAGAACAAGTTAAAGAAACTATGATTGCTTGGGGGAAGAATTTTGGATATGGGATTGATTTAGAGAAATGGCAAAAATTGTGGTTTCAAAATTATAAAATGACAATGTCAACAGCATATAAAGAAAATTTGTATAAGATGTTTTACAGGTGGCATTTTCCCCCGACAAGAATAGCAAGAATGTTCAAGAATAAATCCGAAAAATGTTGGAAATGTCATCAGACACCTGGCTCATATTACCATATGTGGTGGACTTGTGCGGATGCTAAAAAATACTGGACTAAAATCCACACGTGGTTGGAAAAAATGACAAAAAAAACATATAGACTTGAAACCAGACATATTTTTATTGGGAATTTTACCTGAAATATATAGTAAAGACTTGAAATACCTGATTGTAAATATATTAACAGCGGCTAGGATTGTATTTGCTAAAAACTGGAAAAATGAGAAAATACCATCACAGGAGGAAATCATTAAGAAAACATTGGAATGTGCTGAAATGAGTAGATTGACATTTGAAATCAGAGAACAAGAAGATAAACAATTTTATAAAATTTGGGATCTTTTCTATCAATGGTTAGACAATAAAGTACAGTAATGAAATATGTAGACTTTTAGAAAATAATAAATATATAAAGATGTACTTCTTTCTTATTATATCTACAAAATGATTTTAGGATAGATTTGGGATGATAATATGAACTGTTATAAAATAAACTAAGTAAATTATGGTTATCTTGTAAAACATGAATGAATAAAAGTATAGTCAAATGATTGATTAATAATGATACTAAGGTATTTAATTTTTGATTGACAATATGAGATTATATGTAATGTAATTGTAATCAAAGACTACGAAATGGAAGCACAAAACAATTTGTAAACCAACCGGCACACTGTATGTACACTTATGGAAGATAGCTTGATGTTTTTATGTTTTGTTTGTTTATGTTTGTTTGTAAAAACCAATAAATTTTTTAAAAAAGAAGTGAAAACTTCATGACAAGCTTTCCAATTTAGCATTATAGATCCCCCTGGGGGGGGGGGGCACAATCCAACCCACAATAAAACAGATTTAGAATTTTTTTCCCTAGCAGATGAGTTATGATTTTCATCAGTAGCATTCAAAAAAGTACTTTCACAATAATCGGGAAAAAGCATCTGGAAAAAAAATTCCCACATCAAATGGGCATGCAACATCAATTATCTCACTGTCTCCTCTTCTCAAAGATCGGTTGTAGTCTAAATAGTCAGCCATTATTTTGAAACCAATCTGGACTAACTACTGGATATCTATAATCATCTATTATTGGTGTTTAGATATCAAAAGAAATCTCCTAATCTTAAGGATTGGTATTAAATATTTCTTTTTTTTAATTTTAACTTTTTTAAATGTTTCAAACCATAATCACATTAAATATATGTAGGGCTATTTGGAAATCTCTGAACTCTCTTTAGAACAGATATCATTCCCTTTAGAACCATATCTATACAAAACAACTTTCCCTAACCTAGCACTCTCCTAATGTATTTGGAGTACATTTCCCAGAATTTCCAGTGACTATGACCATGGATCTACTTACATTTCCAAGGTTTCTGCAAGTTGCATCTTAACTAACTTGGAATAGAACAAACTGGGGAAGGCTTCCATTACTTTTGTTGTGGAAGTTAATACTTGTAAACAGGTACAAATGAACATCTGTTGCTGTTGCTACTCTCTTTGCAACATGCCTGGTAATTCAGTGGATGCTAATGATTTTGGCATGATTTTTTGTTTCAAATGATATGAATGTGAAATTCAAATTCCAAAATGCTGAAGTTGGACTCTTATATTTCTGTTCTGACAGTATTACGTCTGAACTATTGCTGTAATTATCAATTCTAATAGCACTGATATACTTCACACACCCTTCTTCAGCCATTTCAAGAAGTAGATATTTCAAGGAGGTTTTCCAAGGAGTGGATCTTTTGCACATATCAGCATAGACTTTCATATAACTAATTAATGTGGTGTTCTGATTTTTCAAAGAGAAAGGCCAGACTGGCAGTTGGGAATGAATGGGCAGGGTGACAGCATATAGTGTTTTTATGGGGTGCCAAATGGAAAAAAATGCAAAGCCTTCTACTATTGAGTAAATGTTCAAAATTAGACTTCTTTTCTTTTCCTTCTTATACCATTGGCTTAATGTGTGTGGAGATTGTCAGTCATCCAGGTCCACCTTTGGGACATACCATTAGCTTAATTTGGCTTTTTTAAAAAAATTAGATAACACAATGCAATATATCCTTAGTATCTTTATATATCCTTATGTCCTTAGCAGCCATAAAGAATTGTTACTGTTTTTCCTCTTTATTTTTCTTACTCTTTCCAAAAAAATATGCTCATGCTTTCCAGAATATTAATTTGGGATTATTACACCAAGTATCCATTTTATATAACAATCATCTTGCCCTTCTTTTGCTCATTTTTAAATATTTGGAAACCTCCACAAATATTTTATTTGTTTTTAATAGTTTCCATCTTTGACTTCATACAACCTATTTCCAGGCTGGCTCCTTTCTAAATCTGGTAATTCTAATTAATTTTTTTTTTTTATGTAGTTTACTTCTCCCTGGAACTTTACTTACCAACACTCTGGATTTGTTGATATTATGTGGCAATATAACTATAACAACTACCTTTGTGAGGCTTTTTACAAATCAATTTTGTAAGTGGATTATTCGTGGATTTACTAGTTAAAAGGATGGGTTTATTGCCACATTTATATGTCCAGATATACCATCTTCATTTGGAAGACCATCGTATTCATATTTCAGTTACACAAATATTTCTAATGCAATTTTAGAGTAAGAGGAAAAAAATACTATTAATTATACATTGGAAGGATTTCTCTAAAAATGGTTTTGTCTCTGAATGTGAGCTAAGCATAGTTTTTGATGATGTCTTATAGTCCTACATCTTTGCACCAACCTTTCTTATCTTGGCACTTTCTGCATATGTTGGATTAAAACTGTCAGAATTCATGGCTAGTCATCATGTACAGCTTCGAATGATTCATATTTTTGGAAAGTGGCTTGCTTCAAATCTTTATTTGAACTTTTCTTTTGAAAAACAGTATTTGATTTACTTTTATCCATTTATCTGCCAAGATATGACTGGAAAACACGCAACTTTGCTAGACATATTATTTCTGTTAGGTAATTGTAGAGGCCTTTCAGTTGTATATGAAAAGATAAAGGGACACCTTAATTAAACATTAATTTAGATTCTGTAGCCAGAGTTTTCCTATTTGTATATAAAATAAGTTTCTAATTCTCGAGAAGCCTGCAGTCCAAGCTGAGATTTGAGTCTTGGAATAAAAGGTCTTATTATTCATGTGTATGAGTGTTATGCCTTTGAGTCATTGTTGACAGTCCTGGTAACTGCCCAGACTAATCCCTGCAATTTTCTTGGCAATATTTCAGAATGGTTGGCTATTACCCCCTTCCTAGGGCAACTCATCTTTGGGTGCCATCTTACTGATGTAGTCCTGGATGTTCTGGGTTTCATGTAGAACATTGGCTTTGATATCAACAGACCATGTCCACTCTCTTTCCAGCTGGTGTATGGTCTCTAAGTGTTGCAGTTGAGGTGGAAATATTGTGAGGAACTTCCAGGTTTTCACATAGTCTGTTTCCATTCTTCCTTTGGTCAGCTCACTATACCAGCATGATATCTGATGTCTGGCATACATTGATGGCATGAATCTTATTCTTGTCCTTTCCATTTAGCTGCCTCTTCAGGACTTGTCTTATACTTTGATGGTACTTGGATGTTGCTATTTTCTTTGTCTCCTCACTGTGGTTCCCATGTGGTACAAAAATATTTGGAGTTAATCTATATGTCTGCGATGTGGCTTGCTCATAGTTCCACCCCATCAGTCATAACTACCTACCATCTCTTGACTACCATTTAGCTACGTTTTACCAGATAGTGGCTTGAATCCCAGACTCCTGTATCAAAGGCAACACTCTAAGCCAAGGCTGTCAAATCTGAGGCCCTTGGGCCAGATGTGTCATGCACTGGCCACATCCATCCTGGTTTAACGAAGGAAAAAAGTCATGATATGTCATGTGACAATGCCATGACAATGCAAGTTTGACACCCCTGTTCTAAGCACTATGCCATCCAGCTGTCTCTCTCTCTCTCTCTCTCTCTCTCTCTCTCTCTCTCTCTCACACACACACACACACACACACACACACACACACTGTATGTACACACATTTAGTAACTGGAGACAATAAACCTACACAAACACATACATGGTGTGTGTATGCATTCATGTTTGTCATTTTGTTATATTGTGCTTTTTATTTATCAAATATTAAGCAATTTAATGTGATATTACTTAATATTATTTAGTTTTAGTTTTATGTCTTTTTTGGCTATGTGGGAGAACTATTTAGTTTTGAAATATGGCTTAGCAGATCTTAGAATATAAAAATAAAACAAAATTCAACTATATTTCTGTCAGTTTCTGCATCATGTATCTCATTTCATCCTTCACAGAGTCTTGGGTTTATTCTAAGCCCAAGTAGCTCATTTTTTAACCCTTCTCCAGAGGTGAAGGAATGTCTAGATGGATGGCAATTCTTCTTTGAGATCTTGAATATTCCTCACTGTTGGATCTGAGGATGTTAGATGGATGGCAATTCATCTTTAAAAACTTGCATATTCCTCACTGCTACTAACTAGATCCCTATGAGAAACTCAGAAATGTTATTTGGTCTTCTGCTCATATATCCCAGCAACTGCCATTCCTACTGCTTCTGATACAGGAGATAATATATAACTATCATTCATTACCTTGTCCACCAGGAATTTTTCTTAATTCTTTTTAAGCTATCCAGATTGTCAGCTCTCATATTTCGTACATATGGTGTAGACATTTTTTCTCTCTAGTCTGAATCTCCCATCTTCCTTTATAATCCATAGACATTTGGGTAAAATATTACACTCCCCCCCCCCAAACCACTCTTTTTGACACTTTTATTATGGGAAAATAATTCTAACCTGTTGATTATTTTGGCAGCTCTTTTCTGCATTTCCCTCCATCACTATAGTTTCCCACTGAAGTGTAGTGATCATATATATTTATATGTAACCATGATCATTCTAAAAAGAAAAGAAACATGCATCATAACATTTCTGTCTTTTTGTGCTTGTACTGAGTTGTCTTACACAATGACTTATTGTTCAGTTGTTGCATTCTCCCCACAACTTGATTTATGCTTATAGCAATATCCAAAATTGTATATAGACCTTGCAATTAGTATGTGATTTGTCACAATTTGTTTAAGTAACTGTTTATCATCATTACCTTGGGTTAGCTATGGCTATGTCCACCAATAAGTGAGCAATACTTCTTAGAAGTGTTGTGTGACATATGTCATTTGCTAGAAAATTAATTTTAACTAATCCCATATATCGTTGTGGTGGAATGTGCACCTATCAGGAGCAGGGAAGGTATTTTACTAACTTGGAGCTTTCCCACCCACAGATCAAGAGGTTCAACTGGATAGATGAGGAGGGAAGACATTCAGGGTAACCATATCCTAGAATATCTCAGGACATATCTTATATCTTAGAACATTATAGCTTTAGTTTGGCAAGACACTATCTATTAGATGTAAACAAATAAGGGATTTGATTCGATTGGATCTCACTGTCTTGTCTCTTGGCTGGGATCTGACAATTGAAAAAAAATAGTATGTGCTATAAATCTGAAAGCATATAAAGTCTAAAAACACTGAAAATTCATATCAGGTTGAGGTATAATCACAGACTTATTATTGTCTACCATTAATATACCATTATGTATGACATACAAGCATCTATATACAAAAATCTATGCCACCAGATTTAAATTGAAGGCACTAATTATCACATTAAACAAGAGGAAAACCTTATATGCACAAATTCCACCGGTGCTTTCTACAATTTTGTAAACAACAAACTAAAAGACTCAAGGTCCATCCCACTCCTGACAGGACCTAATGGTAAAGACTGCAATGATGACACCATCAAAGCCAACCTCTTTAACACATTCTTTGGCTCAGTATTTGTAAACAGCAATGGATCAAGCCCAGTACTTCCTAGTCGAACCACAGACAACTACAATGATCTAATACATATTGATTTTACAGAAGACATTGTTGAAAAAGCACTATGCAATCTAAAACCATACCTATCTATTGGACGGAACAGAATATGCACCTACTTCTTAAAAAGGCTATCCATTGCCATAGCCGAATCTCTAAGCTTAATCTTTGAAAAATCTTTCAGGACCAGCTCCTTGCCAAAACTATGGTCACAAGCCACAGTCATCCCCATCTTCAAAAAGGGAGATCCCAGCCTAGTTGAAAATTACAGACCAATCTCTTTAGGCTGCATCACCTGTAAAGTCATAGAATCAATTATTAACCAATCCATTATCCTCCACTTAGAAAGAAACAACCTACTCGCTAATAAACAATTTGGTTTTAGGAAAAAAACTATCAGGTAATCTGCAACTCTTACACTGCAAAAACATATGGACTACACAACTCGATCAGGGCAAAGCAATAGACGCAATCTACATAGACTTCTGTAAAGCCTTTGATTCAGTGGTACATGACTAACTACTCCTAAAACTAAAATCTTATGGTATCTCTGGACACCTACATAACTGGATGGAAGCATTCCTGTTAAACAGACAACAAATGGTCAAAATTGAGAGTGTCCTATCAAATTCTGTACCTGTCAACAGTGGTGTCCCCCAAGGCAGTGTTCTAGGACCAACTCTCTTCATACTCTACATAAATGACCTCTGTGATCATATTGAGAGCAACTGCATTCTCTTCGCTGATAATGTAAAGCTATTCTACACCACAGACAATACTACTACCCTCCAAAAAGACCTTGACTATGTATCAGAATGGTCAATCAAATGGCAACTTCAAATCTCAAAATGGCATTAAGAGTTGTTAATCTAATCCTACATAGCTTCTTTTCTGGTAATATCACATTACTAATTAGAGCATAGAAAACATTTGCTAGACCTATACTTGAATATAGCTCATCAGTCTGGAATCATGTATCTGATATTAACACAATTGAAAAAGTGCAGAAACATTTCACAAGAAGAGTTCTCCGCTCCTCTACTCATTGCAGAATACCTTATGCCACCGGACTTGAAACTCTAGACATAGAAAACCTAGAACTACACTGCCTCTGGTCTGATCTAAATATAGTATATAAAATCATACATTGTAATGTCCTATCTGCAAATGAATACTTCAGCTTCAGTCACAACAATACAAAAGCACAGAATAGATACAAACTCAAGGTTAACCACACCAAACTTGACTGCAGAAAATACGACTTCAGCAACAGAGTGGTCAATGTTTGGAATACTCTACTTGACTCTGTGGTTTCTTCCCCAAACCCCAAAAACTTTAACCTTAGACTGTCTACTATTGACCTTACCCCCTTCCTAAGAGGCCTGTAGGAACATGCATAAGTGCACCAATCGTGCCTACCGTCCCTGTCCTATTGTTTTTTTTTTCTTATAATTATCTATCTCATGTATTCAAAACTATGTTTATTCTTATACCTATATCTTGTAAGCGATTGGCAAATTAAATAAAATGTAATGTAAATGTAAGCATGCCTCTTGTTGTTGTACACAACTACCGTATTTATCGGCGTATAACACGCACAGGCGTATAACACGCATTCCCTTTAAGAGGGAAATTTCAGGAAAAAAATATGCAGCGGGCGCAGCGCTGACATCACGTCACGACGCTGCGCCGCCGCTAGGCACTATTGGGAACGGGATCCCTTAAAGAGGATTCCGCTCCCTGGACATCGGCGTATAACACGCATACATCATTTGCCCCCTATTTTCAGGGGGAAAAAGTGCGTGTTATACGCCGATAAATACGGTATTTATGTAAAGAACCTTTAGATATTGTCTATATGCATATTTTGAGGACAGCCAGTTCAGAATATCTTTTCTTTTGTAACTACTTGAGGTACTATAAGCGAAACACACTTCAAATATTCTGCCTACATTCCTCCTGAATATTCAAGCTGCATATATTGTGAAATTAACATAAAAAAGGAATAATCTATGTCGCTCTGAGGTCAGCCACTAGGATTTTCAAATGACAGGATCATTAAAACAATTCCTAAGGACAAGGAAATAAAATGCATTAGAATTAATCTTTAAAAGATTATTTAAACACAATTTTAGCTATAGACATTGTCTCCTCCGCTACTTTGGTGAATAATTCTTCAATTGTTCAAAACTGAAAGAGAATGGAGGGGTGTTGAGCAATACTGTACACTGTTGCAGGCTAAGAAAAACATAATATAATTGGAAGAAGGTGACATTTTGTAGGGATGTTTAGAGGTTCAAAGGGGTGTTTCAGTTTCATGAAGCTCTAAGCGAAAATATTCCCTTGAAACAAACTCACAAAGAAAATTGACTTCCCTCCTTCTGGTTGTATGCAGTGGGGCAGAATGGTCACACTATTTTGTTTTGCTTGTAAAAAACAACACCAACAATGGCTTCTGCAGAAGTATAGCATATGTAGAGAAGCTGCTGCCTTTGAAGCAAGGCCTTTAACTGATGTCAAGTTAAATCAGCCTCACATTTGAAACTTCTCTTCTGACATACAAAGTGAAGCATTAGAATGGAGTGGATATGTCTGCAGATGAACTTGATATCCTGAGGTGCACAGTTCATTTCTGCTGCATGAAGGGAAGCATCGAAGCAGACTGGTATTATTTTGTATGTATCTACCTATGCATGAACATATATAGTCCACCCAACTTCAGGTGAGCCCAGTGGTTTTGTTTGTTTGCTTGCCTAACAAATTTCTATGCAACCCATCACATTTGCATGCTTTTTTGCTTGCGAATTTCAGCCATTTCAACCATTTGACATTGAATGGCAAGAGATAACAAATCCATTTCATCCACCATAATGTTTACTAATATTTCCACAAATATTACATGGTTTCCAAGTGTTTATAATAATTTAAAGTCCTCAGTTATCACCCAGTCTAGATTCTTAAGAATTCTATGCCATATTTTTACAGTATTATTTATTATTATCTTTTATTCATTAAACATGAAACTCTGTGAACTGAACATTTAAAATGTATCACAAATATCATTGGCTGGCGCTGATGGTTGATATGGGTTGCTGCCAGCATCCTGTCAATCAAGTATCTTCTTAAAAGCATTATGATTATTATTACTATTATTATTATTATTATTACTATATTCATATTACTATATCAACCTTGTAAACTCTCAAGCTTCATCTTTCCACTATGAATTAAAGATGGTCAATGATTAACATTTATATGTATTTACATGTTCTTCTGTGTCATATAATATATTTGGGTATATGCATAATTTTGTATTTATTTATTTATTTATTTTGTCATGTAGTGTATTTTGGAGGTGGTGACTCTTTGAGAGCTGCATGCAATGAAATTTCATTTTAATGTATTCCAATTAGTGCATATTCAAAATGACAACAAAGTTATTCTAAGTCTAAGTATGGGGGTAGGCAGGAGTGGGATTCTACCAGTTCGGACTGGTTCGGGAGAACTGGATCTTAAATTTACATCTGGTTTGCTGAACCAGTAGTTGAACTGACCAGCTGGCCCTGCACATCCCTCCCCTCCCAGGAGTCTCCACACGGCCCATTTTGGATGCAGGTAAGTGCAAGGTCCATGTGGAGACCCTGGGAGGGCAAAAAAAAAAAAAAGGTCTTCTGGAAGTCCAGAAACAGGCCTATTTCTGGCTTCCAGAGGGACTCCAAACCCTGGGGGAGTCCATTTTTGCCCTCCCAGAGTCCTGAGAGAAGCCTCTGGACCCTGGGGAAGGTGAAAAATGGCCTCCCAAAAGTTCTGGAAGTCCAGAAATGGGCCTGTTCCCAGCTTTCGGAGGGCCTCCGGACTCGGGCGGAGACTGTTTTTGCCCTCCCAGAGGCCCTAGAAAAGCCTCCGGACCATGGAGAAGGTGAAAAATGACCCTTCCAGAAGTTCTGAAAGTCCAGAAATAGGCTTGTTCCCAGCTTCCAGGGGGGGTTTGGACCCCAAGAGAGGCCATTTTTGCTCTCCCGGAGGCCCAAGGGAAGTCTCTGAACCCTGGGGAAGGCAAAAAAATGGTCCTCCTGGAAGTTCCAGTAGGCCATGCCCACCTTAGCCATGCCCACCCAGCAACCAGGCAGTGAACTGGTTTCTGGGATTTTTGAATCCCACCCCATCATATATATGTATATAGCATGTCTATATATGTGTTATGTATGTGTACAATTTTGAGGCAGGCAACATAATTTCATTTTTAATGTGTGCTAATATGCCCATAGTAAAAAATTATATAGATTATCTCTCTTAATATTTTAAACATAGGATTTCATTTAGAAACTGGGATAATATTATCAACATCTTCCTAAATTCAATCCATTGCAAGATGAATAGCTTTTTAATTGCTTCTCAACTGCTTCAACATGCAATAACTAATTCAATTGAATTGAATTACATCACTTGTTGGTTGCTTTTTTGAGTATTTTCTGATTTTTTTTAAGGTCAATTAGCACACCATCAAAGATTGTTTGGATGATTGTTTGTATAAGTGGACAATTTTATTTTACAATATCTTCTTTCAATTGCTTTCAATGGTGGTGTTTACTTCAATATATCATGTAGTGTTTCTGACTATCTGTTCATGTTTCCATTGTCATTGTCTCTGCATCATCTGCTTGGTCTGGTCTGACATTTTGCTTTTTCTACAGTTTCTGGTATCACCAATTTCATTAACTGTCCACAACACAGTTTCAATGATGAAACAGGTGGTTTCAGATAACATATTGTATAATTCATGCAGTGTTTATTTTGACAAACTGATAATTTCAATTCAAATGTATTATTGTGGCTCTGAAATATTTGATGATTGATGCAATTGCTGAATCTTGTGGCAATTTTCTCTTCTTTTCTCTTGTGGGAAATTGATTAATAAAATTCATCACTACTACTAAACCAAAATTAAATTGACAGAGAATTCCAGCAACTATACAAATGGGTCAATTAATGGATAAAATATAATCAATGTCAGCAATGTTGCCTTATGGGATGTTCCTAATGTATATCAGACAGCTTTTTTGAAATACAAGTTCAATATGAAAATATTTCTTTTTCTATAAATTCTGACTATTTGATTAATGCTGGTCTCTGTTAATGAATCCATGATTTTTAATGGTTGATTTCCCCCCCCCCCCCCATCCTTGCATTTCTATCACTGTAATTATTTTGAAGTAATTCTTCTGGCTCAATTAATCAGTTCCTAGTATTTGTGTAATATTTATTGACTCCATTCTTGCTTGAATTTAATTAAATGTTTATTATATATGTATACTATTTGCTTTACATTACTGCACTTTCTCTAAGTTTAAGTTACCAATATTTTATTTGTACTATTTTTTCCAGGATTGAATAAGATTTGTCCTCATTACTATAACCATATATCACAAATTATAACATTTTATTGATATGTTATGGAATTAAAGCTAATTAAAAATTTTGCTTTCATTTTGAACGTGATCCCTAAGATCCTCCGAATACTGCTTCCTATTATTGCATTAATTGCATTTCTTTAATGTTTTGCATCCAATTTATCAATCATGTTTTTATTTGTTCTGTAACTTGGACTTGGACTTCACTAAGGCATTTGATAAAGTAGACCACAATCTACTACTTGATAAGATAGAAAAAATATTGGTTAGACAGCATCACCAGCAGATGGATTCATAAATGGCTGACAAACTGCACGCAGTGTGTAGCCTTTAACAGAACTAAATTTGCATTGAGGTAAGTATGTAGTGTGTATATTGGCTTTTTTGGCAGCTGTACACACTGCTGGCTCATATTTAAGTGATTGTCCACTAGGACTACAAAATCACAGTGGCAGTTACTACTAGGCATCACCTGTCCTATTCTATACCTTTACATTTGTTTTTTTTTTTTTGCCTAAATGTAGAACTTTACTTGAAAAGAAAGATTGAAAAAAGACCTGAAAGCATGAATAGAAGAGATGACTCCACCAGACTGCCAATTATCTGGAAGTCTGCACTCTCAAACAAAAAAATATCCACACCACAAGCCAAGCAAACACCTGGGCACAAACAGACCCCCCCCCCATAGCTCCAGCTCATACACACCCCAACCAGGCACCCAGATGAAACCTAGCTTCCTAATAAATGATAGCCATCTGTTTACTCAGAGGCAAACCACACTAAAAGCCTCCAATACAGGAAACACAATGTTGCCAGCCAATCAAGACAAAAAAAGCTACAAAACAGACAGAAGATATTAGAAACACCAATCAAGTAGTACACAGCAAACTCCAAGACCAATAAACACAGACAAAGCCTCCTAACCAATCAGGATAAAGAAAAAACCATTCTAACACAGCAGTAGGCTAGCCCCAAATTTAAAACAGAAATGGCTGTGAAAGTCTGACTCTCATACGAACACGATACAGAAGCCTGATAATGGCAGATGAGATTCTGTCGAAACGTTGCTACAACTTTAAAAGCACAACTATCATGACGTGGGAAAATACTCGAACAAAGCTGAATACCATACATATAAATACCCATGAAAACTTAAGAATATCTATATATGTATATACACTGTTCAAAAGAATAATGGGAACACAAAAATAAGACATCCTAGATCTGAATGAATGAAATATTCTTATTAAATACTTTGTTCATTACATTGTTGAATGTGCTGACAACAAAATAACACAAAAATTATCAATGGAAATCAAATTTAGCAACCCATGGAGGTCTGGATTTGGAGTTACACTCAAAATTAAAGTGGCAAAAACACTACAGGCTGATTCAACTTTGATGTAATGTCTTTAAAACAAGTCAAAATGAGGCTCAGTAGTGTGTGTGGCCTCCACCTGCCCGTATGATCTCCCTACAATGCCTGGGCATGCTCCTGATGAGGTGGCAGATGGTCTCCTGGGCCAACTTCACCAGCATATGGTCTCACAAGGTGTCTGATGATCTCATCTCGGTACCTAATGGAAGTCAGGCTACCTCTGGCAAGCATGTGGAGGGCTGTGTAGCCCCCTAAATAAATGCCACCCCACACCATTACTGACCCACTGACAAACTGTCATGCTAGAGGATGATGCAAGCAGCAGAATGTTTTCCTCAGCATCTCCAGACCCTGTCACATCTGTCACATGTGTGCAGTGTGAGCCTGCTTTCATCTGTGAAGAGCACAGGGCACCAGGGATGAATTTGCCAATCTTGGTGTTCTCTGGCAAATGCCAAACATCCTGCACAGTGTTGGGCTGTAAGCACAACCCCCACCTGTGGATGTTGGGCCCTCATACCACCCTCATGGAGTCCGTTTCTGACCATTTGAGCAGCCACATGCACATTTGTGGCCCACTGGAGGTCATTTTGCAGGGCTCTGGCAGTGCTTCTCCTGTCCCTCCTTGCACAAAGGTGGAGGTAGCGGTCCTGATGCTGGGTTGTTGCCCTCCTATGGCCTCCTCCACATCTCCTGATGTACTGGCCTTCCTCCTGGTAGTGCCTCCATGCTCTGGACACTACGCTGACAGACACAGCAAACCTTCTTGCCACAGGTCGCATTGATGTGCCATCCTGGATGAGGTGCACTACCTGAGCCACTTGTGTGAGTTGTAGACTCCGTCTCATGCTACCAATAGAGTGAAAGCACCACCAGCATTCAAAAGTGACCAAACCATCAGCCAGAAAGCATAGGAACTGAGAAGTGGTCTGTGGTCCCCTCCTGCAGAACCACTCCTTTTTTGGAGATGTCTTGCTAACTGCCTATGCTTTCCACCTGTTGTCTATTCCATTTGCACAACAGCATGTGAAATGGATTTTCAATCAGTGTTGCTCCCTAAGTGGACAATTTGATTTCACAGAAGTGTGATTGACTTGGAGTTCCATTGTGTTGTTTAAGTGTTTCCTTTATTTTATATGTGTGTGTGTGTGTGTGTGTGTGTGTGTGTGTGTGTGTTTTCTTAAGTTTTTGCGGGTACTTACATGTATGGTATTCAGCTTTGTTCAGGTATTTTCCCACGTCATTATAGTTGTGCTTTTAAAGTTGTAGCAATGTTTCGGCAGAATCTCATCTGCCATCATCAGGCTTCTATATTCTATATTATATATATATGGTCTAATTGATGGTCTTGATTCTATATCAGCATTTCAAATCTATCATTTTTCTTAATTTCCTTCTCTTATTTTTGAAATCACATTTTATTTGATTTTTTAGTAATTTGTAGATATATCAACCATGGTATTCTGGGTTTTCTAAGTAAGTCTTTCTGTGGCTTTAATATATTCACGGGGACTATTTGCATATATAATTAATCTATAATAATAACTACTATAATTATGCCCAATATGAAAACCATTTAGATAAAAGGCTAATGTGAAATTGTTGGACTGATTATTTTCATCATGGAGTTCCATACTTTTATCAAACTTCATCTTATAATGTGTCATTTTAAGTTTTTATACTCTTTTGTGACTCTGTATCATAACAATCTATGAGCTCATAACTAGATTGGCTGCTTTAGATATTGATGTTCTACTATTTGGGGATTTAATCCACTCTATTAAGCAGGGCTCTCCATGCCAACTTAACATTCTATTCATAAAGTAGATTATAATTTAGTTAATTAGTTTTAAGTATTTAGATTTTTTTAGTATTCTATTTGTACTTATGTTTTACAACCTGAAACATTTTTTAATTCAATTGATGTTCTAGAAAATGTGTATATATGTTAATGTGATCTTGTAACTTGCAAAAAATTGTGTAAAAGATGACCATAAATAAAGTGCATACACTGAACAACACAACCAAGAACCTGGAACAGCATATCAATACAGCATATCGACTAGATGCTCCAAAATCTAGATGGGACACTCCACAAAAGATTATGGTGAATAATAGGATTATGATGCTGTAGGGCTTCTAAATCCGGATGGCAGATAGGTAGTGGCCAATCAACCAGACATTGTGGTAATAAACAAGGTAATAACAAGTGGTGACGATAGCTGTAGCTGTACCAAGTAACAGCAATATCAGGAAGAAGGAGTATAAGAAGTTGGAGAAGAATTAGGGCCTGAAGGAGAAGCTAGAGAGGATGTGGAAAGCAAAGGCCAAAATGATCCCTATGGTAGCAACAAAACTTAGGGTTATGGTTCCTAAACTGAGAATTTCTCCAATAGGTCCCAGCAACAACATCAGAACTTTCTGTCCAAAAAAACTCAGTGCTAGGAACAGTTAAACTACAAAACTCTCAAACTTCTGGTCTCTGGTAGAGGACCTTAGATTGAGAAAGATACATACCACCCATAGGAGTAAGAAGGGAAGAGGCCTGTCTATCTGCCTGTCTGTCTGTCATTCAACATCCATCCATCCATCAAATTCAGTGACATTGTAATACTAGTGCAAGTCATTGTAAATGAAACAGGCACAATATAAACTATAGGCAAATTAAAATGAGCAATTTTATATAAATGATTCATGATGTTACAGGAAGTGCTAGCTCCATGGTAGTATTCTGTCCCTTCTGGAAGCAAAAAAAAAAAAGACAAATATTCCACTGAAAATTGGTTTTAATATAAACTTTTGTGGTTAAATCAGGAGATGTCTAAAGGCAATAGAAAAGGGTCTAATTGGCCACATGTGACCAAAGAGTTGTGATATCTACAGATTGATTATACCTACTATAATTGTTCATGTTTAATGAATTGCTTTTTGCTAAGAAGCTACATTTAATACTTTTTTAATTCGTTTTACAAATTTCACCCTTTACTGCCACTTGGTTACATATACATAATATATATTATCATTTAATGTATATATAAAAGTAAGCCACATAGAAATCTATGCAAGAACTATGAGAATTCAAAAGTATAAATAAGAACTGAGAAATGTGGGATCAAATTGTAGGTTCCATTTAAATCAGAGATAGGGTTGAAGGTGGGCTGTCTGGACAAGGCCGTACAGCAGTTAATAATGATCAGTGCCTAGTTTCTGGATAACTGTTTTTAGCCACCTGGTCTACTGAGATGAGGAGTAAAAAGTTTCTGTGGCCTGAAATCACTCCACTAATTAGAAGAAACGATACTTTTGTTCTGAAACATCTACAGGCACCCATGTCAGCCTTTACAAGTAAGTCAAGTCAAGAAACAGACTCCATAAGAAATGGTGGGTCTTTGCTTTGATAATGTATGCCAGTGATTCTTAAAGTGTGATCCAAGAACCACTGGGTTAAATCCTGTCATTAAATCCTGTCAGACATTCTTCTCAAAGATGCTTTTTCAAGAGGCAACTCGATTTTCTTTGTTTTTCCTTGAAGACATTTCACTTCTCATGTAAGGAGCTTTTTCAATTCTTGGCTGAGACATGAACCACCTTTAAGGAAAAACAAAGAAAGTCCAGTTGCCTTTTGAAAAAGTGCCTTTGGGACAACCATGACCTGAATGACGCCATAGTTCTCTCAGAGTCTTATTAAAACTATTTGCCAAATACTGAAAATATTTGCAAAAATATAAAAATAACTACTATTATTTTTGGTACTTTTTTAAAAAAATAAGTGTTTTTTCATGAAAAGTGGGGTATTTATATTAATATTTTATGGTTCATATTTCTATCATTACATGACCCAATAAATATATATATTCTACAAATGTGTCAATTTAAATTTTAGTGTCTAAAATTAAAATAAATATTAAAAAGCTATTTTGCAATATTCCACATTTTTAAATTAAAAGTGGGAAGGAATTGTGATAGCAAAATGTTTAAGAAACACTGATATAGAATATAGCAGCAGAATCTTGAAACCTTGATAGCATTTTCTCTCTATCTCTTCCTTTTCTGCCAAAGACAGTTTAAGAGAGAGACAGTTTAAAGTTTTTTTTTCCCCTCACCTAAATGTTCTCTTCTTTCCTTGGCTTAAATCATGTTTTGTTAACTTTCACATTCCTTCTCAAAGGTCACCTTTGAGGTTCTTTACACCCATTTCTCCCTGTAGCATTAAAAAAACTGAGCTCAAAATATGGCAGACAAGAATCACAAAAAGTAACCAATACATACTGCAATATTTAATTCAATGTTTCCATTATTTTTTATAATTCAGCTGCTGTAAAATAAATCTGGTTTTCTGAGGTTTTTGCTAAATAAAAAATATATCCAAATCCACATTATTGTTGTTCTAAAGGAAGAAGACTCAAAATGATTTAATCACATTGTCATTAATCTGTGACAATGAATGTAAATAAAATTATTTTGATTTAATAAATTGTGGATAGACCTTACAAATAATAGCCAATGGGTAATGCAAACTCCAATTAATGTATAATATTTTTCGATATAACTGTAAGGCTACATCATCCAGGGAGGAATCAGGAGACTTTATGATAGAAAATAGTTTGGGAATAAAAAATAAGAATAACTAAACCACCTGACTCTGAGTGATTCTGGATGAATGCCAGATTTGTGTTAGAGATCTTAATGTAGAAATACTTTCCTCTATTTTTAATGTTTTTTTCTTATGATCAGTCTCTTTCTGTCCTATGTCTAAAGTCCAGTTCACAGTTATTAGTTAATAACAGCTGGATCATAGCTTTATTTGCTCCTATTTCTTTCAATTCACATTTCAGCTGTACAGTTACGGGATAATCAATTACCTTTGTTCAAACTGGTCATTAGCCCATGAAAAACAATCCAGTAGCATTTTTTCATAGATGAGAAATACTTAATAGAAAACAACATTAGGTTTTGTGTGTGGGATGGAGAAAATACCTAAGGGAGTTTTAGAAGATAAATAGCAAACCGTTGTTATTTACCCAAGTGGAACCTGTATTGTTACTTTCATTTTCATTTTCCAAATGTATATTGCTTATTTCCTTAATTAGTGAAAGAATAATATTGGATTGGCAGCTCTATAAATTTGACCAATTTTTCATTCTTGCCAAAAGTTCATCATTAGTAGTAGAAATGAAAGTTTTCTCGGACTGTACTAATCTCAAAGCAGTTTTCTTGAAATGGGTACATCTGTTTTACTTATTGCAACTTTGAGATAGAAGCGGGAATAAAGACAGGATATAATGTGCCTTCTTTTAAGAATAAGAGCTGAATAACCAATAGACATATAGATGTAACACAGAAAAAACATATGATACCCTGGAGCCCAAAAATAAGAATTTGATATGATTCCAGGAGATCCTGGAGTTTGGGAAAAACCATAACACAGAGCAATTGAAACATAATAAAGATTCTGTCACAATCTATAAATCTAAAAAATGGGAATTGGCAATGCAATTTAAAATACATGACATAAGAGTTATATTAATACTTATTTGGTGTGAGAGGGAAAACACATGTCAAATTGCTGATACTGTTACTAAAATGGCTGTATTTTTTAATCCTTTTAAGAAGGACAACATTCTGATATCAATGTTATGGCTTATACAATAAGGCAGTGGCCCCCAACCTTTTTTGTGCCACAGCCTGGTACCGGCATCACAAAATGATCCACGGCCTGGTACCGGCATCAGCACGCATGGCAAGGCGAGCCGAGTGACTGGCCAGCCAGCCATCCCCCACTTCTCCCTGCCACCTTCAACTCCTCCTTTGTACCTTTGTTGATGGGCTTCGGGATGGCTTCGGGATGGTCGCTCGGCTCGCCTTGCCTTGGGTGCTGAAAGAATCCTCACGCCTTAGTTTTGTTCGAAGCCACCACCCCCTTCAATGAAACTAAGGCGTGAGGATTCTTTCAGGACCCAAACGCCGCTTTCCAACTGGAAAAGCTCACCAGAAGCACTTTCTCATCAAAACAAGATGGCGGTGCCCAGCAAACCGGAGGCCTGGTAGAAAATGTTCTATGGACCGGTACCGGTCCGGGGCCCGATGGTTGGGGACCCCTGCAATAAGAGAAAGCAAGCCTATGAGTATTGTGAACTCAGTAGAGACTGAATTGATCCAATCTGGGTCAGTCACCGGGACCAGAAGTTTTGTCTTCTGAGCTTTTGAGCTCACACTGGTGCCCATCTTCAGAAAACTTCTCCCTTTGTTCTGTGTGTAATAATTATATAGGGCCTTTTTTGTGTGGCTTTTTAGATGTTGATTGGGGTGTGTAGATGGCTGGCTCTTAAGTTGTTGGCTGTCATTTGTTGTGCTGCCCAGCCCCCGCTTACTAAGTATTTGATGAGCTGGTGGTAAATCAGCACTCCTGTTGACTGATTGACTGTTTCCCAGGCTTCAGTCACTTTCCTGGCTGCTTTTTTATACCTGCTTATCCAACAATCTTAGTAGCTGCAAAATTGGATGCATGTTCTTGTTCATTGCATTGGGAGGCTACCAATGAGATCAGGTCTCTTCAACTGAGCACTCAGTTGTGTTCTTGCAATCTGATTATTAGCTTCCTATATAGTCACAGGGGCAATCCATACATGGGGTTCAGTAAATTACATTGGAAGTATCTCCCACCTCTGAGTGATCTTTACAATGCATAATTTGTCCCTGTATGATAGCCTCTGGGCGATGCCCACTTGTAGATATCAGAAGCTGCATTTTACAGCTTCCAAAATGTTTTAATGTATGCCATGTGGTTGATTTTGTATCTTGTTTCTTCCTTTCTCTCCCACCATGTTGCACAGATATCATGTAACAAATGATTGTGGGTACCCATTCTGCTTAAATTGTTCATATTGGTGCCTGGTCTGCAGCTGTTTGGATTGCTGGGTACTACAGTGAGTTCTTACCCTGCCATATAGTGTTCTGATGCAACTCTTTGTGTGTGACAGACTGAATGGAGCTTAGGGACAAGTAGAAATGAATGTAATAATCATGTACTGAATTTTAAATAATGTGATATAATTCTGTATTTCCAAAATGATATATATTAATTACATTATACATTATTCAATTGAAACAACAATTGGGTTTGGGGTATTTTCCAAAGAAATCAAAACCATAAATTCAAAATGACGGAATTGAATCTTTTTATGTAGTTCTCAATAAATACAATTAACAATTGAAACATTAATACAAGCAGATCATAAATGTTGCTACATCAACATTTACTAGATACTTCCTAAAGTGAAAAGTACATTTTTTTCTTTGATATTGCAAAGATTTATATTCTGTCCTTTGATTTCTCTTACCCTGAAAATTGTTTCTTAAGATGGCTTACAAGAACATTTTTTCAAAAGAACAAACAAACAAAAGCTTCAGTAGCAGACATAAAAACAACATAAATAAAAGGCAACCGTTGATTACTAGATGAAAATCAGCTCAAAGCCAGGTGCTTAATTAACTGAGAGCATCCCCATTAGATGAAAAACTAAGCTAAAATAAAAGGATGCTATTTTATGCTATTCTACAGACATTCATCAGCCCTTGGACATGCATGCTGACTTCATTCCTTACTCTCTCTGGTTCTATGCCTTCATTTTGTAGATAGGTAGATAGGTAGATAGATAAATAGATAGATAGATAGATAGATAGATAGATAGATAGATAGATAGATAGATAGATATGTACATTAGAACCTAAATATTGCCTTATAGGTTTTGAGATCCTTATAACATGTAATCCCCCAAATAATAATATTGAACATACTGTCCTATACAAAAACAAGAGAAGGCCAAAGAACATGAGGCAGACCCAGAAGAAGATGGAGAGGCAACATCAAAGAGAGACTACAACATTATCAAATAACAATAGTTGAGACTGCCAGAAAAGCAAGATCCTGAATGAACAAGATCCTTAATACCCAAAGCAGTAAAAGAGGAAGGAAAGAAGAAGGAAAAGGAAAAGAAGAACATTGCAGTTTTCTTTCAGACTGCCTGCTGAATGTATAGAGTCAGAGACAAAGCAATCTTTAAACCAGAGTCATGCAGGGGAGATTTGTGGTATAGAAATTTGATAACAAACAACAAACAACCAAATAAACCTTGGCTCCATACTCTACTTACTTTGAATCTTCCATGTGATCCGGTAACTGTCTAAGGAAGGTTCAGGTGTCATGATGAAGTAATCAAGAATGATCAGGGCAGACCAAGAGCTATTGATAGAAAACCTGTGATATTCTAAATAGCAGAGAAGTCAGAGCAAATCTGGAGCCTTGATTCTCACAACCATACTAAGCAGGGTGGCCTCTCAGCACTGTAAAGATAGCTACTTATATTCCAGAATTGGGGCATATTTCTTTTTCAAATGGGCTGAGAAGATGCAAAAGATCACTAGATAAAAATCATGTAATAATATCATAATTATTACCACTGTATTTTAGAGAGTAGTAGAGGTGATCTTATGCTGCCATTCTCAGTAAGGACTTTCTTCTGAGTCAATATCTATAGTATTGTATTGTCATTTAGAAAGTAGGTGGCCCTTCTTGGGCTTCTTCCTCCACACCATCATTATACATTTATTGAATATATACAGTGTCTTATCCTCTTTTCAAGATTTCAGTTTTCTTGCTTACTGACATTACAACAGGTATGAAGACATTAAGAAGTAACAATGTTCCAGTTGCTGGTAGTTCATAGCATGGAGCCAGTTTATCTCTTATCATCTGTGGCTATCTGTCCTATCAGATTAAGAGGAGAGAGATGTTAAGGGTCGTATCTATTAAGTGCCATCAGGTAGAATCCAGGAAGACAGTTTTTCAGTAATGGCATCTTCTATTTGGAACATCATCCACATGGGGATCAGAATATTCTAGACCCAAAACTGTCAGCCTTTCATATGTTCTTTAGTTTGAATGAATGTATGAATGTATGTATGTATGTATGTATGTATGTATGTATGTATGAATGAATGAATGAATGA
Source organism: Pseudonaja textilis (assembly GCF_900518735.1). The sequence goes on from NW_020769309.1 coordinate 16,197,222, forward strand.
ATGAATGGCTCTTTATATAACATGTTAATATGGCAAAACATCTATTTGTACAATCACTGGATGGTTGTTAAAATATCTGAAAAAAAACTCATATTGCTGATCACTTGAACAGACATTTGTCCTTGCAAGGTGTGTGAATTATTTTCATCAAGGAACATTTGGTTTGAAAGAATAAGCTGTAACCTCAAAATTTGTCCTGTGATGTTTGAGTCTTAATGGCTTATTTGTTCACAAACTGAATGAGTGAAATGGTTTTCTAGCAGTATGTTCTTAATCTAGAATCTAGAGGTAATAGAATCTAGAAATGGTTTTCTAGAGGTAATAGAATCTGACATGGTTTTCTAGCAGTATGTTCTTAATCTAGAATCTAGAGGTAATAGAATCTAGAATCTAGAGGTAATAGAGTGACCTTAATTTAGTCAGAAGAATTTGGATTTAGCAGTAAAGAAAACAGAAAGAAAGGATTAAAAAATGTTTAGCTTTTTTACAGAGAAATAGTTGTGCCTGGTGAGAAAAATCAGCTTCAGTGCAATCTCTGTTAAGAGCTGCGGTGTAAAGGTTTGACATTAGTGTCACTCGGGTTAACAGCATGGTAATTGTCTGGCAGGTGTACATTCAGGAGATGACATGGTGGGTGCACAAGAGAAGAAACTGCAGTCCAAGGCGTAACTTGAATTTGCTAAATTCAACAGAAAAAAATGAGTTGATTGTTATTTATCACAGCATTCGTTGGAAATGGGGAGGGGGGGAACTGGCTGTCACCCTCCCCAGCTGTGGCACTGTGACAGTCTCCTTAAAGAAATTACTTCTAAAATCAGCAGTCAATAATTATGATATCATTGCTTTTTTTCTTTGGGATTTTGATATACAAATATAGCCCAAAGGATAAGGTGGGATTTCTCTATAAACAGAGCCTAGAGCTTGAAGTCATTCTGAATGAAGAAAGAATGTAAAGAAATGAAAGTAAACTATTATTATAAAGTATTATAAACTAATAGTGATTTTTTTTATTTTACTTTCCTATGCTATGATCACCAAGATTCCACTGGAAAATGAAAGTCACTTGTTACAGAAATTATTACAGGTTACGTTGATTACTTATGAATCCCTAAGGATTCCAATAAGTGAATCCTTATTGCTATGTTATCCTAGAACCCGAGAATTTTAGAAATCTCAAAACCACATAATTAAAGACTTAGAATACCCCCCCCCCCAAAAAAAAATCCTATTCAAACCATGGAATAGCATTTTTAAATAAATAGCATGATTTCCAGTTGTTTGGTTACATATATCCCAGACACATGTTTTACATACCTGATCTGGAGTGATGGAAAACCTCCAGGGGAGATTTGAGAAGATATGAGGATTCAGAAGAAGGTCAGCAAACAAATTATCATTGTGCAAAGGGAAACATGGGTGTAATCTGGCAACTGTTTGTCAGCCTTTTTTGCTTTATATGGGTCATTAGCACATCATTATAGCTTTTAAAGTGCAATTTAGCAAGACGGCAAGCTATGTAGTACATAAGATTCCATGGCATATGTGACTCTTCCAGGTGACATTATTGTAAGTTATAAATAAATATAAATTTATAAATAAACTAAACAAATAATTACATAAATAAAATAATCAAATTGCCTGAAATCAAATCCTTTCCAGAGATATTAATATTGCTACTTGCAAAATTTGGGGCATGGGGGACGAAGACTTTCTAAGTTTTGGCAATCATCCAAAATTTTGGATACACAGATATATATAGATGCAGACACACACAGACACACACACACAGACACACACACACTGACCAAGAAAAGGTTGCACTAGGTTCTTCAATAACCAGTGATCTGCAGGCCATTTGTTTGGAACCATTGACATCCAAATTTAAAGCTAAAATATATTAGGATTATCCAAGTACTACTGTAACAATCCTTGTTTTTTTTCTATATAACGTGTTTATTTAGCTAAATAATTAATATGCCCTCCCACTTCATAGTGATGACTCTGGACAGTGTACAGAAACTTAAAACAAAACAACAATAATATACTCAACCAATATTCTACATAACTATGTTCCAGAGGTGGTATTCAGCAGGTTCTTACCAGTTCTGGAGAACCGGTAGAGGAAATTTTGAGTAGTTTGAAGAACCAGAAAATATCACCTCTGACTGGAGATTTTACAGTATCCTTCCCCTGCCATGCCCACCTAGTCACGCCCACAGAACTGGTAGTAAAAAAAATTGAATCCCACCACTGCTATGTTCCATAGTAAAAACTATGGTGGTCTGTAGTCTACTCTAAGTCATAAAATGTTCTTTAAGGCACAACAAAATTCCTGTTGTATAAAAAAGGAGGTTGATTATTATAGTCAAAGTATGTTGCTTTATTTATCAACAACAAGAAGGCTACATCTTAATGATTAAACTGGCAACACTTGGTACACAGATACAATTCTATGAGAACTTCCACTAGTTTATGACTTCAATTTCCATATGGATGGACCACTGAATCTTCTCTTCTGAGACAGACAATCCTCATAAATGAAAAGGTTCATGTGATTTTTCTCTATTTTATCATTATTCTTTCAGCTTCTCTCTATTTAAAACTCCCTGAGAATTTTAAGAATAAATGCAATAGAAATGTCTTACCTGTTTTTATATACACTTCCATATATTCTTCTCAGATTAAGTTTTTTAAAAATTCTTGGTGACAGGCAACTTCTTGAAATGATCCCACTTCAATGTAGTTCTGCTTTTTTCTCTGATATCCATAAAATGAGTATTATACTTACGTAGGATATTTGATCTTGTATCTTGAAATTAATTACCCATGCATTCTTTACCCTTTTCACTTCTCTTTTATCTCTAGTCAACATGAAAATACACTGCACAAAAAGCCTTTATCTCTATCATGTACAATATAAAAGTTCATCTGCAGCACAGAATAATGGACATATTATATTTCTAATTAAGATTACTCATCTGCTCACACCCACCCAGATTTCCACTGTGCTTTTAATTTATCATTGCTTAGTTAAATATACCCAGTTTAATCATAATAATGCCAAGAATAAGATCATTATAACTCACCCTGCAGTGATTCAGTTTAATATTTTAGGAAAGGGTGTGTGTAGATTTGAAGGATCTCCCCCCCATTCCCCAACTCCCACAGGGTTACCTTTACCTCCATTATAATCCAAATGCTACATTGCAATTATCACAGCAAAAGCCAATTGCATGTTTTTCTTTCCTTCTTTTTAAAGTTAACTTTTATGTCAATATCTCATAATAAAATGCATGAAAAACTGAGGTGATTAAAGAAGATAGAAAGGAAAAGAATATGTCTGTACGCATACTATAAAGAAAATCTTCCTTTGCAAGAATCACATTATTGTTGTAATTACATTAGATTACTGCAATTTGCTTTATGAGATGCTGCCTGGAAGGTGCTACAACTTATACAAAAATATCTTCATGCTGATTTATGGGTGAGAGGCAGGATAGAGTAGTTTCAGAAGAATAAAATAACGTGATTCTGTAGGAGATAGACTGGACAAATAGTCAATAGACTTCTGGATTCAATTCAAAATGCTGGTTATATCAGAATTATCAGAATAGAGCTGGAAGGTACCTTGGAGGTCTTTTAATCCAGACACCTGCTCAAGCAGGAGATCCTATACCATTTCAGATAAGTCACTGTGCAGTCTCTTCTTAAAACCTGCAGTGATGAAGCACCCACAACATCTGAAGGCAAGCTGTTCCATTAATTGACTGTTGGAAGTTTCTCTTCAGTTCCAGGTTGCTTGTTTCCTTAATTAGTTTCCATCCATTGTTCTTGTTCTGCCCTCTGGTGCTTTGGAAAAATAAATTGACCTCCTCTTCTTTGTGGAAGCCTCTCAAATACTTTTTGGAATATTGCTATCATGTCCCCCTTAGTTCTTTTTTTTTCTAAAGTAGCCAAACTCTAATCCTCGAATTTTTCTTCATATGTTTTAGCCTCCAGGCCTTTAATCACCTGAGTTGCTTCTCTTTGCACTTTTTCCAAAATCTCAACATCTTTTTTGTAATGTGGTGACCAAAACTGAATGTTGTATTCCAGATGTGGTCTTACAAAGGCTTTATAAAGTGGTACTAACACTTCATGTTATTTTGATTTTATGCCTCTTTCATATAACCAAGGATTGTATTAGCTTTTTTGGCTGCTGCTGTACACTTCTGACTCATGTTTAAGTGATCATCCACTAAGGTTCCAAGGTCCCTCTCACAGTTTGTGTTTTGGAGCCAGGTTTCGCCTAATCTGTACTTTTTTCCAATCTTTTGTTTTTTCAGCCCAAGCTTTGCTTTACTCCATATTTAATTTGTTGGATAGGCCCCATTGTTCAAGCCTGTCAAGATCTTTTTGGATCCTGAGCTTGTTTTCTGGGATGTTGGCTATTCCTGTCAGTTTGCAAATATAAAGCATGTTTAATGTAAGGCCTTCCTTCCTTCAGGACTGCCTGCTGCAGGTGGAAGCAACTCATCTATTATTTGGGGCCTCGTCCTTTGGAATGAGAAAATGTGGCAGGGGGAAATCAGATCTTCACATGCATGCCTTGCCCCTGGATTATCCCCGAAGGGAGTTGGCTTCCCCTTATGAGCTACTTGGAACTCAGTGGCATCCAAGACTATGTCAGAAGTAAATGTTTGTAGTAGTACTTTGAATTATCTATATGCCAAAACCTAACATTAAAAAGGAATGAAGAATAAAAACACAGATATTGCCTGAGGATGGGTTGTAGCATGAGCTCGAAAGCTTGGAAGACAAAACCTCTGGTCCTGGTGACCAACCCAGATTGGATCCTTCAGTATTATCCTGGGACACATATATTCACCTTCATTCATGAGAAATAAAGTTTATTTGGAAAATGTATGCTACAATTACTTTAAAATGTCAAGTCTTTTCACAATTTATGCTATTGTTAATTTGCAGACTATACTATAATTCTATATGGACTTTTAATGGGCTATGATAACAACATTTGGAGCCAATGGGAAGAGTTGCAGCCTAGAAAATGGTCAGGCAAGCCCATAAAAGGAAACAGGACATGAGAAGCATTTTAGAATGGATTATCACTAGTCTTTTTTTGGAGAGTAAAATTAAAAGAGGGGAGAAACACTTTCAGACTTGCATGATTCTGTTGCTGTAGTCTTACAATAAATGTAGTGTTAGTACATTTAGTAGTAATGGTTTTGGTTTCCTGTTTTGACTACCTTGAAGGACTGATAAAACAATAAATCTGACTGATAATAGTAATATTTATTTCTCAGTATGTATAGGTAGAATTTCAATATTAAAATATGTGCATTTATTTATTACTATCTAGAGCGAGGTTAAAGTTTGAACAAATATACCATTATTTTAAAAATGTGATCAGAAATTCGGATATATTACACATTTGTATTGCAAGTTTTGTAAAGAAGTACTTCCTTTTGGCAATGCTATTATGAGAAATGAGAGGGGGAGATTATACCTTACTACTTTCTATTCCTTTTGCAGGTAAAAAAAATTCTCAAAAGCAATATTAATTGCTTTGAGATGAATTGCTGTAGCTAATAATTTCAGCTCTGCAATAACCTTTATAAGGTTCAGTGATCAAAACTTTACAATTATTCTAAGTGCAGTATCCCATAGGTTAATACTTACAGGCAGTTTTATTTATATCTCTGTTCCTGAAAACTCTTAGATTGGAATTCACCTTTATTTTTCAGCTGACATTTCAGTGAACTTTCTCAATCTATGTGTGTGAGCATGTATTGAGAGAAACATACACAGAGAGAGAATTGGTTGTTTTAATATGCATTATTTTGTACTTGATTATATTGAATTGCACGTGCTATTTTAAAATCCATTTCCCTCTCGTTGAAGTAATCCATTTGAGAAGAATTTTGAGGAGGATTGATGATTTCAATAACTTGAAACCACCAGCAAACATTGTCAGTTCACTGCTCACTCCTAATTGAAGGTCATTTATACATAAATCAAAAATTGCAGCCTCCAAATAGATTCTTTATGGGATATATTTCCATTATGAAAAAAATGTCATTTTTTTTCTGCTCCTATTTATCTTTAAGCAATTATCCATCCATGAAGTGATCTAGCTGTTTATGGCTTCAGAGAATTTGGTTAATGAACTTCATCAAAATTCAAACACAATGCCTAATCATCTTATTCATCAGTTCAGCTCAAAGAGCTCAATATCACAATAATCCTACTGCTTCTCATGTCTTTTGGGAATGAAAACAACAACAATGATCCTCTTCAACAGGAATTTTGAGATGGAGATGCCCTCAAACATGATTCATTATATGGATAGATCCTGGTGACACAAAAGCATCTGTACAAAAATATAAAGTCAGAGGTAAGATGAGAAATGGAGCTGTATTAGCATAAAAGAAACACTTGGTCCCAAGGTCAGCCAATATCTGAGAAGACCAGTTGATGTTGAAAAAAAGAAGAAGCAAAGTCAAAGAAGTTGAAACTGAGATATGTTTAACTTGTTCTAAAAAGTTTTTGATACAGCTGGGAATATATATTAAATATGCCTGATATTTATCTCACCACAGAAATTTGCACCACTGTAGTATTTTTACCACTTACTAGTCAACCACATTCATGATACTGAAACTACCATCCTGCAAGATCTTACCTGCTTAGATAAGGAAATATTTCTGAAAAAATGACCCAATGGGGCATGGATTGTCTAATGAGCTACAAAGTCATATAATTTCTATCTTGAGGGCATGGTCTGTTAACAATGTGTCTATCTAGAATGAGAGTGTATGTGAATGAACGACCCAGAGACATTGACAATGTTTCTGCAAAAACACTTATTTTCTCTCTACATTTTCCACATCAGAAAATCTCAAGGCAGAGAATGGTGACAAGTAGGGATAGCAGAGGTGAACTTATCCACGTAACATCCCAGTGCTTTGGGGGATGGGATGAAGTAATATATTGTAGAAATATTTCATTGTAAATTACTAGTTTTCTATCCCAAGAGCAAGGATATATACTTTTTAATAACAATTTTTAAAAAAAGCTTTAGTAAAGGCTGTGAGAACTGGAAGAGTTTAAAATCAAGGGCTCAGTTTGTCTTCTGCTTTTGTCAAAGATCTGTGTCCTTCATAAACTTCTGTTCTATTGTACATCCTTTGAAATCAGTTGAACTGAAAATAATAACATCAAAAGCCTTAAACATTTTCCACTCACCATAATTCCTTACATCCTAAACTGTGAATTTTTCAGGCTTCTTCCTCAGGGACACTTCAATGATGCATGCTATTTTCAAACCAATTGCCAAAGTAAGAAAGAAGAGAAAATCACTCCCATCTCAACATGGAAGAAGATGGAAAAAACTTATCTGGAAATTTTATATTTTCATACATACATTACAACGACAAAAAAAAAAAAGATTTCTTTATGCCATTTTTATCACAATTGTTTGTTCCTCTTCCTTTGATATTTCCTGTGTAAAATAGACCTCCTCAGTAAAAAAAAAATGATGCTACTGATTAGTTGAGCTCTATGGGCTAATATATTTTCTATATAGAGTGATTCCAAGTTCCTGAATTCCAAGCCACAGTGTGTTTGTGGTAATTGCTCATGATGATAAAAATTAGTTCACTACAGAGTCTGATAAAGGAGAGATAAGTCCTAGCTTGTCTTTGTCTTCACAGCTGGTTTTTTTGTACCAGCTATTCATTCTGTGTTGTTACGTTATGTTGGTATAAAACAAAAAGACCAAAGCAAAAAGATGAAACATTATTTTGTTCTGCAAGATGTACTGCTAAAAACAAAATCTAGAAATCAGTTAATCAGCCCATACTTCAATAGAACCTTTAATGCCATGCATCCCAGGGTACTTTAGCAAATGGCAAAATTAGCAACTCAATTAATTATGAATTATTCAAACAAATGAGTCGTGAACCTTAATTTAAAATCTGTACATGAGCCAGCAAAATGAATTGCCCAGAAAATGAAGCACAGAATGAAAGTGAAAAGCTGTTGGAATCTGTTGTAAAGAGAGGCTCTCGATCTACAAACATTTGAGAAATTGTAGATTAATGACAAAGCTCCTCCACTTTCTCTCAGAATACCAAGGTTCTTATGGATAAAACTTGGCTATAAGCATGGCATTGGGAATTAGTCAGGCCTTCATTTAGTAATATGTTTAGCATTTCTTTCTAATCTGCTAGAGTAACTATGCCAGGATTCTTTCAATTAATCTGAAATTTGTGTATTAACTATAACTGGATGTCTAATTTACCATATGTCAAGAAATTAAAAAAAAAACACCTGATAAAACATATATTGCTTCATGCTCAGTCAATAGATTATAACAAACACGTCCTAATTTCATTTCTAGAAAATATTTCAGATTAGTTCAAATATACATGCAAATACTTGGTTTCTTGATATGATTACTACTAAACAGATGTCTGAATAATTCCATTAAGAAGTATAATATGTACAGATAGATACAGATAATCAGAGTTGAAAGGGACCTTGTAGGTCATCTAGTCTAACCCCCCGCCCAAGTGGGAGACCCTACACCATTTCTGACAAATGGCAGTCCAATCTCTTCTTGAAAGTCTCAAGTGATGCCGCTCCCACAACTTCCAAGGGCAAGTTGTTCTATTGGTTGATTGTTCTTACATGTTCATTTATGGATATGGTTCAATGCATCACCAATTTTATATTCATTTCATAGTGTTTTATGTGGTTTATATGAACACAACCATTCAGGATTTAACATATTCAAAGAAAAGAACAAATAAATTATCCTTCTTTGTTAGTTGTGTACAAGCAGCAAAGAAAGCAACTCTCTCAGAGGAACTATTGAGGAATACATAACATAAAAATTACTGTATTAATATACTGTACAATGTTTAAAAACTGCATAAACTACCACTGTGTCTGCTTTATCTAGCAGGGAAAAAATACAATATATTTGTGCAAAATAGTAGCAAAATTAACAAGTAGAAGGGGATTCGAAGGCCGCAGCACCAGACCTATGAATCTCAAATATGATAGGACATCTTTCTTGCAATTATGACCTTTGAAATGTCTAGAATCATCATTCTTCAAGTCATTTTAAGTCATAGTGGCAAGTATTTCCCAGAACATGATTGTGTACTATCAAACATAAAATAGGATTAAGGATTCTGCATTCTATCATTTTTCTGATATCTTCAGAGATTATTAATTCACAGTAATTATGTGATGTAGGCTTGTAGGAAGGAATTAAGAAACTGACCTGGGAAGGGGAAATGTTTTATATTAAATTTATGATAGCATTCAAGATTATATACAGTAAATTAGAAAAAATAGAATAAAATAGAATAGCATAGCACAAGCATAGCATAGCATAGCATAGCATAGCATAGCATAGCATAGCATAGAATAGAATAGAATAGAATAGAATGATGATATATGATAAATAGATGATATAGAGATAGATAGATAGATAGATAGATAGATAGATAGATAGATAGATAGATAGATAGATAGATAATGTCTTCCCCGACTGTTTGTGTTATTTGTGATACAAGAGCTTAGTTAGATTGCTTATATAAAGAGAGATACTCTAAATTTCAAGTTGACTTCATTCTCTCAGCCATTGAGGAATCTTTCTCATCAAGGAAAATGAAGTGTCATGGGATACAACCTCAATGTTGATAACAAACATGGGATAGGAGAAACTTTTTTTTTTAGGATAAGTGGCCTTTCATTCTTCAACTTATACCACATGTTTTATCATTGACTTTGTGCACTCAGATGAAAGTTGGTGCTCTTCACAATATCATCATTCATTGCTTTCTAGTTCATGATCTCCTGCCTCTTCTACAAGAAGAGTTTCTGTGTTTCTGAATGACACCTGTATCTCAATAATAGTGGATGTTTTCTTTGATTATTGGGCAGAAAGCCCCTCTGGTAACTGGGCATGCCAGAAGTATCTTGTTCTTCTCTTAGAATGCAAGCAGCAAGTAAGCTGTCCACATCCTTTGACAGGAAGACAGCAAGAAATGTGGAGTACAGTGGTACCTTGGTGCTCAATTGCTTTGAAACTCATTGAATTTGGTACTCAATGCATTTTGTTGTGGAAAATTTGTCCCAGTACTCATTGTTTGTTTGGTACTCAATATACAACCTAGAACTTGACAATGTCAGCTGCCTCGTGACTGACTATATTCGTTACTCGTTGTTTTTGATAATCATCACACCTCCCAGAGCCAATTAAAGATGAGTACTGAGGTATCATTGTATTCCTAGAGAGACATAAAGACAAAAGAAGAAAGAAGCAGTAAACAGTTGGACAGAGTAAAAAACAAGCAAACAAACAAACAAAAACCAGAACTTTAACAAAAGGAGAAGATTGTGTAAGCCCTGGAGGCAAACTAAACAGTCTTTAGCTTAACTAAACATTCTGTAGCATAGTAGAAATGATTTGGTGATGTACTTATTTAAATAATAATAATAAAAGTATGTATCCTATACCTATAGCATTTGTTCATTTCATGATTGCTCATTTTAACTGCTTGCCATCTGCTTGTCTTCAGACTAAATGAGAGATGGACTGCATTAACTGATCACCCTCACATCTAAAACATATACACATTTATAATTTAATATGCAAATAAATATATTTATCAATGTTGGGATGCAATGGGAAACACACATGAAACTTAATGCTCCACATCAGTCCAAACAATAATGGAGAGAAACAGCTATATTTCAAGCACTTTATTTTTCCATTTAGGCACTTCAATGTAAAAATTAAAGAGATAAACCTGCAAATATGAAACAGAAAGTTGGAATCTGGACATAATATAATAGCCCTGGTAAAGGAGCACACTTGTCACTGCAACAAATTAAGAAGGGATGAAACCACAGCAAGTCAAAATGCGACTCAATGATCAGACAGACAAATCCTGTGAGAGAGATATATTTCTATGATGTTTACTGCTAGAAAATTACCCACAACCATATTTCTGCTGAGCCAAGAAGTTAAATAGAAAACCTAAACTGGTCAAAGTTCCCATATAAAAATGTCAGGTTCTGAATAGTTGGGGAGGGAATTTCACAATCACAGATCCTTTTCTTCTCTTGAGGTGGAAATATCTGCAAGTGCAGAAAGTGAGCTAAATCTAGTTTGAACAATATCTGGCTAATATATTTTTAACTAATGGATTATTTTAAATTTGGCAGATGTTGTGAAAGCTGTTTGCTTCTTTCTTCCCATGTGCCCTGCTGATTCTCATGCTACATTTTAAATGGAAATAATTCTCAAATGCTAATTTCAGAATTGATTTGCTTGACTGGTAAAGGAGAGTGCATTGGCTACTACCAAGAGCACTACATGAACTCACATTGGGAGACTGGATTTCTATGTAATAGGTTTCTCGGTCATCTTTTTTTCCCCATTACACTTAGAGTTTGGATTGCAAATTGGGGAAAATTTGTACAAATGAAAGAGAGAAAATACACCTGAATTTGCTGAAGTAGAGTATTATAGCAAACAGAGTCCTTTGAGACTTGCTAAGATTCCTAAAAACCTTTCAAGTTGAAGATTACAGCCTAACTTGTAAGTGTACATGAAGAGTTTCCTAATGTAGATGCACATTGATATCCCCAGTAGGAGATATGCTTCTCTTTGCATGAATATATCACCAGAAGTTGTAATATCTCTGAGAAGGTTAACCAGCTTTATATAAAGAAGTGAGTTTGTAATTTAGAGACCTGGCAGGTAAATGCTCACATAGTTCTGGTTTAAACAATGTAGTGCAAGGAAATTTCATTCATTTCACTTCACATCTTCAGATTTGACTTTTTAGAGCAGAGGTCTCCAAACTTGGCAACTTTAAGACTTGTGGACTTCAACTCCCAGAATTTTCCAGCCAGCTATGAGAATTCTGGGAGTTGAAGTTCACAAGTTTTAAAATTGCCAAGTTTGGGGATGCCTGCTTTAGAGAAAATAAACTTCTGAAAGTGCTTTTTTGGAGGGGGGAAAAGATTTGCTTTTTCTTTTTAAGATTTTTTTTTCCTTTAGAAAGAGTGGGAAATCTTCCAGTTGAAAATTGATGTACATCCCATTTGTGACAACTGTTTCATATTTTTTGTTAATAAAGAAGGGATACAAAAATAAGGGAAAAGAAAGAAGGGAAGAAAATTTCTGAACACAAAAAGAAATGTTGCATTTGCCTTTTTAACATGAAATGTTTCTTCTGAATACTATACAGAAATAGCTAGCTATGCTATTAAGAGAAAGCTCATCTCAGAGCATTTGTCAATGCACTCATTATTTCCACAACATTTAGTTCCCAACAGAGATAGTCTTTGACTGCCAATGATTCATTTAAGAATAATTTGAAGATACAACAGTCCTAGCAAAGTGACTTACAAGCAGTCCTCACTCTTATGACTGTCAGTCACAGAGTCCACACAATATCATGATCAAACCTGGGAGGTTAGCAACCAGCATGCAATTTACAATGTTTGCAGCATCTTTGGGTTGTAAGCGCACCATTTGCAACTTTCCCAGCCAGCTTCTGCCAAGCAAACTGGACAGGAAGCTGGTTTAGTTTAACAATGACATGATCTACCTACTATTGTATGTTATCTGAACTAGACTGGATTGTTTCTCTGTGTCATATAATATATGTGGGTATAATATGCTTTATTTATTTATTTATATTTTTGTCATGTTTATGTAGTGTATATTGAAAGTAGTGATCCTTTGAGAGCTGCATGCCATAAAATTGCATTTCAATATATGCCAATTAATTTACATTTAAAGTAACAATAAAGTTATTCTAAGTCATGGTGATTCACTTAACAACTGTGGCAAAAAAAATAAGATAAAATTGGGTGTGACTCTCTTAACCATATAGTTTATCAGTTGGGATCTTTGGGTCCCAATTGCAATTGTAAATCAAGGATTACCTATATAACGATGATGGTACTTAGATAATTTTTTTTAAAAAAATCAGATGATACTGAGCATTTTCTAATTCTATTTCTAAAAGCCCATAGATTGCAATGAAATAATTAATTCAGAATAGAGCTGGAAGGGACCTTGGAGGTCTCCTGCTCAAGTAGTTGACCCTGTACCATTTCAGACAAGAGGTTATCCAGTTTTTTTTTCTCTTAAAAACCTGAAGTGATGAAGCACCCACAACTTCTGGAGGAAACCCATTCCACAAGGTAATTGTCCTCACTCTTAGGAAGTTTCTCCTTAATTCCAGGTTGCTTCTCCCTTGGATTAGTTTCCATCCATTGTTTTAAATAAAAGTACTGTTTCTATTTAACATTGTTTAAAAAATAGTTTTATTCATTCTGTTCAGCGGAATCCAACAGTGGCAATTCTGTTTAGTTATCCTATCTGTGCATTATGTGAAGGATTATGGGCCTAAAATATGTGTGCTTGTGGGTTATTTCATAACCCAGGAGGACATTGTCTTTGTGAAGAAAACAAAAGGTTTGCACTGTGAAATTGCATGAGAGATGTGCAAGACACCAGATCAGCAGGGGGGCTGCTTAGTCACAAACCAAAAATAGCCTCCTGAATAGCCCTTGCTATTTTTTCCTCCTACTTGTCATTTCTCTGAGCCTACAACAGTGGGATTTGGTTTCTTTTGTAGCTCTTGACAGAGCAGACCGGTGGAATTATGAGCCCAAAAGATTGAACAAAGATACCATTTTTAATAATGTACTGAACCTATCACCCAGTCATTTTATAAGGAAAGCAAATGGAAAATGTCACAGAACAGCAATCATAAGAATAATGATTTTTTTTTTTGCCATAAAATGAATCCCAGTCAACGCATTCACCAAACTAAGTATGAAATGACGATCATTTGGCGATCAATGAAATGACGATCAATGTAGTGGTTGATATATTTTTTTTAAAAAAAAGTTTTCTCTCTGTGGAATTTGATCTTTAAAAAAACACATAACTGGTCTTCGGTTATCCTAGTTCATTGGAAATCTATGTCAACTTAAACAAGATTGAAACTTTACAAAAGATCCTGTCCTTAATGGTTTACTCTAGAAAAAAAATGAAACACTGACATGTGATTAGCTAACAGTTTCTAATATGGACTCTTTCTCTTCTTTCTTTCTTTCTTTCTTTCTTTCTTTCTTTCTTTCTTTCTTTC
>NW_020769309.1:16211423-16230571 GCF_900518735.1 Pseudonaja textilis
TTCTTTCTTTCTTTCTTTCTTTCTTTCTTTCTTTCTTTCTTTCTTTCTTTCTTTCTTTCTTTCTTTCTTTCTTTCTTTTCTCTGAAAACAGTAGAAACTGTTAGGAATGTGAACTCATTTTTTTCCCAATATTTCTTATTCTGCTGATAGCTTCTGTGACCATAGAAGATACCATTAGATCTATTGAGAAAGTCAGAAACAACGGAATTCAGACTTGGTTATCTGTGATGAAGGATTCTTTCCATTCAAGAATGGACAGGGAGCCATTTTCCACCAATGACAATTTGGGATAAATGAGGTGGGTGTTTGTTTCTTTCACAAGTAGTCTTCCAAGCCAATCTTCCCATGGTACACCTGTCGGGTGAATTTATGATGGAAAGTATATGAATGTAACATGCAGAAGATGGTATAAGTCCATACATTTATGTTGTTGGAAGAATTATCCTTCTGGGTTCAGTTCCAAGTGGGCAAAAAAGACACTGGAAACATGTAGGCTGTTTGGAAGGTTTAATGGTGACAGGACCACATGGCCTGGAGCTCCAGAGTGAAAAGGAAGGATGATTACATGCTTCAAGGTGAAGGAAGAGATCAAGAAGGGCCAGCCAAGATGCTAAGAGACCCTTAAATACCCTTTTAATGTTTCCTGTTCCTGTGCAAGAAATGTATCTCATTGGCTGTCAGACTCCCAGGGATGGGGGTCTTAGCTAACTTTGTAGGCTTTCCTGAGTTCCAGGCTTGGTCGAGCCTTGCTGGATGATGATACACTGAAAGGGCTCTTGGGCAATTGCTATACCTTTACCTGGAGATCTTTGTTATGTAAAGTAGTCTGGCTCAGGCCTTAATGGCCCACCCATTAACAAAGGTGGGGGTGAGCTTCTGCTTCAGAGGTGTTTCTGCTCTTGAGTTTCTATTCTTTTTAGGGGACATATTCTGCCTTTTTAATATTTCCTAGGATATTTCAATTTTCTAGGGGAACGGTGGGTGCTAACTTCCTACAATGTCAAGCTTCTTAAAATCTATTCACAACCAAGAAGATTAGATTCACAGTGTTTAAAAAGCCAATGCAATTCTAAGCTGCATGAATAGAGTGATAAAATCAAGATCATGTGAAGTTCTAGTACTAGCTTTACAAAGCCTTAGTAAAGCCACACTTGGAATATTGCATCCAGTTCTGGTCAACACAATACAAAAAGACATTGAGAATCTGGATAGAGTGAAGAGAAGAGCAACAAAAATGATTGGAGGGCTGGAGACTAAAATGTACAAAGATCAGTTACAGAAATTAGGTATGTCTAGTCTAATGACAAGAAGGAGTAGGCGGGACATGGTAGCATTTTTCCAATATTTAAGGGGCTCCTACAAAATCAATGGGGTCAAACTTTTTTCCATGAGATAAGGTCTCAGCGGGTTGGGCTAGAAAACCCCCTAGGTCCCTTCAACTCTATTATCCTATGTTCTATTTTATATGTTCTATTATATAGACTTGCTGAAAGAAATAGTTCATTACAAAGAACTCTGCTACTGAACTATATGCATTGATTACCTTCAATATTTTATATTGATCATAATGATCCTTGTTGTTCTGAGCATTGTTTATAGCAGTATTTTTGCTATAGAAAAGAAAGAGATAGCCCAGGGTCACAGACATTTGTCTCAACATGAATCTATTTAAAGAAAAAGAAATCATTCTCAACAAGAACATTGCTCTTCTAAAGAGACAGTGTGAATATGAGGGGATCCCTTGTTTAGGTTTCCATAAAAAATAATTGCAACAATAGGCTATTACTTTTTATCAGATTTTTATCCATCAAATATTGGATGAATTGAAAACACGCATACTGTACTGTTTGTACAGTAAACTGATTCTTGGAACAATTTGAGATTTTAAACATGTTTGCCTTCTTCCTTCCCAAAATTTCAATAAATTATGTCAATATTACAATGCTTATTAAGCCTCATGATTTGTGGATTATGTCCATAAGTGCAAATGAAGGAATGAATGACTCACTGTATGGTTTTAAAACAAATTCTGAAAATAAAATCCAGTGGCCAATAAATTCAAATTGGATGTGGATTGACTGTTCTTGACATTTCCCTACAATAGTGAATGGAAAGGACTACAGCTAGCTAGGGTTATGTGGGAGGACTGGAAGCAAGACAGGTCCTTCAAATCACCATCAGTTTCCTTCTGTGGGGCTAAGCAATGATTTTTTGGGGAAAAAAACAATATTGTAATGCTAAACCTTATATCTCATAAGACATATAATTTTTTAAACCTCTATTTAAAGTTAGGGGGAAGGAGCAGGCATTAACTTTTATTCAACTTCAGATTCCAACAATGGGACCAAGGAAGGCATAAAGCAATAGAGAACATTATGCAAAAAGGATTTTTTTTAAATTCCAGTTTTGGTTTCTCTCTTTCTCTCCCTCCCTCTCTCCCACCCTCCCTCCCCTCCCTCCCTTCCCTCTCTCTCTCTCCCCCTCTGTCCCCCACCTCTCTCTCTCACACACACACAAAATGCACACTATATATAGCAATAGTACTTATATACCACTTCACAGTGCTTTACAGCCCACTCTAAGTGGTTTTCAGAGTCAGCATATTGCCCCCAATAATCTGGGTCCTCATTTTACCAACCTTGGAAGGATGGAAGACTGAGTCAACCTTGACCTGGTGAGATTCAAACTGCGAAACTGCTGTCAGCAGAAGTAGCCTGCAATACTGCAAATGTACCCCTACAGGCAGTGTAACTCAAAAATGGGGCTATTACTAAGAAGGACCTTAGTTATTTCTACTGCTAAACTCTCCCTCCTCCCCCGCCTCTCTCTCTCTCTCACACACACACATTTGTTAATAAGAGTTTCATCTTGCAGTATAAAAACATCAATTATTCCAATATTGCTTTTATATCTATTTATAACAATTTCATTTTAACAAGATGAACATAGAGAAAACAAAGAAAAAAACACATAGGCATCATGAGATGCCCTAATAAAAACATTTAAAGGTGGATTCTTTTAAAAGTTCAATATATACAGAGAAAGAAAATGAACAAAAAGATTTACTTCAGTGTGATAGTCTTTGTTGATGAAACAAGTAGAAGAGAAAAGTAATTTTTGTTTCTTTAGTTTTGGATCATCAGCTATATCTTTGTGAAAGAAGAACAGGACAATTTCTTTTGTTTAAACAAACAAATGTTAGAGGTTTTTTCCCTCAACATACCCCAAATGTTATTTACATAAATGGCCTCTAGAAAATAAGCTTTTCATTGATCTTCTGCAGACTAGTTCATATTCATTTAACCGGAGCCTGAACTATTGGAACAAATTCTGTTAATGACTCGAAGGTATAAACATATGTTGAAAACCATTTAAGAACTCTCTTCCTGTGATCAGTTCTCTGAGTAACAGAGAGAAAAGGGATATGTGGGAGACATTATTCCAGGGTAACACTGAAGTAGAAAATCTGTGTCTGGGCTAGATCACTTATTTTGGGAGGAAGAGAAATAGAGTAAATGAATAAATAATACTAATAGCATGGATTTATAAAATGTAATGCTCATTCATATAAAAGAAAATAGTTAGAAAGCAGTAAACCAGAAGATGATGAATGGTAATACTGTTGTTATTGGTTTGTTTCTGTGCTTAAAAACAAATAACTCGTGTTTTCCACTATTTCAGAACATAAATTCCAACTTCAAGCAAAAAATGGTCTAGTTCTTTGAAAGGTATTCCTGTTTTCATCTAACTCTTTTTAAAAGGATGTTGCATTCAAAGACATATTGATGCAAATCAAATTGTTTATTGATGACATGACATGAACAGCGTTCAGATGATTGTGATAAATGTAGGGTGGATCTGATAAATTCAAAATGTTACAGCTAGGTTGTTCAGTCAGGGTTCTAACTGCACACATTTGAGTTGAAACATTTGTCAACTACTTATCAAATCATATTCAAATATTATTACAGGTCTGTAAGTCCTAAATTGCTTGTGACCAGTTTATCTGAGAATCTAAGAATCCAACTTCTACTGACAGTCCCTCTTACTTAAGACTTATTTACTTATTCGGTCACTCGGTTGCTTGCTTGCTTACATTGCTTGCTTACATTACATTTATACTGTAAAATAAACCAAACTTCTTGCAGTATGACTTCATACCAAGAGTAAGGATGTTCATCTAGTAGTATTGCTGTGGTATTCCCAACTGAGATTAGGTATGGATTTTTCTAGCAATAATTTAAACCCACCTGTATGTTCAAGCACACCCATGATTTGTTTTAATGCTGGCTACCCCTATTAAAAATTGCATTATTGCAAGAATCTATCTGCATCTCTCCCATGCATATATCCTAATGGAGATGGACTACATCCTAATCATATGGAGATGGATGTCTTGGATGCCAATGATTGCTTGACAACAATTTCCTTGCATGAACTTTAAGTCTCTATAGTCATTCTTGCTGTGATTGCCTGACAGACATTTCACTGATACCAGCAGTTACTTTGCATTATGTTGTTCCTTAGGCAACAATATTGACCTTGAGAAACACCATTTATGCGTTTTCCATGATATTGATGCTGCTATTGGGATACAAAACTAAAGGCTCAAGAAAACTCACATGGCAGTTCCCCCCCACCCCCCGTCATACACAAGAATTGATGTTAATTAAGGCACTTCTCTTTCTGTTGAGACTGGAAATCATATACTTAAAAAATGGGTTTGTCTATAGAAATATTGAAAGTCTGGTTTTATGTGATTCAAATTTTTGGAAAGCACTGCATGCCCAGATCAGGATCGAAGAGCTGCAGTTTGGTCTGTTAAATGTCCAGCACTATATGAAACATGAGACTCCATTCCTGAATTGCTTCTAAAGCAAAATAGCAATAGCAATAGTACTATAATGGTTTATAATGTTAGCCCATTGCCCTCAACAATCTGGGTTCTTATTTTACTGACCTCGGAAGCAAGGAAGGCTGAGTCAACCTTGAGCCCCATCAGGATTGAACTCCAGGCTGTGGGCAGAGTTTGGCTGCAATACTGCATTCTAATCACTGCATACCAAGGCTAGCTAGGGCAGAGATTCAAAGGCACTAATTGATGGTTTGTTTTCCTACAATAGATGGCAGTTAAATGGGAGAGGAAAGGATAACTTCATTAATCTCTGCCCCTGTAATCGCCCTGTGTTTCAGAGTGTATATGCAGAAACATCGACATTGTTAATTGTTAACATTATTAATGCTTGGAAAAGTTAGGCTGTGATACTAGCAGTTTCCATACCGATATACATTCCTTCTGTCTTAATAATGGAAATGCACATTATTGAAGACATGAGGAATAGTTCCTAAAACCCAAAGCTTGCATATTAGAACTGTGAAAATCTTTGATTTGATATTTTCTTTCATGAAGCCTCAAGAGAAACCTACTCTTGAAGTTGCTTCAAAAATGCAATGTCATCTACTTATTTGTGAAAAAAGGAAGTAAATGAGCTATTTTTTTTAAATAAAGTTTTATTGAGTTTTAACAAAACAAATAAAATGTCTTATTTGACTACAGCATGGTTCCGGGTTATCACATTTCCATACAGACACAATTTCACATGCATATTCATATTATGTATTCAACTTCATATCTTATTACTCTTTTTCCAACTTCTCATGATTTCTCCCTTTACTTCTCTTAATTTTCTTTTATGGTTATCCCATTTTCTTCTCATTCAATTGTATTTCTTTTACCTAAATTTCTATATCTTTTTATTCATTGTACTTATACTTTTGTCTGTCTTGTTTACAATTTCATATGTTCTCTTCCAACATTCTTAAGAAGCAAAATTCCCCCTATGATTGCCAATCAAAGTGCAACACCTTTAAATCTTACTGTTATTATCATATGAAATCTCATTAAACATTGAACTTGTGCATTCTAAAATTATAACATTAAAATTTCTAATATCTATTTTATATCATGTAAATTTCATCATTCTGACTCTACTTGGTACTTCCCCTTAAAAATGTAAAAAGAAAAATTCTAAAAACATAGAATATATATATATTCTGTCTCACCTGTGGCCACGAGGTGGGAGTCCAAATGTCCAAAGGAAAAAACACGAACAGACAATATCAGGAACAACAGAGTTAACTTTCCTTTGGCTGAATTCGTCGTTGGCAGTTTTCCCAGAAGCTATCTGCAAATTCTGATAACGAGCAGAATTATAAATCAGAGACGAACGGCAAACAGAATTACTTTGTCTAAACTGCAGATGCAAATTAACAAGTTTGACCAGAACGGGGATTAAAAGCTAACACGCCTCCTTATATTCCCTGAGGGGCGTGTCAGTCTCTTTCCTCAGTCCCTGATTCGACGTCTCCTCCCAGTTTGTGCTTGATGTTTCTGCTTACGTCTGTTCCTTGCATCAAACCAACATTCTTCGGTTTGATCTTCATCCAAGGACTCCGGCACATTCTCCTGCTTATCTGCCAACACCTGAGGCATAACTAATGAGGAAGGTCCTGGAGAGGATGAGGATTCCGAAACTTCCAGCAAAGCAGGTTCAAACCCCAATGCCAAGTCCTCCTGTTCCTCCTGACTCCCATTTATGTCACTCAACAAGGCAGGCTCAAACCTTAATGCCAGATCTTCCTCATCACTCGAGCCTATGTCTTCTGACAGAGCAGGTTCAAACCTCTGAGTCACAACACATACATATATATGTGTGTGTGTGTGTGTGTGTGTGTGTGTGTGTGTGTGTATTGATCTTTGGTTATTCGGGTTTTCTCCCGCGTAAGATTGGAAGTATCTAGGCAACGTTTCGATGAAGTCTCATTCATCATCTTCAGACTTGTGTCTTCGGCTCTGTGCTTCTCAGAGTAATGTGAGCTTGCAGCTGCTTCTTCCTTTTAACTGCTAGTGGGTGAAGGCTTGGCTGTGTTCTGATTGGTTGGGGGGTTGGCTGTGTTCCTGATTGGTTGGGGGGTTGGCTGTGTTCTGATTGTGTGTGTGTGTGTTCTGATTGATTGGGGGGTTGGCTGTGTTCTGATTGGTTGGGGGGTTGGCTGTGTTCTGATTGGCTGGAGGTGTGTTCTGTTCAGGTGGGGGCTTGGTTGTGCTCAGGTTAGTCTTAGTTGCTGGGGGATTTGAGCTGGTGAGCTGTGATCCTGCTGTTTGGCCTCATGTTCATGGTCGTGCCGCATCTTCATGGTGGGTGTCAGTTCGCTTCATGTATGGCTTGGAGGGGTTTGAAGTGGGTAGTGATGCAGCTGCAGTGCGGCTTCTGGTCCGTGGTCATGTCTCATCTTCTGTGTGGGTGTGAGTCTGCTTTCTATGTGGAAGTGTGGTGGTAGCATCTTGTGTGGCCCTCGTGGGTGTGGGTCTGGTGTTATTCTTCATGTTAGGTACCCGTCTGTTCATGAGGGCAGGTTTCCAAATGGCTGGCAGGCGGGAGGTGTCATCTCATTTACTCATGCTGTGTGGGCATTTTTCTATCTCTATGGCTTCTCTGATTATTCTGTTGTTGAAGTGTTCTGTTTTGGTGATAGATCTAGTATTTTTAAAGTCAATATCATGTCCTGTGGCTTTGAGGTGTTGGCCCAGGAAAGAGGTCGGTTCTTCTATATCTATATATATATAAAAACATTAGTAAACAAATTAGTTATTCAAAATCATTCTAGTACTGGTATGAACCTTGTAAATCTTTTATGTTTCTTTTCAATATCTATCAATCTTTGAGAACAATTGAAATGTTTCCCTCTCTTCTTCATTATCACTTAACTGTTAATAAGCATACCATTGGATAGTCATAAAGTTTTATCTTATAAATTATTTACTATTAATAAGCAAAATAATTATTCAAATTCATTCTAATAACTGGTATAAATTTTCTTATAAATCTTTCACATTTCTTTTCAATATTTTATCAATCTTTAGAAACAATTGCAATGTTTTCCTCTCTTCTTTATTATTGCATTAATTATAAATAAACATACAATTACATAACAATACAGTTTTATCTCATAGATTATTTACTTATTTCATTTCTAACTCATTACAGTATTCTACTGTCTTTATATGCTGTTGACATTGTCATTTTATAATTTTGAGACCACAATTTTTACCATTTCTCTAAATCAATCCCATATCCAAAATTCTTCCCCCTACAGTATTCTACTGTCACAACACTATCTTTCGTACCTTTGCAGAATCCTCACTTTTAATTTAATTTAACCATTGTCTCTGTGTTTTCTGGCTGAGCAAATACCTTTAATCCTAGTACATTTCCCCCTTTTCTTTATTTCCTGTTTTTGTCCCTCATAAGTTCTTTCCCTTTCTATCTTTCCCCCCCTTTTCTCATCCCTTTTTTATACCCTTCTCTCTCTAATTTTCCCTTCTGTAGTTTTCTTTTCTGCTTCTCCTTTCTGTTGTACTTCTTTTTCAGAGTATTTCTCTTTTTTGCTGTTCCCTTTGATCTCAAACTTTTAACTCCTTTCCCCCTTTTTCCCCTTATTACCACACTTTGCATTATTTGATCATTGAAAATGGCTTCTTCTTTGTCCCGCCCTTCTTCTTGCTCTTGAAGCTTTTCCTTTTGCTTTTCATAGTTCAGGATCTCCATTTCAAAAAATTTAAATACAAAGCCAAAGGAACTTCCTCCTCTTTCTGCATCTTATTTCTGTTTTTTAAGACTCATCTTCAATTCCTCCAGGAGTGATGGCATTTTAAACACTTTTGAACAACCACCTGATTGACTTTAAGTAAAAACAGAAAAAGAAAGAAAAAACCAATGCCAAAACCTTTTTTTAAAAATACCAAATGATCCCAGACTGATCCTTCTTGTTTCTTTCCTTTAATTTTCCTTTCTGTGGGTTACTGTATCTTTTAATAAGATTTCAGTTACAATGTATCCTCAGGAGTCTTTTCAAAGTTTCACTGTTAATCCTCTTTATTTTTCCAGGTGGCACTCCATTTTTCCATTATTCCAAGTCCCACCCTTTTGCCTCCACTCTTCTCCTTTTCAGGGCTTTAAAATGACCAAGAAAAAAATGTTTATTCTCCTTTTGACACTTAGATTTCAGCTCAAGGTTGCCTATTAGTGTCAAAGTAGATTAATATAAATTTCTTTCCATACCATTTGTAATTGTCAATATAAAGGTTTAAAAAGGGGTTTTAACCTCCTTTTCTCTCTCCTTCACTGCTTAAGGATTTTCTTTCAGAAGTAATCCCTTTAGGTACTTTTAGATTCAGTGTACCTTGCTTAGATGTTCTCTGTTGTCTAACCAGGTCTGTCCTGCTTTCCTCTTTGCCTTCCTCCTGCACAATCTTATCCAGTCGGGTTCTTCTTTGAGGTGGCCATTTCTGACCACCACTGCAACTGCCTTCAGGGAAGGGAGTTTAGACCAGCCAAGGAGGAGAGATGCGGCTCCCCTCCACTCGGCTAGCAATCTCCCCCCTCTTCACCACCTCTACGGGGTGGCTTCAGCCCCAAATCCAAAGGATTCTTCTCCAGCAGTGAGTACAGATTGAAACCGTGCACAATCACGGATTTTGGTCTGTCGCTAAATGATCTGGTCTTCTTGCAGGCCAAGGTATTTTTAATTTTTTTTCTTCTATATCACAATTTAAAAGCATCAACATGTTTTTTTCAACCTTTTTTGCTCGTCCAGGCTTCACAGCTATATGTTACAACTGGAAAAACTATGGCCTTGATAACATGCATCTTTGTTGTCAGTATTCTTTAATATTTTGTCTAGAAATACAGCTACAAGTGCATGAATCTAAAATGCTATCTCGAAAAAACAAAAGCAAAAACTATTTGGAATTTTATGCTTGAATAGTCTTTGTATTCAGTGTTAGTTATTAAAATAATATCGTTGGCATGCTTAGATTAAGTAGTAGCAAAGCATGCAAAAGCACCACTGGGAACATTATCCTGTACTATTTCTTGCTGCTTGTATTTTGCTTCAGAAAATTAATGTTCACGTTGAGAAGCAAGGCTCTAAAAAGCTCATAACAAATTCAGGTCAGACTGAGCATTACAGACACATTCTGAGAGTGGAAAGCATTTCAAAGGCCTCAGAGCTCCTTCCTTGAATGTTTTCAAAAGTCCCTAAATACCCAGGGTGATCAGATCAATGTACTTATGTGATACAGATTTAGGATAGTGAATATGGGAAGAACCTGAACATTTTCCTTGACTTTGGCTTCTGCAAATAAGATGAGAAGTTGTTTATTGTTTTAGTTTTTAAGCTGGTTGATGAATAGTTTTGAGAAATTTCACCTTCTGATAAAGTTTCATTTATTGAAATTTAAAGGAAATCCTTGAAGTACGATCCTACTAGAGCCTGGGCATTAGGGTCATAATTCAAATTTTCATAAAATGAATCAGATTCATTTCTATGATTATTATTTTTTTACTAGGCTTGTTATACAACTCAATTGGCTGGTTAAATGAATAAAGACTGGTTTTGATGTTTCCTTCAGTTGTTAAATGGCCTTTGCCATTGTTAAGAAAACCAAGAGGCTAAGAGAATTTGCAGGGCTCTCCAGCTGGAGCCTCTGGAAGGAACTCTTATTGCCCGTCCATCAGTTGTTCTTATAAGGCTAGTAGCCCTCCAGTCTCAAACCACAGTGCCTCTGCCTGGACTAGAAGGGGCTGGGTGAATTTGTAGGGTTCCAGTGGAACCTCTGGAAGGAAACACTGCCACCTGTCTATTAGCTGTTCTATAAGCACTCTACAGTAGTACATATTACTCCTCAAAGCAAAAGCAAACAAACAGTAGAGAAGAGAATGCAAAGGATATTTCTGCAAGCAATCTCAAACTACATGCAAACAAACTACAATAGAATGCAAAGAAAATTTACAGTACTAAATCTGTAGACACTGGCTCATAGTTCTGAAAGGAATTCCAAGACAACCATAAACAAACAGAGTAATAAAAAAATATTGTTGTAAAGGCACAGTATTGTACTGAGTACAAAGTACTTAGAAACAAGAACAGTAGTTCATAAAGTACTTACAAACAAACACAGTACTATAATAATACTAATAAACAGTAAAGTACTTACAAATGTACCTACAGTACTCCAGTCTTCAAGGCAACAGCAACAAAACAAGCAGCAGGGTAGCAATAAGAGATTCACTCCTCTAGTCCTACACTGGGAAGCAATAAGCAGGAAAAAAATCAGAACACCTGCATAGGATTTGATCTTAACTGGTAATGTGACAAGAAAGAAGAAACATGCCAACCATATGGGCCTTGGAAATTGTCTCTCATAACTACAGGTGACAAAGGACATTTTCCTCTCCCTCATAGGCAAAAAAACTGCAGCAGAGGACACAGGTCTTTGCAAGGTAAGTGAGTCTGGCATGGCAGGATGGGAGGGGGAGGGAATTGTGGGGAGCGGGAGGGAAATAGGGGGAATGTTGCAGACCTCTTCAGTCATTCATAAGGGCGCTCCAACATTCATAATTGAGCAATGGGACTTGCTCAAAAACACTAGGGAGTGCTTATCTCATAACTTTGAATGGGTGCTAAATGAACACTACTAACATGGGTTTTATCTGTACACTTTTGGAGGGCATTCATAATTTGAAACAGTTGTTAAATGGCCTTCATAACTCAAGAACTACCTGTAAATCTTTTTCTTTGTTTACAATTCCATGAAAAGATGGAGCAATGATCAAAAGTTATTGTCAATACATAAAGAAAAAAAAATCTAGACATATAATAATGGCAAGCCTAAGGAAGGACTGCCTGATTAATTGCATACGGATCTTTAGTTCTGGAAGAAGTCCTACCTTAATTACATTTTTCTTAGACTTCATCATCCCAGTTTGTTCCAAATTCTGGAGCATGAAATGAGCAAACTGAAAGTCTCCTTTCAGTTCCCTTCTCTTAACTAATGGGGGAGGGGACTTAATTGCAAGATGGGAATGGGGATCATGAACAGAAAAGGTAAATTTGTTGTTCATTTTAAAAAGAGAACTGTTCGATATATGACTATGGAAAAAGATAGCCTAGCTGACAACTAGCTATACTTGTGATGAAATCAGCATACCAATAGTCATTGCTCTTTCCCATCTGTTCTCCCCAGAATCTCATCACCAACCCCAAAGGCTATGATGGAAAGATAATTTTGCAAACAATGTTCTGATTTGAAGACAGATCCATTTATCTCTGAAGACCATTCAGTCCCCTTTCTGCATCCCTTTCCTCTACATAAGGAAGGCTTAGAAGGAGAAGTGAAGGGGGAGAAGGATAAGCACCATTATCACAGTATCCTCCTTTTTTGGCAAGTGACAGACATGACAAAGGGCATTGATTAAAATTCCTGTCATGAAGCATTCAGATTTTATAGGTATGCCTTTTATGTATTATAAGAGGATTTTTTTTAATTATAGTTGTTCTACAAAGAATTTTAATTGCTGTTTAATTAAAGAAGGCACCAGTAAACTATTTTTAAAAGCAGGCATTCACAGTAGATAACTTTTGGCACTATTTGTTCAAAATAACTCTCACATAACAGTAAAAGAATGAATGGTTTGACAAATTAACATAGCCACGTCTCTTAAGAAAGAGAAGAATGTTTACATATTTCAGAGTAACATTTTCATTCTAAGTTAAAATAACTTCTACTTTTATGGTGACAAAGATCAGGGCCTTTTTATTGGCTGTTCAAAAAGGTGTGGAGTATCCTTTTCTGGTGCCCCCCCCCCCCCCCGCACCAAACTGGTACAAAGCTTTTTTCTTTAGGATTATAGTTCCACAAGACATAGTAGCAAAGAAAGCATCTGATATGTTATTTGTTATCTCCACCTCCTATTAACAGATAGGCTTTTTAAGGATTTTTTGTGACTATTTTTAGTCTTGAGAAGGGTTGGTAACTATTATTAGTCTCTATCCCTCTTCCATTTTATTTTATTTTATTTTTAATGTAAAAGCTGCTTTGAACTCTTTGGAAAGCAGAACAGTAGACTGTAATTGAGACAAACAAACAATACTTTCCATCCTTAGCATGTGTTTGTTCATTACATATTCCACTTAGTCAATGGGAACTGTGTACTATGCAACAAAACAAGTTTTAGATTTGTGTGGAAGTGTGGAGATAAAAGTATTCTGAGTGGCTACAGAGAGAAGATTCAGTTATCACCCTGAATAAATCAAATTGTTTCAATTCTCTGACCATATTTCACACATAATATAGCAGTGGGGGGATTCAAATTGTTTTACCACCAGTTTGGCGGGCATGGCTTGGTGGGTGTGGCTTGGTGGGCATGGCTTGATGGGCGTGCTTTGCCTCACACCTGCGTGCAGCTTCCCCACACCAGCTGAGACCTGCAGCAACTTTATAGTGACTGTGTTTCTCATAAAATAAGGCTGGGTCTTTTTTTTTTTTTTTGAGCCCTGAAAAAATGGCTAGGCTGTCTTTTGGGGGTGACTTAATTCTCCCCCTTGCATCCTTGCCTAGAGCGCCCCATGGGCAGCCATGTCTCACCAACCAGCTCCTCCTAACGGGCGATCATGGTGGAGCGTGGAGATCTCCCTACTCCCACCAAGCACCTTTGCTGCAGACCCAAGACCTTTGGCGCCCACCGCTGCTGCTTCCTCCGCCGCCATTGCTTTCCCTTCTGCCTGTGCCGCACTGCGTTTGGAGCTTCTGCTTCTGCTTTTGGAGCATTGCCACCATTTGGAGTGCTGCCACCACATTTGGAGGTCCCGCTTTCGCGTTTGGAGCTGCCGCCGCATTTGGAGCACCACTGCTGCATTTGGAGCAGCTGCTTCTGCATTTGGAGCTGCCACTGTATTTGGAGCACCACCGCCATTTGGAGCACCACTGCTGCCTCTCCAAACGTGTTCCAAATGGCAGCAGTGCTCCAAACATGGCAGCAGCTCCAAAAGTGGAAACAGCAGCTCCAAACATGGCGGCAGCCCTCCAAAAGGCAGCGGCACTCCAAACATGCTCCAAATGCGGAAGCGGCAGCTCCAAATGCAGCCACAGCACAGGTAAAAGGGAAAGCAACAGAGGTGGGGAAGCAGCAGCGGGAGAGCGAAAGGTCTCGGGTCTGCAGCAAAGGTGCTTGGCGGGAGTAGGCTCTCTGCACTCCACCATGATCACCTGTTAGGAGCGGCTGGTGGCAAGGCATGGCTGCCTGTGGGGCGCTCCTAACAGCAAGTCCCCCCTGCCCTTCCTCCCATTTTGCATGGTTTAAAATAGGCCTAAATTTTGGGGGAGGGGCTTAATATCATTTTATGCCTAGAAAACATGGTGGGTCTTCCTATTGGGGGGGCGCGTATTGTTGGAGAAAATGGTAGTAAACAGTGCTGTGTGACACTGACCTGATCAAAACTGGCAACCTAGTTTACACCTTCTCTATCTTACTCAGGATAAAATAAGAAATATTGGTTCAATTTTAGTCAGAAGTTTGAAGTCAAAATTTCAATTTACAAAAGTCATGATGGAAGGCGGAGCTTAATATCCAGGGGCCCTAATGATGATGTTCATTGAAGATTGTGAGGTGGAATGTAAAAGCAGCATATTATAAAGAACATGAATAATAAATAAATAAACAAACAAACAAACAAATAAATAAATAAGAGAGGTGTTGTGTATATTTTCTCTTACTTTCTCAAAAACTCAGAAATACTCTTGTAGTTACTTATATATCTTTCATTTGCAATTTGGACTACAGTTTGAAGGTAACCACAGTTTGGCAAGTTGAAGCTAAATGTCATTCAAATATCAAAAACATTAAATTCCACAAAGGTTACATTAATTGGCAAATGTTGAAAAGCCATGTGAAAATATTAAAAGGAGAGTATATGTAATTTATTTATTGGAAAAATGTTGCTTAGCAGTGCATAGCATAATATCTATTTATCCCGATCTCTTTTCCTATATCTATCTATCTTGTGGATTTATCTGAATGTAACTCAGAGGGCAAAGGTTGTTTTTGAGGTAAAGTTGTTAAAAATAGAATGAAATTATTAATTCCATTTAATCACTTGAATATTAGTATGTTATAAATTTGCTAACTGTACAACTGCATAGTGATTTAAGAATTAATAGAAGTAAAATCTCCTTAGACTTGACCTTGGCTTTGGTGACTTCAGGAACATATGCGTATTGTTTCTTGGCATCAGTATGGGAGTGATTTGAACCACAGGCAATATATCTTCTAAAGTTTTTTTCTTTTTAAACATTCTCAGTCTGGTTTCCTGGGACTGTTTGTAGCATCCCATCCAAGTACTTTATTCAGTATATGGCACTATTACATTAGCTAGGAGACTAGCATGCTAATGCAGATCAGTGGTTTGGTTGCCTAAGATTGCTAGCTCTGTTTGGTTCATGCTCACACGCTTTCTAAGGTGCGCCACAGGGGGCCAAGCTAGCTTCACACCAGAAAAAAAGATGAGCACCTTTCCTGCATCATCATCATCCCTCCACCAACACCATCTTGCAAATTGGCATCACAATGGGAAGGTTCAGTGCCAGCAGGATTCTAGCTATCCACACAAACTGCCAGCTTGTCTTCCCACTGAAGTGGTACCTATTGCTCTACTTACATATAACATGCTTTTGAACTGCTAGATGGGTATCAGCTGAGGTGCATGATGGGAGGTCACCCTGTTACACAGTATTAGGACTTAGACTATAGAAGCAAAGACCATCTCCAGAGTCATTAAGACACTTAGCTACCTGGCTTCTATCCAAGTATCAACCAGATTTCACTCTGCATAGCCTTCTGGCCCAACTAGTTTAGTGACATGCTGCCATAGCACCCATCTGGGATATATGCCATGTAACCTATTAGAAATTAAGGAAATTTAAAAATTGTCTCATGTCTGCCAATTCTGTTACATAATTTTCCTCTCCAGCCTCTTTATATCAGTTTTCCATCTGTTTTTTAAAGAACATATTTTTTACAGAGTAACTTTTATTTTTATTTCAAAAAACAAACAAACATTTATTGTGTTTAGAACAGAGTTTAGGATGCAAATACTCAAAAACAAAAGGAGAATACAGCCCGTAATCTTATCAGCCTCCTCAGCCTAAAAATCAAAGATGTTCACCATATATTGACAGGCTGTATTAACTCTGGGAGCTACCAAAGTTTGTTTAAATGAAGCTAGGCAGGGAGCTCAGGTATTCTGAGTTATAATTTACAAGGTCTGGAAAAACCAAATAGATTTCTGCAGGTTATTTTGAAAATGTTCTGTATAGGAATTCCATACATTTTAAAATTAATCTATTCCATCATATTTTCTATAGTAAATTGAAGCTGACTAGTCAGTCTCCTGGATGACCTGATTAGATCTCATCAGAGTGAATTTTTGGCCTATTTGGTATAAGACAGAATGAAGGAAGAAGTCAAACAGTGAATATGTATCCATTTACCAAATTTTTGGCATGGTTAGGGCTAAGCAAGAAGTAAGGAAAGGGTGAACTTTTCATAGTTGACCTTACATGAGTGATTCAAGCTGCTGATTTTAACCAATGCTCAGTCTGAACAAATTAAATAGTATATGAATCTTTTAGCAGAGAACTAAACTGTACATGAAATCAGAAACAGTGTCATTCAAAATGACATTCTTACATTGAGGTTTCTCCCTTCTCTATATAATATGTGTTACTCCATGTCGACCCATTACACTGAGCAAATATCTTCTAACCAGCAAGATCTCTAGAGCAAGGAAGGAAGTAAATGTACAATGTACGTAACAAAACACAGAGAACTGGACACAGGCTTCCCATAGGAAATTCTACACCTCATATCTTACTGTATCTTTTTTAATAGAGTTATACATACCTTAAGTTCAAGCAGTGAGGAACAGATTGTCTTGTTCTGCGGCAGGGATAAAAAAAATTCTGAACTCCAAGGATCTTTACTGAATAAAGTGAAGCAATCATTATGTTAAATATATGGAAGTATTCTGAACAAATATATATTCAAGGTTGCTTGTTTGATTAAATTAAATTATAGTATAGATCAGAGCTGTCAAGCTCCTGGTCTGTGGGCCAGATGCGTCACATGCTGGTCACACTCACATCCGGTTTAGTGAAGGGGAAAAAAGTCCCGATACATCATGTGATGCCGCCCTGATGATGTGAATTTGACACTCCTGATATAGATCATCTTTATTTAACCAATGCAGGATTCTGTATAAATGCTAGAAATCTACATTCAGTTTCTCATTGATCAATGAGATGTCCTTAAAAGATTTTTGTCTCATCTTAATTCTGTATCTCAGATCAGGTATGACAAACTAAAAGGCCAAATCATAGATTTGGGGAAATAGTGACATATCAATCAAATACATTCATTTGAAAGTATTAGTTTTGACTAAATTAGTTATTAGTGACATCTTCATTGTGTAATAGCAAGCAAGAATAGGAAATGTTCCCTCCTTTTTTAGTATGCAAATCTCTTTATCTTTTTTTTTTACTTTTTATGCCATCCTGAAGCAAGATTATCTCTGCTTTACAAAGCTTAATCCCGCTTATACCTATTAGCACATGGCACAGAGAGTTTTATTATTTTAGCCTAACATAAAATACACTTTTTAAGGTGGACCTTCTATTATGGTAACTGGAAATATATTATCTACTAACAATTCTGTACTTTAGAATTTCCACATCTCTACAAAACCTGCTGCAGAGTATTAAAAAGAGATTTTTATTGTTCAGGAGATAAGAAGAAAAAACAGGAAGTATTACATTAAGAACTCCATGTGAAAACTCCTTTTGTATTGCCCAGTGACTACATGCTCTTCACTGTGCAGAAAGAGGATTCAGGAAATAGTTTAAAAGAAGGCAGAGAAGGCTTCCAAAATAAGAAATGAAGGAAGGAAGAGAGGCATCAGGAAAAGAATAAGTAAAATAACAAATAAAACAAGATTATTCCCCACTTCAAGGAGTTTTACTCAATGTCAAATCACGGATGGACATAAGTTTAGCCCTACTGACTGAGGTCCAGATCCACCTTATACTTAATTTTGTTTGTCACAATCTGACACTAACAAATTCCATAGGTTAATTGTGTGCTGTAAGAGGAAAGTGCAGCCATTTGTCTATTCTAAAACACCTTCTACTCAGTTTCATTGGATGTTTCTGATCCTAGTATTTTGAGACAGGATATGAAATTACTTCTTGTTCATGCATGACCCTATAGATATCATGTATCCCATCAATCCTTTTCCCACCCCTAAATGAAAGAATGTTAAAAATTTCTCTTTTTTTCTCCCATGAAAGATGTTTGAATCCTTACATTATTTTGATTTTGTACCTTTTTTTCATCTCTATTATATTATTTTCCAGTATCTATAATACACAGTATTCTAGTTATGGATACATCTTTTATGTGAAAATGCTGAGAATTTATAAATCTCTTAAATGATTGTGATAAAATACATTTTATTTTCAGTTTCCATTCATAATCAGATCGCTTATGAAATTTGACTCCTTTAAGTGTTGTCACATGCTGATTTTTTTTTTTTTCCTGGAGTTATCTATTACGATACCAAGATCTTTCCCCCTTTAAGTGACAGATAGCTCAGACTTCAACAATCTTTGAGTTATGGGATTAGTTGGGTAGTTTTGGGATTCCTTACCTCAATATTATATCACTGTACACTTATGTAAAATTAACCATATTTGTCATTTGGCTGACAAAAGTATAGAAATCCAGGTTTCCCATCCCTTGAAGTTACTGGTCCACAAAACTGCACTCAAAAATTGTTGAGCTCTATCCTCAAAATGCCTGTGATTGCTCCATTTCAATAACCATGAGTACATATATCATAGAAAAGCAAATAATTCATCTTTCAGTAACAGCTTTGAAAGCCCCCAGACAGTATACCTTTCAAAAAAGGAATAGATCTTATTTACCCTGTTATTTTTAAAGAATTGAAAAGGAGCAGGAAGAGAACATCTCATCACTATATTAATTCTGATGTGCTGACATTCCAAGCTTCATTCAAGTCCATATTTCTCAGGCAGTTATTATATGCCAAGCAGAATAATTTGTTTTCTTTTCCATTCTCATCTATTCTGCCTAAAATAATTGTTCCTGTGAATTGACTAACTCTTTTGTGTTTTTCCTTCCTTCCTTCCTTCCTTCCTTCCTTCCTTCCTTCCTTCCTTCCTTCCTTCCTTC
>NW_020769309.1:16230581-16248053 GCF_900518735.1 Pseudonaja textilis
TTCCTTCCTTCCTTCCTTCCTTCCTTCCTTCCTTCCTTCCTTCCTTCTTTCCTTCCTTCCACATAGAATTTATTTTGCTAAACATAAATAGCAACCCTTTCAGCTTTTGCTAGATTATGGACAAATAGTACTCTTAAATATTTTGAAATTGTGGAACAGAGATAATACCACTTCTTCCACCTCTGGTTTCCCAGAAAAGTTTGAAGGACAAAGTTCAAATAAATACAGTTATGATTATTCAAACAGCCAAGATCTGCTCACAACCAGGTTTACCAATACGTTCTCCCTCCCTCCCCCTCTCTCTGTCTCTGTCTCTATCTCTCTCTGTATCTCTGTGTCTCTCTCTCTCTCCTATATCATCTTCTCCTTTACATCTTTTCAGTAACTTTTCGAGAGTAGGATTAAATTTATATTTTTCTTACTGGTTTTTGTTTTGATATTGTTTGCCAACCAAAGTCATAGGTTGAGATTGGTGGCTATAAAATTGATTAAAGAAAATTATTATTTCACAAAAGAAATCCTGTACAGACAGGCTCAGGTTTGTAGGTTCCATCTTCACTATAGAAATGAACAGGACATATTCCAAGTCCTTAAGAAGATACTCTCTGAAGATAGAGGAACAGTTAGTGCACTATTCTCAAAACTCTAACCTCTGGGAGGCTATTTTCTTATGGTGACAGCAATTTCAGTGCTTCCCCGGTCTGAAGTTGTTTTTAGTTTTAGTTCACCATGACTAACATCTCATGTTTCTTTATGTTTTTCTTTTCTTTTTGACTGTACTACTTCTTTATGCTGCAAATGTGTCTTTGACTGAGACTCTGTTCTACATATTTTAGTCTTTTTTGATGGCTTTCTGGTTGTACAACTCAATCATCATTTGAAAAGCTCTTTTCTATGATCTCATCACACATCTAAAATCTGTTACTGAGGTGATTGAAGGAGATTTGAGTGTAAGAGTCACACTGAACTGATGACATCTTTCTTTTATTTAATTGAACAAACTTCATCAAAAAACTTGATGCAAAAAAAACAACCCCTGCCCAAAGCTTTTTAAATTAGACTCCTTATTTCTCCTCTATTTAAAATGTAGCCACCGTGTCTATTCCACCACAGAGTTCTAAAATGTCAGGGTTAAGGTTTTATCAAAATGAGTAAAAATCTATTAAGAACTTCCCTGATTTTGTAGGGTAATTACTGGCATCTTAAATTAGAAAGAATTTCTTAGAAAGAAATTCTAAGCCAGCGCAACTCACTGCAGTAATGTAATATGGGAAAACCAAAGCTATGTGTGCTGCAACAGTTTGGACCAATGGTCTTTGAGGGCAGCCTCATTTACAGCACATTGTAGTAATTTGACCATAAAGTGACCAAGGCATGAGTGACCATGGGCAAGTCTTCTCAGCCCATGAATAGTTGCAACTGGCATACAAGATGGATCTATGCCCCTCTATACATGGCTGGGATCTGTTCCTTGAAAATAAGCCCTAAGTCCAAGAGGTTTCTCAGATTGTGTATCAGCTGCATCCAGAGGAGTGCTACCTCATCTGAAGTCAAAGATGGCTTCTTTGACTTCTGGAACCGGGTGCGGGGACACAAACCCCCAAAGCTACTCTGCCTTGCTATGACTGAGTTAGAACCAGTTCTTCCACATTCAGACTCTTACAACTTCCAGGCACTTGAATGGCACTATTTACTACTCCGGGATGGATGGGTGGGGTAAGAGATGACCAGGCTGAGCCTGAAGAAGGGGTCAAATGCATCATGAGTCCCTGCATGCCCACAAGAAATTTAAACCCAGCCTACTTTGAACACCTTTCTTATCTCCTGCTAATTTCCCTTGACCATTAGTAGTTTAGATTCTTGTAGAGAGCTGAAGCTTGCAATAAATCATTATGCTTATTTGAATTGCCTGAGTCTCCTGATTTTTCTGGCACTGGATGGATGGACGGATGGACAAACGGATGAACAGACAGACAGACAGACTACTAATTAATACTGTACTCTGAAGCCCATACTGCAGGGACTGAGTTCTGTACCTCGTTTTTCCCCCAAACACTGACTGGACATAGAGGATGGGGAGAACCACTGCAGAACACTGCCCCCACTCCTAATTCTCAAACCTAGTCCAAAATGATATAATGGTTGATTAGATTGAAAGCCAGAGGGCCAGAACAATTGTACTATCCCCCACCCCAAGCTCTCAGAGGTTATCTACAAGTGTGAAACATACTGTCTCAGTACTAAAACAGATCCTACAACTTGACTGAAATGAGTCCAGATAATTTATCCAGGTCTTTCTGAAGCTGAGATCCAATCACTCTCTGAAAACGATTTGACAAAAAGTTATGTCCAGTGCATATGTAAAAGGGCATTAATTATTGCTTGGAGTCCAACACATGCCAATTCCCAGGAGGTCTTAATCAAATGGCCCATCACACAGTTACGTTCAACCTGTAGCCATAGGGACCCTGTCCAGTTCTTTTGGATTCACCAGTTCAAAGTCTTGCAGATAACTAAGTTCAGATATTCCTCAGTCACTTGTAAAAGATCTGCCTAGCTGGAGTTGAACTCCAAATGGACATGACTTTGTCCCCATGAATATTCCTCACAGTAGAATAGGGCCACCAGTCATTCAGACATTATAAAGGCTTGCTATGACATTCTTTTGCCACAAGGAAAGTCCTAATAAAGACCTGCCCCATGTTGGCCTCGCTCTTCATCTTTTTCTAGTAATTCTTTAGATGTCATTTTTGTAAGTAGCTACTATCTAAGCTTGTCAAAAATCCATGTTCTAGGGAAAGAAGACTGTCCTCAATGTAAACTAGTTTGACGTTTCTGCTATTTTAATATTCTTGTCTGTTGCAGGAACATTTGGTTTTTAACAGAACTTGATATAAATATTGTATTAAATATCTGCACTACATTTCCCCATCTCATTCCAAATTTTTAATAAAAATATGTTCGTGTCCTAAAATGGGCTTTTTCCAGATGATGTGAAGTTTAAGGGGTTATACATTTCAGAAAAAAAAATTACTTACAGTATCTTTTAATGTAAATAACCCATTGTTTTATCCTTCCTATGTGGCTGAATAGAACTCTTATGGCTAAAAATGAGGTAGCACAAGTTTTGTAAGGAAGACTGCTGTTGCCAAGGGAATTGTGATGCAGCTTTTTCTTTTCCTGGAGGTGTATAATTGCAGGTACTTAGAACAGACATAGATCCTTAGATCAGCAATCTTTCCTTTCCTTTCCTTTCCTTTCCTTTCCTTTCCTTTCCTTTCCTTTCCTTTCCTTTCCTTTCCTTCCCCTTCCCTTCCTTCCTTCTTTTTTAAAATTTTCTTTCAGTTCAAAAGGAGATGAAAGAAATGTGATTAAACTAGGTGTCCATTTGTAAACATTTTCAATCCACACCCATCATACTGGGAAGATAATGGTCTACCTATACAGGACCTTTTCCCTTTTCTCAAGGAGCCTGATGAATTAAATCACTCAGGGAAATCTTATATGAATTGAACTATATAGCAAAAGCTAGTAACCACTAGCGCCTGCAGCCTTTTTGGAATCTTGAGATCATTTCATGGGTACTTTTTTAAAAAATGGCTGATCCAGCAGATATAGTTAAGAAATAAATTCAAAAGAATATTATGAAAGACTGGGATTTTGCTTTCCAATTTTCCAGGTCCCATTTAGTCATGTTTGTTTCTTGATTTGTTTTTAAGAAAAAATTAGTTAATATAAATAGTGGGTTAGACAACTGAGTAAATGTTAAAGATGTGGTCCATGAGCATATTAGTGCACAGGGCTATTTTGTTATCTGTGATAATAATTTTTAATATGCCTGCAAAACATCCATAATACTGATATCATTTCTAGTGTTTTCACATCGATATTTTCTTCATTTAACCATGGCCATAATCACACTTGCGAAACTCACTGTTTGAAGTTGCCTAAAGGTACTGAATAAAATTAAATGTTGTGCCATGTACTTCCAACATCAGGTAAATAGTTTAAGAGAGGGTAGATTAAATCACAGAAACTATGTGTAGGAAAGAAGCTATGCCATTCCACAATTCAGCTTAATTTAGCTTTTAATTTTAGATTAACACAATGTTTGAAGATACAACCAAGGCTAATTAATTTCTGTAGGTTTCTCATAGCCATTAATTTTCGACTGGAAGTAAAACCAAAATGCTGCTGTCTGGAGGAGCAATATCCTCACTCCATTTTCCCTGTCCCCAGTGTTCACCTAATGACATGTTTATGTTATGTCCATTGTCATATAAATTGCCAAAGAAGGGAAGAGGGAGGGGGTGAAAATAGCCATGTCTTTTCCAGGATTTGAACATTCCAAAAACACCTCTCCCAGGTTGAATCTGAATCATTTCATAACCATCCATGAATAACAACCTACTCAAAATTAATGTAAATGCTCCAGTTCTACCATTAGAATTAACGGCATTATTCTCAGTGTAACTACATTATTTTCATAACAACAGTAATAAAAAATGGGGAGGGTCTTCAAGAGCTCTTGCACAACTCCCTTGAACCTATATTAGCTATCCAAAATTATCCTATATTAGTTATCCAAAATTAACCTTCCCCTGAAAAAACAACCCTGAAAAAATGATGAAACACAGGCATGTGGGTATGTTAGAAATAAACAGAAATCCAAAGAGATGGTAAAGCTATTGTGAAGAAAATATGGTGAAAGAACAATGGGTTATGGTCAAGAAGTAGAATTCTCATCTTTATTTTGACACCATATTCCTCAGAAGGGAAATGAAGTTCTAGTTGACCATGGCTGGCCACTGGGGAAAAGAAGGAATTGAGAGAAAAGGCAAGAGAAAACTTAGCTAATTTAAATGCATTCAAGTCCAGATGGCATGCATCTCAGGGTGCTGAAGGAATCTGGAAGGCTACAACTTACTTGGAAGGAAAAGATTTAGCAGAAAGGGTGGGAATGCTGCACTGTATATATAAAGAAACCATGTGCTGCACAGAAATTCAGAAAACAGAGTATGGACATCCTGTTGAGAGTGTTTGGGTAAGAATAAAAGAGAAGAAACAAATATGGCATAATTAAGGGAATTTATTACAGACCCACCTGGACAAGCAGAAGATATGGAGGAGGGCTTTTTATATCTAGCAACCAAATGTTCAAGGAGGTATTGACAAATGCTGAAAATCTTATTTTGCCAGGAGTCAAAAGTCCAACCATTTTTTGTCTTCTCTTATTGACAACTTCATCAGTCAGATAGTGGAAGAAAAAACAGGGTTGAAATAAGCAGTCTGATTCAATTCAGTTGGCCATTTTGGCTGGTGGAACAACCTCTGTGCCTGCACAGTGCAAACACTACTCCTTTATAAGTATCGTAATTCAAGCTGTACAACCTGTATAACCCAATGCTTTGAAGAAAATGATGTTTTATTCCAAGGTCTATTTTGCAAGGGTTTCACTTATTATTATTTTATTGAACTGAAGTGCACCTTCAAAGCTCACCAAAGCCCTAAATAATGTGAACCCATATGGTAAAAATGTAACAAATTTTACTTGGTTCAAAAGTAAAAAAAAATTCTATAGATTACAAGCATTATGAAGTTTTTTACACAACAGTCCTCCCACACAAAGACCAATGTTTAGGCTTTTTGCTAAATGACAATATAGTATATTTTGCAGTGTATTTCTATACTGCTACATTCAGCTTTGTGCAATCCATATGTGAACAATTATAAATAAAACTAGTTTAAAAAAAAATCCTTTTCTGGAGATTAACCTCCCTAGGTCCATATATCTAAAAATTGGAAAATCCTATTTTGCTGAATGCTTTATTAAAAGATCCCATAAACCCATTCACCTATAGAAACATCAGCCAGCAAGCTCTCAAGGACAAAAAGTTTCAATGTAGTTCACCCAACTGATACGTGTCATGCAACCACCACCACTGGATAATAGCAATTTATAGTGCAAATACCAATTCCCTGCCTCCAAATGGCTATTGGTTACTACCAGGAACTGTGTGAAAATTGAAAAAGCAGCACTCACATGGTCATCTATCATCAATACAAATTGAGCAACAATTTATGAGTATTGTTATTCCATTGAATGCGACCTACAAAGAATACCTAAAGAATCTATCTATAATTCTATTATGGATATTGTCTATGGAATAACAGGAGATATAATCTAAGATTTGGGGATCTCAACTTGTGAATCATTGTGGGGTTTGGAAACAAGAGGACAAATTGCTAAAATGAAGTAGTCAATGTCACTAAAGATTTCAGTTCAAAAAAAACTTCAAGTTCATTTATCATCCTTTCTACTCCCTCTGAGTCTATCCACATTATGATCTAAATAAAAACATTTCAAATTTCTCTGAAGCATTTTGAAAGTTAGTTTTTCCATGGTGATCACATCGTCCTTGAAGTTTGTCTAGAGCAGGGATGGGGAACCATGGCTCTTTTATGATTTTTGGACTTCAACTCCCAGAATTCCTCTCAGGAATTCTGGGAATTGAAGTCCACAAGTCATAAAGGGGCCATAGTTTCCAACCTCTAATTTAGAAGTACCAAAACCTTAAACATCCCCCTATGTTTTCTCAGCTTGTTTTATCTACAGGTTAATTTCAAGTATTCTTCAATGTCTGAAATGTAGTATTTAGCACTGGCCATGCTAGTGGGAAATGCTAGAAATTCTAAATTCTGGAAAGTCAGTAGAACTGTACTCCTGTTGTAATTCTACATATCACACAGGAGGAAGGAGACCAAGCCGTACACAACATAGTTGAAATGTATCAGTTTCCTATCATCTCCTAAGAGAAACAACAGCAATAAATGGTTGGGAATTATTGTTCAGTCACTGAATAGTCATGCAGTTATAAATTGAACAATTTCAGAGGTCACATATTTCCTCAGTCTTGAAGTAACAAATAGTTTCAAAGGCTAAGCAATGGATTAATGCCATCACAAAGTCTTTCTAATTTCTTGGAGCATTAGGAACCAGTCAAAAAAATTAAAGCAAAGAAATCCACTCCTTTATTTTATTTTATTTTATTTTCATTTATCGATGTATATATAAGTAGAACATGATATAACTAAATTATTTTATACAATAAAATAAATCATATATCAACCAGACAAAAGTAATCTTAGAGTGTTAAACGTAATTATGTCTTATTTCAAAATATTTACATTGTACGGACATTTCAGTAGAATATACTGAAATTATCTGTAGTAAATAAAATGAAGGAAACATGAAATACAGCAAATGTGCGCATATATATGTATAGTAATATTAAAGAATCCAAAAAATCTTTGAAACTGAGATTTTTTTCTTTTTCTAATGTATTTTTAAATTTCAATTTAGGAATTAACCCTATGCACATTTATTTGAGAAAAAAAAATCATCAAACTATGGCCATAAATACAATATTAAAGCATATCAGAAAATCAAAATATGCAAGCATAATGAGGCTATATAAATTGGTTAAATAAAGAAACAAAAAATGACAAAAGGAAACTTTGTTACTTAACTTTTATGAAGAACAGTTTTGACTTTCTTGTCTGTCTCCTTCTTGTTTTCAGTTTTCTTTGTTCTAAAATTTC
Organism: Pseudonaja textilis; assembly: GCF_900518735.1. The sequence goes on from NW_020769309.1 coordinate 16,238,184, forward strand.
ACAGGGTGGCCTTTCTTGTTAATTTACTGTGATACTTTAAGAAGCAGGAAAAGCTGTTATAAATCCCACAGACAAAAGAGGAGCTGTAGGAGGCTGGAAGACAGATGATGGTTATATCACTGAATAGTGTGCGGTATGGCAACCTATTTATATTATTTAGACAGTAGAGAAAAGCCCAAGGCAATGAGGTCAGATCAATTTGATTCAGTCTATATAAGGTCAGCTCTGATGTTGTGATCTGCATTTTAATTCATCCTAAGGTCTGAAGACCTAATTTTTAACTTTCACCATATTCAATTGTATTGCAGGCACAAAGGGAAATGGATAATATACAGGAATATACCAATGAACGTTTTTTTTAAAAAGGAAATGACCATCAGCTGTATGGAAGTATCTTCATAAGCGCATTTGTGCTCTATTGAGACTACACCTGTTCAGCAACCAAACAGATACCTTAGTATGTACACATTCAACAGGCTGGAATCTCAGAGCTCAGGTTGATGCAAGGGTGATAGTGATGCATTTATAAGGATTTTAAACATGATTACATTCAACATAGAACTAAAATGGCTGACAGAATTATGTATGGAGTTTGAGATTCTTGAGAGTTATTGGTGGGGATAGATAGAGTGTTTTGAGGATACCTGGGAATGCCTTACAGAGTACAGAGGCTGCAAGGGTAGCTTTTACACTACTGTGTAAAGAGAGCTACGGTGGTACAGTGGTTAGAATGCAGTACTGCAGGCTACTTCTGCTGACTGCCAACTGCCTGCAGTTTGACAGTTTGAATCTCACCAGGCTCAAGGATAACTCAGCCTTCCATCCTTCCAAGGACAGTAAAATGAGGACCTAGATTGTTGGAGGCAATATGCTGACTCTGTAAACTGCTTAGAGAGGGCTGCAAAGCACAGTGAAGCAGTATATAAGTCTAAATACTATTGCTCTTTTATTGATCTTTGCAAAGTCTTCGCAATCTCAGACACCACTGGATCCCTGGATGTTATTAATAGAGACATTAGAGGGAAAGGGCAGCTTGCAGAGATAGGCAGGGCCAAAGAGAGCAGAAAAGAATTGGTGGTAGTATTAGAATCAGTGCAGTGGCCAAAGATCAAGATCAGGACCAATATCAGTTCTTGGAGGTAAAGTACAAAAGGAGATGCCTAGGATATTATTGGAAACAGACTTGGAAGAACCAAACAAATACAAATAAGTCCATATTGGGGATTATTCATTACATTGCAGTCAAACGACAATATTTCTCTGTTCTTATAATGTCTGCTGATAGTTGCAGCAGCCCTGGTTAAGGTAACCTAAGTCCTGGTGGGAAGCATACTATTTATTTATTTAATGTATAGGCCACTAATTCCAATCTGGGTGGTTTATAAGTAAAAATTTATTAAAATAAATTTATTAAAATAAAATATTAAAATAAAAATTCAAAAGAGTAAAAGAGTAAAGTGCAAAAACTAATTAAAAAAAACCCCAAGAACACAAAGACACATAAACACAAACCAAAGAAAACAAAAAAGAAATCCAGATCAAAAAGATTTCCCCAATCACCCTGTCTGGGAGAACAACTAGGTCTTCAATAGTTTCTTGATTGGCCTAAGGATCAGAAGCATACAAATCTTTGGCTGGAGAGCAGGGATAAAAATAAGATACACATACCTAATGTGCTCTGAAAGGTGCCATCTTTTTAAATGATGCAACTTGATACATACCCACATTGCTGAACCAACTAGAAATAAGTAGAGATAAGTGGTACCTAAGATAAGCCAAGCCCTATGCTATGAAAGCCTTTAATAACTAGCAACTTGCATTGAACTCAGGTGCACAATTGACAGCAGTAGCTCACAAAGCAGTGGGGTCACACACACATATAATGCAGAGCCATGTGGCCTAATTCTAGAATAGTGTTTGTGCCCAGGTATTTGCCTGGCTAGTGCTGTGGAGATTTTTTTGTTTGTGAGTGCAGGTTTCCAAATAATTGACAGTCTGGTGGAATCATCTCTTCTATTCATGCTTTCAGGTCTTTTTTCAATCTCTATGGCTTCTCTGATAATTCTGTGGCTGGGGCCACAAAAGCAAAATCACCGGCTTCATCCACAAAAACACACTGAGACATAATAGAGACCCAGAAGATGAACAGACCTATGGAACAGCTGTCCTGCCCTACATAAGAGGTACTACAGACAAAATCAGTAAGATACCATACAGGCATCACATCAAGACTGCCTTCAAAACAGACAGAAAAATAGCTGGATATATATATATATATATGGTATTCAGCTTTGTTCGGGTATTTTCCCACGTCATTATAGTTGTGCTTTTAAAGTTGTAGCAATGTTTCAGCAGAATCTCATCTGCCGTCATCAGGCTTCTGTATTGTGTTCATCTGTGAGTCAGACTTTCACAGCCGTTTCAGTCTGACTCACAGACGAACACAATACAGAAGCCTGATGATGGCAGATGAGATTCTGCTGAAAAGTTGCTACAACTTTAAAAGCACAACTATAATGACATGGGAAAATACCCGAACAAAGCTGAATACCATACATGTAAATACCCGCGAAAACTTAAGAATATAATTGACAGTCTGGTGGAATCATCCCTTCTATTCATGCTTTCAGGTCTTTTTTCAATCTCTATGGGTTCTCGGATAATTCTGTGGCTAGGGTTTTCTATAGTGGCTAGGGTTTTGGTGCCATTGAAGTTGATGCTATGACCTGTGCCTTTCATGTGTTGGACTAGTGAGGAAGTGTGTTCCAGCTTTTTGACTGCATTTTTGTGTTCATCCAGTCGGGTACTTATTCTTCTATTGGTTTGTCCAATGTATGTCGCCAGGCATGATGCACAGGGGACTTCATATATGCTTTGGTTTTCCAGGTCAATTTTATCTTTGGGGTTTCTAAGGATGGCAGCTATTTTTCTGTCTGTTTTGAAGGAAGTCTTGATGTGATGCCTGGTGTAGTATCTTACTGATTTTGTCTGTAGTACCTCTTATGTAGGGCAGGACAGCTGTTCCATAGGTCTGTTCATCTTCTAGGTCTCCATTATGTCTCAGTGTGTTTTTGTGGATGAAGCCGGTGATTTTGCTTTTGTGGCCCCAGCCACAGAATTATCAGAGAAGCCATAGAGATTGAAAAAAGACCTGAAAGCATGAATAGAAGAGATGATTCCACCAGACTTTCAATTATTTGGAAGCCTGCACTCACAAACAAAAAAAATCTCCACACCACTAGCCATTGGTCTTGGAGTTTGCTGTGTTCTGCTTGATTGGTGTTTCTAATATCTTCTGTCTTTTTTTTTGGCTCTTTTTGTATCTTGATTGGCTGGCAACATTGTGTTACTTTATTGGAGGCCTTTAGTGCAGCTTGGCTCCGGGTAAATGGACGGCTATCATTAGTTAGGAAGCTAGGTTTCATCTGGGTGCCTGGCTGGGGTGTGTTTGAGCTGGAGGTATCAGGGGGGATCTGCCTATGCCCAGGTGTTTGCCTGGCTTGTGGTGTGGAGATTTTTTTGTTTGTGAGTGCACAAACACAGCAAACTCCAAGACCAATAAACACAGACCAAGACTCCCAACCAATCAGGGTGAAGAAAAAAACATTCCGGCACAGCAATAGGCTGCCCCAAATTTAAATCTGAAACCACTATAAAAGCCTGACTCACAGATGAACACTATACAGAAGCCTGATGATGGCAGATGAGATTCTGCCGAAACGTTGCTACAACTTTAAAAGCACAACTACAATGACGTGGGAAAATACCCGAACAAAGCTGAATGTCATACATATACACATATATACATACATATATACATATATTCGTACATATACATATACATATACATATGTGTGTGTGTGTGTGTGTTTTCTTAAGTTTTTGCAGATACTTACAACTATAATGACATGGGAAAATACCCGAACAAAGCTGAATACCATACATGTAAGTACCCGCGAAAACTTAAGAAAACAAATATATGTATATATGTATATATTTTCTTAAGTTTTCGTGGGTATTTATATGTATGGTATTCATTCAGCTTTTTTCGGATATTTTCCCACGTCATTATAGTTGTGCTTTTAAAGTTGTAGCAATGTTTTGGCAGAATCTCATCTGCCATCATCAGGCTTCTGTTATATGTATATATGTATATATAACTAAAACTCTTGTTGTTGTGATCTTTAACTGGGGAAAACAATGTATCATAAACCATCAGGTACCTCAAGTGAATTAACTTAAAATGTGTCCAAGCTCTGGGACCCATGACTCACAATGGAAAGAAATTTGGGGAAGTTGTAGCTGTTTCAGTGCCATTGGCTGCTGTTGAACTGCTACTGCAGTCGTGTGGTTTTTATGTTCAATGTTCTGTGACAGTTTCTCAGCCAGTCTTGCAATCCCTTGCTCCCTCCTCAACCCAGCAACAGCCACTTAACTTCTCTGTGCTGGGGAGGAAAGGGAAGGGAAAGGGAAGGGAAGGAAAGGGAAAGGGAGAAAGAGATTTCCAATGCTTCTTCCTAAAGACAATTCAATGGGGAAGCTGGAAGGATTTTTAGAATTCACTCCTGCTCCCATTTCTTTTTTGACAACAGATGATGATTCTGTTTCTTTGTTTAGGTAAGGAAATAACTCTAAAGTGATTACCCAGTAGAACATGGGCTGTTTAATAAATACATTTAAACAGTCAATTAAAAAAAAAAAACTATAAGAAGGCATACAAAACAAGAAAGCATGATTTTTTTAAAAAAATTCAAAAAACTTTATTAAATACAAAAATTTAAAATATACTAATACAAAAGTAAGAAATAGAAATTGTACAAACAAACATCATAACAAATTCTATAGTGCAGCCAATCTTATTTTCCTCTAGTACAATTTGAAAGTGATTTAAATATTCCATCTAAATTATTAAGTGGCGGTTACTTTCTATCTATTGTAAAATACCTAAATTCATAATATATATTACATGTTAATCTATTCTTACTTCTGGATTACAGCTGTATAATTTTATAATTAAATCATTTACTTAGCTTAATCAAAGCATACTTTATGATTCCTTGGCCTTTAACCTATATATAATAGTATATTTCTTAAAGTCCTTATTTCTTTTTATTTTATACATTGTTTTCCTTTATGATCTATCCACTCGTACCATTTATCCCAAATCTGGTAGTATTCCATATCATCTTTCTCTTTTAATTTCAATGTAAGCCTTTCCATTTCAGCACATTCATATATTTTCTGAATAACAAAGTATATAGGTGGTATATTAGGATTTTTCCAATAGTATAAGGAAATAACATAGGTTACCTAACGTAGTTTGGGTAAAATAATATATATAAACTATGATTGTAAGTTTAAGTGTGTGTCACTTTAAAACTGCAAAGCATGTAATTTTGGGAACCACCATAAGAGGGAGCAAGAGAACCTGATTGATTGCTGACAATTACTGGATTGCATGGAATTGATGGTTTGTTAACTGCGTGTTTCCCTACTGCTGAGTTGCTGAAGGAAGAGAGGAGTTTTTGAGTTCTTCATATCTCTACTGCAAGGAGATATATTACTGGACTGATATTTGTAAGTTTACTGACCTCTCTTTTTCGACACTGGAATTTGCAACTGAATAATCCCTGGACGGACTGAACTAGTGAATGATATATGGACTGTTTTGACTATGCTATAACTCTTACCGGAATAAACTATTTAATTAGCACTGTGTATCTGTTTTACTGAGTGTAAGCTACAAAAACGTTTATCTCACATATTTTGCCTGCCTGACTGACTGCCGTGCAGATTCTGCTAGGGTGTATCCCTAACAAGTATGCCAGTGCAATTCGTGATGTCGTTAAGATGTGGGTGATTAGATATCTTACTTTAAGTGAATAATCCCCTTTGATTATACCCAGGAGAAACAATTCAGGTTTCCACTCCAATTGGTCCTGGATTATTGCTTCTATCCATGGCTTAATCCTGATGCAGAATTTTTTAATTTCTGGACATTTCCACCAGAGATGGAAGAAGGTACCATGATTTTCCTTACATTTCCAGCAAGTTGGATTTGCTGTTGAATACATTTTTGCCAATCTAGAGGGTGCGAGATGCCATCTATATAACATTTTGTATAAATTTTCTTTATAGGATACTGATTTTGTTAATATGAGGTTCCTCTGCCAAATCTCTTCCCAATCATCTAAATTTATATTATAACCAAAAAAATTTGCTCATGCTATCATTGGTCCTTTCACAATTTCCTCGGCTAGGTCATATTCTATTAAATAATTGTTTATTTTAGATATCAGGTTCTTTTCTGGGCCCAGAAGTATTTTATCCAATTGTGTATTTTTATTTCTAATCCAAATTCTTTTACACCCCTGCATGATATTAATCACATAAGGGAGCCATCACAAAATCTCCCCAGTCTCCTGCTATAACATAGCCTAGTTTTGAGGAACTTTTGGTATGTTGAGAGGGATGGAGCTAATCTCATTTCCAATGACAGAAGAGGAGAAAGTAAAGAAGAATACTTTAAGAATGACTTTAAGAGCTGATTTATCAATGGAGTTACATCTTTTTTCAAACCTGCAAAGCAACCTGAAATATAAGAATTGACTTAATTATTACCAGAAAGTTCATAGGAAGACTGAAACACTCCTAATCATGCAGAATCCTAACTGGTAGGGGTAATTTAGAGAGAGCAGTTTGTCAAGTCTGTGATCCTAGAAGTTCTGAGTGTATCTATAGTTATGCAGATAATTGCTTTAATCTGACAAGATTCTCTCTATGGGTGAACAATAATAAACTACAGGAAACTACTGATGACATGAGGAGTTTCCCCTGAGTAGTTTCTTTATTATTGTTCAACCATAGACAGAATCTTCCCAGACAAAAACAACTATCTGCATAATTGCATATATATTTTGTAAACTGCTAGGGAGAGACTATCTTAATCCTTCTTCTGTCTATCAGACTTTCTAAGCTTCACTGCTTCTTGCCTTCTGGGAAGCAGGCATTCCCTTCAAGGACTCCAAATTACATTCCACCACACAGTTCCACTAACTACCATTCTGGTGTAGCTCATTCTAGCTGATAGAAAGCCACACATGTATTTGGGATCAAGCTGTCCATTTGCACCACTCATGTGACCCTGATGACACAGGTAAACCTCCAGGTGGCTTTAACAACTAGCTAAAAGAATGCAAATGACCAGATGCCTGCAAGGAGTATAAATCCTTCCATTCCCCACTGCCCAGTCAGAGCTGAAGAAACTTCTTGGATAAGAAGTGAAATGTCTTCAGAGAAAATCCAGAAAGTCCAGTTGCCTCTTGAAAAAGTACCTTTGGAACATACATATACAAATTTTATTTGTGTTTGGGTACACACATACAATTTTATGACTATAGAATAAGAACTGCACGTGTGTGTATCAGTGATGGGATTCAAAGTTTTTTTATTACCGGTTCTGTGGGCGTGGCTTGGTGGGCATGGCAGGGGAAGGAAGCTGTAAAATCTCCAGTCAGAGCTGGTATTTGCTGGTTCTCTGAACTACTCAAAATTTCTGCTACCATTTCTCCAGAACTGGTCAGAACCTTAGGAATACCATCTCTGGTGTATCTGTGTGTGCATACAGGATTTTGGTTATCTTAACTGTTAGGATTACTAGGCCACTTTTAGCTGGCTGTTTTATTGTATTTTTATTGTTGTTTCAAAAACCTTTTAAATGAATAAATAAAACAGCATGCCATAGGATTAGCGCTTAAGATAAATCAAAAGCCTTCTTATTTATATAGTGAGTTTCTTTGTCATGGCCACTGAACTATGAAAGAAAAATTCTTTACAAGGTAGCTCAACAGTTCTTTGGCTATAAATAAGTTTAGATTGAAATGACTAAGCTTACACATTGTATTAAACCACAATCATATTTTTCAAACCCCAATTCCTGAATTCACACAATATGTTAAGGTAAATCCATAATGCACTGCCAAGTAGTAGTGAAATCAGAACTTAAGTTTTCTGTTAGGTTTCTGTTTAATATTCCTAGTTTCTGCCTGTAATATCTCTACTTTTCTGCCTACAGATCCTTGTTATTTCAGTTATTATTCTAGCTAGCTCTGCTCACAATAATATTGAAACTTTTCTTGTGATTGATTCTTCTGTATTGATCGTGCTATGGATTTGTTCCATAATTTCACACAATTTCTACCCTGATTCTACCAGATGTTTCTGCTGTGTGTTTAAGTCTGTATGTTCTATGGTCTAGAATGCAGTTCATTTTACATTGTAAAGCATATATGCTGAAATTTATGTCCCTTTCCTCCTGAGCTATTTCTATCTGGAAGAGAGATCAACCAAGGGAATAATACCACCCTTGATATCAACTGCTGTAATCATGCAGACATTCACTAATATTTGGAACTTATAAATGCAGACTTCATAGCTTTAATTCTGTACTTAATGAAAAGGCTATATTAATGCAAAATTAAGCAATGAGTATTATTAAAATCTGCTGGGCAGGTGGTAGCCTACCTGTAATATGTTTAGCCATTTTATTTAATTCCTAATAAACTCAGGGGTGGGGTTCTACCTGTTTGGACTGGTTCTATAGAAATGGTTGTTACAATTCTGCACAGTTTGGAGAACCAGCAAATTATGCCAATGGCTGGCCCCGCCCCTCTCCACCTCACCCAGTCACTCCTTATCTTGCATGCACGCCATCCAACTTGCCTGCATTGTGCCTTCGCCTAATGTTTGGTAAGTTGCTATTTTTCCTTTTTTTGTGTGACAATCAGCTGTGCCTCACAATTTAGATTAGCTAGAAAGCAGGAAATCATCAGATTGTTGTACTGCTTTGCCTTCACCCAGGCAGCTTCCCTGAGGCCCAGTCAGGGGTGGTATTCAGTGGGAGAAGTGGCCTGACAGCAGATCTGAACCTTCCTTAGGACTGAAGCTTCTATTTTTCAGTGCAGACTCAGGCATCAGATTGCAAAAGGCAGATATGTGAATGAATCTACGATTCTGCAAGCAACTCAATCTCCCTGCCTGCTTTGCCTGATTTTGGGTAAAAGTTGCTCTTTTTTTAATAAAAAAATTCAATATTTACATACATATGGTGTGTTGTGAGTTAATTTTGTGAGTTTGCATGCTAGCAAATTTTATGTGACAGACTCAGGCAACAGATTGCCCAAAGGTAGATCTGTAAGTGAATCTGTGATTCTGCAAGCAACTCAATCTGCCTGCTTTGCCTGAATTTGGGTAAAAGTTGTTCTTTTTATTAAAAAAATCAACATTTACGTAAATATTTACAATATTTACATAGAAGCCACACCCACCCAGTCACATGACCACCAAACCACACCCACAAATTAAGCTATGCCCACAGAACTAGCTGTTAAGAAATTTGAAACCTACCTCTGAATAAACCCATATGTGTCACTTGCCATTAATTGCCCTGAGTAGTTCAAAGTCAAAACAAATGCATGGAAAAATTAATTCTTCACACCTATTTATAATTGCTACATGGATTTATAACTATCCTGCCCTCCATCCATAATAATTATGACATGTATGCATATCTATGCATGTATGTGTTTGTATGTCTGTGCACCTATAATTTATGATCAAAAAGAAACATTTGGATATATGATCATTAATAAGTAAATAATATACCAGTAAGAAATAGGTTCAGTCCTTTAACCCATTTGATATTGAGTTACCTTTAGTTATAAAACCAATTATAGGAATATTATAAATGGCTAAATGTTAAAGGTAAATGGTTAATGTCTGTCTGTCTGTCTGACTGACTGACTGACTGTCTGTCTGTCTATCTATCTATCTATCTATCTATCTATCTATCTATCTATCTATCTATCTATC
>NW_020769309.1:16248063-16259001 GCF_900518735.1 Pseudonaja textilis
ATCTATCTATCTATCTATCTATCTATCTATCTATCTATCTATCTATCATTTCTCTCTAATATATGTACAACTCTGGGAATTAGGCTAAGACTTAGTAACTCGATACCTGAACACATTGTAAGTGGATCACAAGCTTCCTAACAGATAGGAAGCAGCAGGTGAAGCTAGGCAGAATCACCTCTGATACCTATACAATTAGCACAGGGCCCCCACAAGGCTGTGTGCTTTCTCCACTTCTCTTCTCCCTATATACCAATGACTGCATCTCAAACGATCCATCTGTTAAAATACTGAGGTTTGCTGATGACACAACAGTGATTGGTCTCATTCGAGACAACAATGAATCTGCATACAGACAGGAGGTTATACAACTTGCCTCGTGGTGTAACCAGAACAATCTGGAATTGAACATACTTAAAACTGTAGAAACGGTGGTAGACTTTTGAAGAAACCCTCCCATACTACCACCTCTTACAATACTAGATAATACCATATCAACAGTAGAAACCTTCAAATTTCTAGGTTTTACTATATCACATGATCTAAAATGGACACCTAACATCAAAAACATCATCAAAAAAGCACAACAAAGAATGTTCTTTCTGTGCCAACTCAAACTGCTCAAACTGCCCAAGAAGCTGCTGATCCAGTTCTACAGAGGAATTATTGAGTCTGTCATCTGCACCTCTATCACTGTCTGGTTTGGTTCTGCAACCCAACAGGACAGACAGAGACTTCAGAGAGTAATTAGGACTACAGAAAAAACAATTACTACCAACCTGCCTTCAATCAAGGACCTGTATACTACATGAGTGAAAAAGAGGGATGTGAAAATATTTACAGACCCCTCACATCCCAGACATAAATTATTTCAACTCCTTCCCTCAAAACAACGCTGTAGAGCATTGCACACCAGAACAACTAGACACAAGAACAGGTTTTTCCCGAAAGCCATCACTTTGCTAAACAAATAATTCCCTCAACCCTGTTCAACTATTACAAAGTCTGCACTACTATTACTGTTAATCTTGTTATCATTCCTTATCACCTCTCCCCTCCCACTTGTGACTGTATGACTAACTTTGTCGTTGGTATACTTATGATTTATATTGACTGTTTCCTAGTATGATTGATTGCTTATTGTACCCTATGACTATCATTAAGTGTTGTACTTGATGATTCTTGACTCCTGACGAATGTATCGTTTCTTTTATGTATACTGAGAGTATTTACAACAAGACAAATTCCTTGTGTGTCCAATCACACTTGGCCAATAAAGTATTCTATTCTATTCTATTACATTGCTTTACACATCTACAATTTTGCAATTCACCTGGTGCCATTAATCAAATTAAACCTGAAAAGATCTTGTAATTCAGAAAACCACAAGCAGGAGGAGAAGGGAACAAATACATCTAAGGAATATTCATCCCCTCTGCTATCATATACCTACTAAAGATCTTCCAGGCTACATATATTGAAGGTCTTTCAGGCGTCAGTAAACATTCTTGAAGCTGTCATCTCTGGAAGCACTTCAGACAGCACTGAGGGGAGAAAAAAAAATCTAAGGATTCTTTTTCAAAGCACTAATCTGAAATGATTCAAGGACACCCAAACTGCTTCATCACGTTGAATTAGATGTTTTCTCCATTTCAGCAAAGTGAGTTAGGTCACCTTCATGTTACCTCTAATAGGCCTAAAACATATACAGAAAGCTGGTACTTGGCTACGACGGGGAATCGGGTTCTGTTTAGAAATTGCAATAGCACTTAGACGTAGATACTGCTTCACAGTGCTTTACAGCATTCTCTAAGCAGTTTACAGAGTCAGCATATTGTCCTCAACAATCTGGGTCCTCATTTTACAAACCTGGAAAGATGGAAGGCTGAGTCAACCTTGAGCCAGTCAGTATTCAAGGAATCAAACTCCTGACAATGTGAGCATAATTAGCTTGCAATACTAATTCTAACCACTATGCCATCATGACTCTATAACAGTGATTCCCATACTTTTTCAGTCCACTGCCCCCTTGGTGCTACAAACTTATCTTCGGTGGCCCCCATCCAGGGGTAGGATTCAAATTTCTTAACAACTGGTTCTGTGGGCATGGCCTAATTTGTGGGCATGGCTTGATGGTCATGTGACTAGGTGGTCATGGCATGCTGGCTGGGTGTGACTTGATGGTCAAATAACCAGATGAGCATGGTTTGGTGGTCATGTGACTGGCTGGGCATGGTCATGTGACTGGCAAACCAAATATAAGTGGTCCTTGCTTAATGGCCAGTTGCTTAGTAAGTGTTCTAATTTATGACTGACCTCCCCAGAGCTACTTGATCTGTTTTTGGAGTTTTGACAGCCATGCACACACACACACACACACACACACACACACACACACACACACACACTCCCTTCTAACCCTGCTGGAGCAGGTGGTTGGACTAGATATCTCATTCACTTTCTCCCCCCTCCCTTTCTTTCTTTCTTTTTTCTTTCTTTCTCTTTATTTCTATCCCTTCCTTCCATCCCCTCTCTTTCTTTGTCTATCCTTTTTCTTCTTTTCTCTCTCCCTTTTTCTTTCCCTTTTCTCTTTCTTTTCTTTCTTGTCTCTCCCTTCTTTCTCCCTCTTTCCCTCTCTCTTTCTCTTTCTCTTTCTCCCTCCCTCCATATCCCATTCACTTTCTCCTCCCTCTTTCTTTCTTTCTTTCTTTCTTTCTTTCTTTCTTTCTTTCTTTCTTTCTTTCTTTCTTTCTTTCTTTCTTTTTCTTTCTTTCTTTCCTTCTTTCTCTCATTCCCTCTCTTTTTATCTCTTACTCTCTCTCATTCCCTCTCTTTCTATTTTTCTTTCTGTCCTTTCCTTGCACCCCCTTTCTTTGTCTATCCCCTTTCTTCCTTTCTCTTCCCCTCTCTCTCTTTTTCTTTCTTTACATTCTTGTCTGTTCCTTCTCTCTTTCTCTCTCTTTCCCTCTCTTTCTTTTCTCTCTCTCTGTCTCTTTCCCCCTCTCTCTTTCTTTTCTCTCTCTCTCTCTTTTTCTCTTTCCCTCTCTTTTTCTTTTTTCTCTCTTTCCCTCTTTCTTTCCCTCTCTCTCTCTTGTTCCCTCTCTCTTTCCCTCTCTCTCTATCCCTCCCTTAACCTATCTACCTATTTTCTGCCCAGGCAAGCATGGCCTAATCTTTCAAAGGCCTGGGCTAATCCTGCATCACCCCATTTCCCCTTTCAGAGGCTCTGGCCCTTCAGCTCCCCATTTCTTCGCCCATGACCAGCTCTTTCATCCTCCCATGGCCATGACATTACCTTCCTCCCGTGGCTGGCTGCCAGAGAAGGCAAACCAGGGCTGAGCCATTGTTGTCAATGGGTTCCCAACCAGCCCACGTTGCCCTTGTCCCAAATGCTTGCAGCCGCCACATGTTTTTTCCGGTGCGGCTGGACTGCAGCCGCACCAAAAAAAAAAAAAAAAAACATGCGGCAGCTGGAGGTTTTTTGCAGTGAAAATTACTGACCTCTGGCTTTGCTCTGTTTTTCCAGTGCCCCAGAGGTCCACCCCAATGAGCCTGCTGCACTGGAGGTACTTGCCCAAACAAGTCCAAACAGAGTGGTGCAGCAGTCAATGGGGTGAGCCTGCATGGCCGGTGCCTAGAATGTGGTGGCAGCAAAGCTGGAGGTCAGTAAATTTTGCTGAAAAAGCCTCCAGGCGCCATGTGTTTTTTTTCCGGTGCAGCTGGAGTCCAGCCACACTGAAAAAAACACACAGCATCTGGAGGCTTTTTGCAGCAAAAATTACCGACCTCCAGCTTTGCTTGCTCTACTTCTCCAATGCACTGCTGTGGCCATCAGTGATTGTTGTGCATGTATGCGATGTCACACATGCACAATAAGGACTGACTGAGCAGGGAATGGAGGAGCAGGCAGAGAGGGCCAGCCAGGGGCCCATTTTACCGGTTCTCCAAACTACTGGGAACGGTAATGAACTAGTAGAATCTCACCCCTGAGGGGCCCACCTCCAGCATCCCCTGCTGCCTCTTAGCACCCCCCTGCTGGCCCCCTTGTCTCTTAGCACCCCCTAAGGCATCCTACCCCCCCCACCCCCCCAGGAGGTAGTATCACCCACTTTGGGAACCATTGCTCTATAACAAAACAGTAACTCATTAGTCTGGTCATTATTGCAAAATACAATATCTCAGTAGATCTGCAATCCAGTACTAATGACTAGTAACATCAGTCCAAGCATATTACAGGAAATCTATGCACATTATCATATCATATATTATCACTCGTTAATTATTTTAGGATGCATAATTGGAAAGTCTGAAGTGGGGAGATCATCTTCAAAAATGTCTACAGATTGAGATATCAACCTTGAGGAAGTATATCTGTGTGTCACAAAACATTGACATTTACATGGGATGTAAAATACCAGATGTTTATATATGCATATGTGTAACTATGTGTGTATATAGGTATATGTGTATACACACTACACACTATACACACACACACATAGACTTAACAAGGGAATTGAATATTCGAATATTGTATTCAAAATACAATCATTTGAGTTTTGTCATTTGTGCCTTAAGTGAAAGCTCTGGATTGATTTATTCTACAATCCATTTATTTGTTTCCTGTGCTATTCATGGTGTTCTCAGTAGCCTTCTTCAATACCACAGTTCAAAAGCTCCAGCAATCTTTCTAGCTTGCTTCTTCAGAACCCAGCTTTTACTTTCACAGGGAGGCATTGTTGATATACAGACCAATGGGTCATTTAGAAATGGCCACTGAATTACAAAATAGAGCACTGGAGGGATCATTTTAGCTCATTCATGAAGCCTGTTGCATCAAAGTTTTTCTGAGAGTTGATGAAGACAAGTATGAGAAATTGCTTCATAAAGAAAGGAGTGGCTATGAATAGGAGGATAAAGAAAAGGGGTAAATGACAAGAATGGTCTCAAGGGAGATAATCTAATTTAACAAACTATAAACTTATAAATGTGTAATGTAGTATTATTTGGGAACTAATATGGCTAAGAATCAAATGTAAGATTGCTACTTGCATACTGAGATCATGTCTCATGAAACCCCTGTTAAGTTATTTGACTATGAAGGAACCAGAGAAGTATGGGGATCATGGCATATTATCCAAAGTGATGCCTCAGAGGGAAAATTGTTGAAAATATGAAGAAGAGGTGATTTATACTTTTCTTTTCTCAAAGAAACAAATTTTCTCAAACAAATAATAGCCCTGCTTTGCAAGATACTATCACTGGAAATGAGAAAAGAGTACAAAATAACATTTAATATTGCAATGAAGGACAGCAGACCATAAACTGACTCTTTCAAAGTTGCTTAGAGCTTCTTTCTCAAACAAATACACTGCTCAAAAAAATAAAGGGAACACTTAAACAACACAATGTAACTCCAAGTCAATCACACTTCTGTGAAATCAAACTGTCCACTTAGGTAGCAACACTGATTGACAATCAATTTCACATGCTGTTGTGCAAATGGAATAGACAACAGGTGGAAAGCATAGGCAGTTAGCAAGACATCCCCAATAAAGGAGTGGTTCTGCAGGTGGTGACCACAGACCACTTCTCAGTTCCTTTGCTTTCTGGCTGATGGTTTGGTCACTTTTAAATGCTGGCGGTGCTTTCACTCTAGTGGTAGCATGAGACGGAGTTTACAACCCACACAAGTTGCTCAGGTAGTACAGCTCATCCAGGATGGCACATCAATGCGAGCTGTGGCAAGAAGGTTTGCTGTGTCTGTCAGTGTAGTGTGCAGAGCATGGAGGCGCTACCAGGAGACAGGCCAGTACATCAGGAGATGTGGAGGAGGCCATAGGAGGGCAACAACCCAGCATCAGGACCGCTACCTCTGCCTTTGTGCAAGGAGGGACAGGAGGAGCACTGCCAGAGCCCTGCAAAATGACCTCCAGTAGGCCACAAATGTGCATGTGGCTGCTCAAATAGTCAGAAACAGACTCCATGAGGGTGGTATGAGGGCCCAACATCCACAGGTGGTGGTTGTGCTTACAGCCCAACACCATGCAGGACGTTTGGCATTTGCCAGAGAACACCAAGATTGGCAAATTCACCACTGGTGCCCTGTGCTCTTCACAGATGAAAGCAGGTTCACACTGAGGACATGTGACAGATGTGACAGGGTCTGGAGACACCATGGAGAACGTTCCGCTGCCTGCAACATCCTCCAGCATGACCAGTTTGGCAGTGGGTCAGTAATGGTGTGGGGTGGCATTTCTTTAGAGGGCCGCACTGCCCTCCATGTGCTCGCCAGAGGTAGCCTGACTGCCATTAGGTACCGAGATGAGATCATCAGACCCCTTGTGATACCATTTGCTGGTGCGGTTGGCCCTGGGTTCCTCCTAATGCACGACAATACTAGACCTCATGTGGCTGGAGTGTCTCAGCAGTTCCTGCAAGATGAAGGCATTGATGCTATGGACTGGCCCACCCATTCCCCAAACCTGAATCTAATTGAGCACATCTGGGACATCATGTCTCGCTCCATCCACCAACGCCACATTGCACCACAGATTGTCCAGGAGTTGGGAGATGCTTTAGTCCAGGTGTGGGAAGAGATCCCTAGGAGACCATCCGCAACCTCATCAGGAGAGTGCCCAGGTGTTGTAGGGAAGTCATACAGGCATGTGGAGGCCACACACACTACCGAGCCTCATTTTGACTTGTTTTAAGGACATTACATCAAAGTTGGATCAGCCTGTAGTGTTTTTTTCCACTTTAATTTTGAGTGTAATTCCAAATCCAGACCTCCATGGGTTGCTAAATTTGATTTCCGTTGATAATTTTTGTGTGATTTTGTTGTCCGCACATTCAACTATGTAATGAACAAAGTATTTAATAAGAATATTTCATTCATTCAGATCTAGGATGTCTTATTTTTGTGTTCCCTTTATTTTTTTGAGCAATATATTTAGATAGATAGGTAGGTAGATAGATAGATAGATAGATGATAGATAGATAGATAGATAGATAGATAGATAGATAGATAGATAGATAGATAGATAGATAGATAGATAGATAGATATAGATATAGATATAGATATAGATATAGATATAGATATAGATATAGATATTATAGCTCAAACTGCATTGGGAACATAGATGTCCATAAATACCAGTCTATCTTATGTCACTTCCAATCTCCATTTATCCACAATTAGTGTTTCTGAGTAAGTAGGACACACAATTTTCCAATTTAAACATTAAAGTTACGAGGCTTTCAAAATAAAACACTTTTTCTTCTGCTCCTCCAGTTTAGTAACATGGTTTCTGAAAGTCAGATGAGAAATGACTCATATTTGTTAGTGGGAAATGTAGCAGTTGAATATACTACTTTTCCTCAGCATGTACATAACTTTGAAAAAGAAGGACATATAGGAGAGGAGGAAGTGTTGTCAAGGGAGATCTCTGTGTTGCTATGGAAACAACATAAATGTACTATAGATACATAGAAGGATAAAAGAGCTGCTTTGAGTGAGGCAAAGACCCAATTCATGTAATATCCATGGAGTACTACTTCCTCATAACTCAATCCTAGCTTCTGCAATTTTGTAAAAAATAAAACACCCCAAAACAAAATACATATTGTATACACTTGTAATAATTGCTATATCATTAATGTTGTATCTATTAAACTTAGCACATAGATATAGCCAGATTCAAATGTATGGATAAATGTATATGCATTCATGTCCATCCATTCATGTGTACATACAGATACTCACACATGATAATAGATCACATGGGAAAAACACTGAATATTGGACTGGCACTTTTCTTTCTAGCTGATCAGAACTACTTTTGTGATTTTTCTTATGTGATATTCAAAGAACTGGAAATGAAATGAGGGTGGATATTTTAAAATATTCAAATATTTTATTCCAAATATGTTTTAAAAGCTACTTTAAACAAGGAAGCCAAAGTGGACATGAGGAAAGGAAGTTATTCCTTCCTTCCTTCTTTCCTTTTTATATTATTCTGAGACCAACTGAATAGATTAACAGTATAATTCTATAAAATCAACCTAGAAATGACTGTGTTCCTATTATCTAATCAAGGTTTTCTAAATTAGCTTAATGTTTGGATTCACTAGGCACTGAACCTAAATTAACTATAGATCTAAGTTCAGAGTGTATTTTAGCTAGGTTGGTTACTTTGGATTGAACATGTCATGGAAATACAACCAGTAAACACAATTGAGTTCAAAAGAACATAATGCTCCAATGAAGAAAAACAATAAGAGGATTATAACTGTATAAAATTAATGAATGATTTACAAGAAAGACCAACACATTTACTTAATAGAGTAAATTATGTAATATATATCCGAATCATCATAAAACTTTCACATTTATCCGTTCTTGTTTATGATACCACTAAATATTCCCTCAAGAGGAAATTGGAACCGAATATACACATGAATCACAAGTTTTGAGCAAATGGGGTATTTTCACATTTGATGCGCTCAAAATCATATAAGCCTCTTTTTTTTCTGCAATTTTTTTTTAAAAAATATATGACTATGTCTAACATTATTAGACATCCTTTCCAGTCATTTTCCAGCAAGTAATATCACTTTTTTCTACTTTCAATGCTAGAATTTCTCCAGTAGAATTACTTTGTTTATTCTTTGATTAGCTTCTTCTTATGTCACTTGACTAATTTAAAACATTCTGAACTGTAGGATGGGGATTGATGGCATCATTTTCCCCTCACTGCTCTAGTTTAGATCTATGAGATATGATATAAATATAAGGCACAAAATTAGAAGCCTCATGGTGAAAGAGCTGCCCTCTTATCAGAAAAGGCAGAACCAAAATAGATTAGTAGATCTGACTTCTGAATGATCCTTTTTCAGTAGGCATCCTTTGCCAATCTTCGTTCATTTGGAGCTTTTGTTCTTAGGGCTGTTTCTTAGTTTCATATAGTAATAAATCAGATCTTTCTATTTCAGATCTGGTAGTCCTATTTTCAGAGACTATCTTTATAGTTCCAGAGTCTTATATGTATAATCAATGACTGTCCCTGTTAGTTTTTATCTTTGTTAATTTTTATTATGCTTTTTATGATATCTTCATTGGAAAATCATTTTTTTTCTTCACTGGATTTTTTTTAATTGTACCTTCTTAAAAAAAATGTCCTACCCAATTTACCAATTAGTTTTAAGTTTCTTTAAATCAGCTTTTCTAAAGGCTGTTATATGCATTCAACTACACTTAACATTAGTTTTGCTTTAAACCAACAACTCTCATATCAGAATACTTTTCCTGTAATATTCATACTACCTTCACTAACTTAATTAAGTCTTCCCTGTTGCTTTCTGCCGTTGAGAGTGGCTTATTCTCTTGTTCTTCCTTCATTCATTGAAGGCAAAATTTGTCTATGTTAAGAAGTTCAAGAAATCAGTTTATGTCCATCTGGTGGTAGGGATAGTAGTAAATTTTGAGATAATTAAGCTGCTCAATCATCACAGTTTTATCTGTACCTTCAGTTGCTTTTGAAAACATAATCCACATCCAATGGAAGATAATATATGTAGTTCATGACTGAACTGCACGAGAGAGTCCAGAGATATTTCATGAGATGAGTCCTCTACTCCTCTACTTGCAACAGAATACCTCATGCCACCAGACTTGAAATTTTAGGCTTCGACAACTTAGAACTATGCCACTTTCAGTCTGACCTAAGCATAGTGAATAAAATTATCCATTGCAATTTCCTACCTGTCAATGACTACTTCAGCTTCAACCACAATACACGAGCACACAATAGATACAAACTCAAGGTAAACCCCACCAAACTTGATTGCAGGAAATACCACTTAAGCAACGGACTGGTCAATGTCTGGAATACACTACCTGACTCTGTTGTTACATCCTCTAACCCCAAAAACTTTAACCTTAGACTGTCTATAGTTGAACTCACCCCATTCCTAAGAGGTCTTTAAGTGCACAAGCTGTTGGTGCATAAGTTGGTGCATAAGTGCACCAACATCCCTGTCCTAATGTTCCCTTTATTCGTATCCATTTTATTTATTAATAATCATGTTTATACTATATTTGTTATCTAATACATGCTTGACAAACAAACAAAAAAAGTAAAATAGTAACCTGGAATGCCAGAAACAGACTTCTAACATAACAGATACTTACACAACTGTATCGAATATATATGATTACATAACCCCATGAAACACAACTATTATAACCTATGAGAAAGATAATTCTTACATACCTTGAAACACCTCACAGGCAATTAATAGATTACTTTAAAAAAATTGCATCATTGTTGTATAAAAACAAAAGAAAATTCTTCTCTAACCTCTTAAGCAAACCCAGATAACCAATATTCAAAGAAGAAAAGACAGGACACAACATATAATTGTAACACATGGAGAGATTCAACCGTAGGTTAAATCAGAAAAGTGTTAATATTTCAGATAATCCAAAACAGCTAAGTAATTTCTGGAAGCTTGCCATTCAGAGAAATCAGCCATCAATAGACGCTTAAGAGAAAATCTAGAAACAAGTAAAGTAATAACGAGCAGTCAGCACGGATTTGTTAAGAACAGATCATGCCAAACCAATCTTATTTCTTTTTTAAAAAATTTTTAAAATAAAGTTTATTTAAGTTTCATATATTTAAAACATTTAAAAAGAAACAGACAAACATACAAACATATATATATATATATACATATATATATATATATTTTTCTGAGGTTCTCCCGGGTATTTATATGTGGATCTTTGGTTGTTCGGGTTTTCTCCCGCGTAAGATTCGAAGTATCTAGGCAACATTTCAATGAAGTCTCATTTATCATCTTCAGGCTTCTGTCTCCGGCTCTGTGCTTCTCAGAGTAATGTGAGATTGCAGCTGCTTCCTCCTCCTTTTAAC
>NW_020769309.1:16259401-16309018 GCF_900518735.1 Pseudonaja textilis
TGTGTGTGTGTGTGTGTGTGTGTGTATTTTATATATATATTTTGCAGCAGGTATTGAGCATTGGTTACATTTTTCTTTTCTTTTTTTCTTTTACCCCATAACATTGACATGATCTACCTTGTTACAATACCTTCCTCGTTCTTTTAATGTTTTAATTTCACAGAATACTTTATGATTAAACGCACGTCCTTCATAGTTTCATAACTTATTCAGTTATCAAATGTTGCTTTTTCTTTAACCATTCGTACCAACAGTTCCAAACTTTGTAGTATTCACTATCTTTGTTGTTTTTTAGTAATTTGTCCATCTCTGCACACTCGTGAATTTTTTTAATGACCATCTCCTCTGAATGGACAATAGACAGTTTCCAATTTTGAGCATAATTTATTCTGGCTGCTGTTATAATGTGCAAGATTAAATATTGATATTTTTTTTCTATTTTTGAGTCTATCATACCCAGCAAAAAGGTTTTGGGTTCAAATTTTACTTCTTGTTCAGTTATATTTAGAACCCAATTTTTGATATTTTTCCAAAACTTCTGAGCATATTGGCAGGTCCACCACATATGGAAGTATGTTCCCTGGACACAGTTACACTTCCAACAGTTTGGGGGGAGGCTTGGGAACATCTTAGCCAGGCTCGCAGGTGGCAGGTGCCAATGATACGCCATTTTATAGAGGTTCTCTTTGTACGAGGCTGACATAGTTTGTAATTTATTTCCCAAATATGTTCCCACTTGTCTAATTCAATACTGTGGCCCACATTTTTTGCCCAAATTATCATACACTCCTTGACTGTTTCTTCTTTAAATTTATAATCCAATAGATATTTATATATTTTACTAATCAACTTCCTTTCCTCTCCACGCCTAATGTTATCTAATTCTTGGTAGGTCATGTTAAAACCAAATTGTTCTTTATCTTTTTTGTAATGCATTTGTATCTGCGCATAGGGCCACCATGCTATCTCTTTTCCTTGAATTTGTATTTGATTCCTACCCTTTAACTCTCCAGTTTGATATAATAGATCTTTATATCTTATACCATTATCAAAATCTAGAACGTTTGGATGTGTAACTGCCTCCATTGTAGATAACTACAGTGGGACCTTACAGTAGTGTACATTTTTTTATCTTTTCCCAAATAGTTAGTAACACACTCCTTATATAATGCCTTTGAAAGTACAAGTGGTTTTTACTCTTTCCATCCCACATAAATGCATAGAATTCTAAAACATCCATAATTATTCTTGTATTTGTCTTCATTTGTCTATATGGCAGAAACCCATTCTGGTCAGTATGAATAATCCTACTTAATATTTTCTTTAATCTTTCCGCCAATATTGTGGCCAAAATCTTGTAATCTACGTTTAAAAGTGATATTGGCCTATAATTTTGAATTTTTTGTGGGTCTGATTGCTCTTTGTGAATAAGGTTTATTTATGCTTTGGTCCATGCCTTTGGTATATTAGCACTACCCAAGGCTTCATTATATAGGTCTGTCATTAACTCCTCCAATAACTCTTGAAACTCTTTATAGAATTCAGACAGAATTCCATCTGAGCACCGGATTTTATTTAGTTTTTGGGCTCCAATTGCCTTTCTAATTTCTTCTGTGGATGTTTTATTATTTAAAATACATTTCTCTTCATCCATAATTTCCGGTAATTTTTTTCCCTTCAAATATTGATTGAGAAGTTCTTCTGGTACTTCTTCTTGATTGTATAGATTTGTAAAAAAAGTCCTTGGCAATATCTTTCTTTTCCTTAGACTGAGGACATACTTTCCGTTCTTGGTCTTGGAGAGCTACAATCGTTCTTTTTCCTTGTTCTTTTTTTTTTTTATGGGCTAACCATCTCACTGGCTTATTTGCATTTTCAAAATAATTTTGTTTTACTAATTTAACTTTTCAGGCCAGGTCTTCCTGCATACTTAAATTTATCTTATGTTTTACCAAATCTATTTCTTTACTAGTGTTTTGATTATTCAGATCAATTTGTCTACTTACTTCTAAATCTTTAAGTTTTTCTCTCCACTCATTTTATTGTTGTCTTTTTATTTTTTTTAATACTTTAGCCAATAGTTAAACCTCTCACGTAAGCTTTTGTTGTATCCCAGAGAGTTTGAAGGGACGTATGCTCTCTCTTATTTATTATTCATCATTTCAATATATTCGTTATCTTTTAGTATACTATTGTTAAATGTCCATCTTCCAATCATTCTCTTTCCTTTCCACTTAATTTGAATAGGGTTATGATCAGCCCATACATTTGGCAAAATCTCTATATTTTCAATGTTTTCCATTAAGCCTGGGTCCATCCAAATCTGATCTATTCTAGACCAAGAGTAACGGGGATTGGAAAAGAAAGCACATTACTTTTTAGTTGGATATAGTTCTCTCCACACATCCTTCAAATTTAATTCCCTCACCATGTTATTAAAAGAAGATGGGAATAGTCTCCTTTTATTTTTATTTTTTTAGAGCTTTTATAGTCTTTGTCCTTGTCTGAAACAGCATTTAAATCTCCTACAATACATACTTGTATATTCAGTTTCTACTATCTTGTGATGGAGTTTATTATAGAATTCTTTTTGACTTACATTCGGGGCATATACTGTAACTAACAGAATCTTTTTCTAGTTTAATATTATTTCTATAAATAACATTCTTCCTTCATCATCCTTATACACTTGTTCGTGTTGCTGCCAATCTTTTATATATACTACTATACCCCTTTTTCTTTGATTTGAAAGAGCCCAATACATTTTTCCCAAATTGGTATCCTTTAGGAGGTCTGCCTGTTTATCTGTGATGTGTACTTCTTGTATATAAGTTATGTCTGCATTTTGTTTTTTAAGTTTTTCAAATGACTGTTTTCTTTTTAATGTTGAGTTTAAACCATTGATATTAACTGAAAATAAGGTGATTTCTCTGTTCGTGTTACTGTCTGTGTAGAGCGTTTTTTTTCTTTTCTTGCTCTAGGTTCTCTTGTACTTGGTCTGTTATCCTTATCTTTTCTAAGTTTCTGAGATTCTGACTGTGGTGCAAGTTCTTTCTCTTCGTAGAGTTGTTCTTCCTGGCTGCTTGTATTTAAATCTTCTCCACTTTCACATTTTCCCTCAGGCCCCAGATATTATTCGTGAAATTGATGTGCTTTCTCTATTGTATCAGTTTTATATTTTTTATCCTGCCATGCTAGTCACCCTTCTGGGGTGAGCCATCCGAATGATATATCATTCCTAATTAACTGAGATGACAAAAACTGGTAGCCCCTTCTTTGCTCCCTAACTCTCCTAGGTATTTGCTTCAACATTACCACTTCATGATCTTTATATATCAGTGGCTCGTCTCTGATCTTGCCGGATAACATGTTTCGTATCATCTTTCTCACAAATCTGATGTGGATTTCTCGGGGTAGTCTGTGTCTTTGGGTGTAATGGGTATATAGTCTGTAGACCTGATCTATATCATTCTCAATTTCCTGTTTGACTTTCTGTAGGGCTGTTGCTATCAAATTCACCATTATTTCACATAGCTCTTCCTTTTTATCTTCAACAACATTCTGGAATCTCAAATAAAATGATGCTTTTTCTAATTCTATATGCACCACAGAATCCCGAAGTTCACAATATAAGACTTTCCAATTTTGTTCCGATTCATCTAATCTCTTTTCCACCACCTCAGTTCTTGCCTCTACTGTGTTTAATTTTTGTTCATTTTTTGTCATGGTCTCCTGCATCTTTCCAATTTTGCTATCCAAATTTTGTATTTCGTTCTTCACTCCTCCTAATTCCGTTCTCATTTCTAATTTCATGTCTTCGTGATTCCTCGCTATCACTTCATGGGTTTTTACCATCATTTCCTGCATCATAGCAACTGTTGACTGTACTGCCTGCAAACTTTGGGCAGAACTTGTCTTTTCTGCCAGTAACATTGTGTCAATTGATCTCTGTCCCAGAGGTGAGGATGTCACTGTTGTAGGTTTCTTCCCTGATTTTACATTTGTAGTTATTGTTGCCATTTTAACTATTTGTAGAAGTTCTCTCCAATCCATCATCAACTATCTCTAGTAGAGTTATATGGTCTTCTCCTTTAAATACAGTATACGTATTTATACATATATTGTTAAATAAGAGTTTTCTATTATAGATAGTCCCAGACAGATCTTATTTCTATTTCTTAATAGAATATTAAATATTTCTTATTTCTGGTCAAATATTCTAAGGTTTAGAGAGTTAAATATTAATCCAATATATATATAGTTAATCCACAATAAATACAGTTAAATAGATACCAGTATGCTTAACCAGAAAACACCAAACCTATATAATCACATAATTAATGTAAATAGTTAAAGCACCCAGCTCATTAATATATTTAAATATATAAATTTATCTATTTCCTTAAGGATATATATTTAATCAAAGTAAGTAAGTCTAATTTC
The DNA here is from genome assembly GCF_900518735.1 of Pseudonaja textilis. The sequence goes on from NW_020769309.1 coordinate 16,263,845, forward strand.
TTTTTTTCCCCCTGGATTTCTTATATAGTACTTTTAAACAAAAATTGATTGGTATAATTTATCAGTAGAGCAATAAGATGAAAATAATAATACTATATAATTATTCTTTGACCATCTAATTCATATGCTTATAGAATCACTTTCCAACAATTATTCAATTAATCCAAAAAGTTCAATCAGTATTAAGCAATATTCTGTATACAAATTTCGAGTATATTTACCTCTATCAAATTAGTTTTCTACCAGTGTCATTTAAAAAGGTTTGTATCTTACCAATATCTATTAAGTCAGATCCAGAGGTGTGTTTTTTTTGTTAATTGTCTTACAATTAATTCAAAATGTCCTCATTCCAAGTTGCACAGTCACATTCTCCATTTGTGTATTTTCTTGTTACTCTTTTGTTCTTTTATTCCCACACAGTCTCAGTTCTACTTATGAATCTTAAATATATCTTTCTTATTTTGTTGTCAGGATTGTCTATTAAAATTTATCAAATTAAAGTTTCTTTTCCCCAGTCCTTTCTTCCGATCTTTCAATGTGTCAAAAGTTCATTTCCAAGTTTTACACTCTTAATTGTCCTTTCATTTTCCTATACCACTTAATCACTTTCACTTCTTTTTCTTTCTTTCCCCACTTCTCAAATAAATGGACAATAAGCTTCTATAGTTCACTCCTCCACTTGCAAAGCAAATGTTATTATCTCACCTTTCGTCTCCTCAAGTTTCACAATTCCATTAGTCAGCATAAATCTCTGCCATTGTTTCAGTTAGCACTCCTGTCAATAACTCCACCGCTTCACCACACCACTCAATTCTGAGCTTCCTCTACAATATACACCAATATTCTGAAAATCTTCTTTAAATATGCCTTTCCAGTGCTCAGCCTGCTGTTTCCCTCTTTTCGCTTCTTTTAGTCAGCTGGGCTGCTGCATCTTTCATTCCGATCATCACAGTTGTCACGATCTCCCTCTTCTGCTGTTGGTTTTCAGGGGGTTCTTCTTCCAGTCTCCAGGATCACGGCACCTTCTCAAGACATCCGTGTCTTCCCCTTTATTTTGCCTACCCCTCCGGGGTCTGACATGCTCCAAAAAGCCACCAACTAGTGAAAATCGAAATCTTTCAGAGCGGCAATCTGCTCCTCAGCTCCGCACTGACACAGTGCCCCCAAACCAATCTTATTTCATTCTTCAACATAGTGACTAAATTAGGAGACCAGCAAAATACGGTGGACATAATATATTTAGTTTTCAGCAAGGCATTCGACAAAGTATACTACAACCTACTTCTTAGTAAGCTAGAAAAGAGTGGAATATATAGCACCACCACTAGATGGACTCACAACTGGCTGACAAACCATACTCAATGAGTAGTCTTAATGGGTCTAAGTCTACATGGAGGGAAGTAAATAATGGGGTGCCACAAAGTTCCATCTTATGCCCAGTACTCTTGCTTCTTAAGAATGTTGGAAGAGAACATATGAAATTGTAAACAAGACAGATGAAAATATAAGTACAATGAATAAAAAGATATAGAAATTTAGGTAAAAGAAATACAATTGAATAAGAAGAAAATGAGATAACCATAAAAGAAAATTAAGAAAAGTAAAGGGAGAAATAGTGAGAAGTTGGAAAAAGAGTAATAAGATATGAAGTTGAATACATAAGGTGAATATGCATATGAAATTGTGTCTGTATGGAAATGTGATAACCCAGAACTATGTTGTAGTCAAATAAGATGTTTTATTTGTTTTGTTAAAACGCAATAAAACTTTATTAAAAAAATGAAATTCAATGTAGAGAAAAGTAAAGTCCTACACTTAGGCAAGAAAAACCAAAAGTGCACATGTAGATTGGGTGAACCCAGGCTCAATAGCAGTCACTTTGAGAGGGATCTTGGAGTCTTAGTGGACAACCAGCTAAATATGAGCCAGCAGTGTGCAGCAGCAACCAAAAAAGCTAATGCAATCCTAAGTTGTATTAATAGAGGGATACAATCAAGATCAAGGGAAGTACTAATACCATTCTATAAAGCCGTAGTAAGACCACACCTAGAGTACTCCATCCAGTTTTGTTCACCACATTATAAAAAAGATGTTGAGACTCTAGAAAAAATACAGAGAAGAGCAACCAGGATGATTTGGGGACTGGAGATTAAAACATACGAAGAACGGTTACAGGAACTGGGCTTGGCTAGTGTAGTAAAGGACCAGGGCAGACATGATAGCAATCTTCCAATATTTGAGGAGCTGCCACACAGAGAGGAAGGGGTCAAGCTATTTTCTAAAGCACCTGTAGGCCAGACAAGGAATAATGGATGGAAACTGGACAAGCAGAGATTTAACCTGGAAATAAGGAGGAATTTTCTGACAGTGAGAACAATCAACCAATGGAACAGCTTGCTCTCGGAAGTTGTGGGAGCACCATCACTTGAGACTTTCAAGAAGAGATTGGACTGCCATTTGTCAGAAATGGTGTAGGGTCTCCCGTTTGGGCAGGGGGTTGGACTAGATGACCTACAAGGTCCCTTCCAACTCTGATTATCTGTTATTATCTGAAAAAGACATAATCAAAAAAGCTTAGGAGGACAACACCCAGCCTAGAACACATCCCATCCCTCCTAATAATCAGTACCCAAATTAGCAGGAAGTAGCACCAGATAAATAACTAGGGAGGAAATAATATCCTAAGCAAAGAAGAAACAGAGAAGGAACCAGATCCCTGCCAAGACTGTCAGGGCAAGAAACAATACTGTATATAAATAGCTAGCTAATGTCATTATCTTGCACACTGATAATGTTGCCTATCCTGCTAATGAAATATTTCTAAGCAAACAACCTAACCCAAAGACTACCAAGAACTCAACCCATAATCACATTTCCTTTTTGGTTGGATGGACACTATTATTTCTTCCTCCATTTATCTTACTTCATGCAGCACTGCCAAATTCACCATTTTTCCAGTCAAGGTGGATGGGTTTCATGAGTTTCCTATGAGTTATTTGGGAGGTGAAGATGAAACCATTCTTCCTTAAATGAACACCCCCCGACATTTCTGTCAGCGTTTAAACCACCAACTTTTAATTTACAAGGCAATAGATAGAGACTTTGTGCTATTTATGTAACTCCAAAAGCTATTCCAAAATATGTACAGCATTGAGCCAGCAAGGGAAGCATTGTTTCCTTTGCAATGAAGTGCTGGAGTTAGCCTGCCCTGCAACAAACTGATGTGTTCTAGATAGCATTTGAAGAATATGATGGTCAAGAGAAACAGAAATGTGACTGGGGTTGCTGTAGGATTGAGGTATATATTGAGGACAACATCACTCGTTTTTGCTTTCAAGAAATAAATGCTAGCCATTGTGCCACTAGTCAATGTGGACAAGTCCAAAGTTTCCCCACCTTTGGATTTTCTGGTCAGCTTTTCTGCTGCTTGCTCAGAAGAACTGATTTCCATTTCTTTAGGAAAACCAGAGTTTCATTAATCCTGAGTATGTACTGTGACAAGGAGAAATCACTTTTCCTGTGTTTTGAAACAAAACAAGCAAAACAATTCTTTTGTTCCTGTCTTCAGCTTTGGAGGTTGAGGGAACTTGCAATGTTTTAATAATAGTCTTTTCTGACCTCAGACTCTATTTTTGGCTTGATAGCTTCAGCATTTACATAAGTCATTCTATCAGTTCTTCTTTATATCTGTTGAATTATATTCACCTTCCTGACCTACAAATTCAAGTCATCCTTATCAAGGCAATGATTGAAAGACCTTAACTTATAGTTGTTTTCTTATTAGGGAATCTGATTAGCTAAGTGCTCTCTACATTAGAGAGAACATTTATTCCCTTTAACTCCTCAGACAAACTGTATTTTCAAACTTTCTTAGATCTCCCTGTTTACTCACTCAGTGAGCTTGCAACTTGGAAATGTATGCCTTATATTCCTCCAGCAGCCACTATAGCAGCTGCTACTCAGCAAGAAGCAATTAAACATTTTAAAAAACCATAATCTACTCTTAGGAAAGACTCATTTTGTTCAAAATATATTCTGTTCATCTTTCTAATTAACTAATGCCTTAGAACACATTACTTTGTGACCATAGTTTTCTTCCTGTTGAACTCTACTCCAACATCATGTTAGGTATCCCTCTTCAGAAACTGGCTGTCTTATGTTTTTAGATCCTACATAATTGAAATATAATGTCCATCAAAATAGTATTTTAATATGGTATTAACATGGAGTTTTGTAAGATGTTTGTTTTTCTATACTTACCCCACACATTTGTCTGTTTGTGTACACTTGTCTGTTCAGGATTGGTTTTTTAAAAAATGTTCCACTTAACAAGCATAATCCAACCACTGCTAATCTGGCAACAATGGATATCTGAAATTCATAGATATTCTTAAAGTTAAAATATGATGTTCTCCAATATCATTTTTCTATTTTTGCTCCTGAAGGACCTTACTGGTATAAACAAACTCAGAGATCTTCCTAATATAAACTTCTCAGTTGAGTTGACATCTTGTTAGAGATGTGTCAATTAGAGTAAATTCATTGGCAGTGCACATGACTACAGTATTCAAATAAGTATTCACATGTGTATTTTTTTAATGCTTGGGAAAGAAAATGCATTGTACAAAAGTTTGCTTTTGTGAGGAATATCCTAAACATTGGCCAGTATCACGAGATCTTGGGAATAAGGAATAGAAATGCCTCTGCCTATAACCCAAGGAAGCACTACCTACTAAGAAATAATGAAATTGCACTGATACATAAACTATTGTTATGTATCACTCTAAGCATGTCTGTATGTCTTTTTATTATTAGCATGCTTATATCAACTTCCTTGAAAGCCCATGGGAAATTCAAGGTAAAAATTAAAATGAATACAGACAGAAAAAGCCTTATCTCCCTTTCATTTTAACTAAGAGAATTTAATTCCTCTGGTCTATAGGCAAGATTGTGCAGTCTTATTTTCAATTATAATTCTCAGCTATCAGAACACCAATATTAAGATAGCCAGTCTCTGGATAAAGAACAAGATTAACTTCATCTCTTTAGGATGTCTTCATCCTAGCAATAAGCTATTATTGACTGTCAAATAATCCATTCATAGACCTGAACTTTACATAATAAAATCCATTCTCCATTATTTGCAATAGAAAGTCTACAGCTAATGATTATTTTTAATAGAAGTATTAATGTTCAATCTCTTTCCCAAACTCTACACAAATTTTCATCCAAATTCTCAATTTTCATCTATAGCCTATTTTTCATCAGATGTTTTTCAAATATATCGGGAAACTATAATTTCAGCCCAGATTATACAGCACCAAAAGTTCTAGCATACATCCTGATGAGTTACAACAATAAGTCAACAGAGACATTCTGCAAAATGATGAAATATTTGTTTTCTTGCCATTTTTGCAAAAGGTTAAATATTCCCTTTACTTGGTGGTGTATAAACATTCTCTAGTACAATGTTTATGGAGATTCTCAGTCATCCAGATCATGGTTGTCCCAAAGGTGCTTTTTAAAAAGGCAACTGGATTTTGTCCCCCCCCCCCCCCAAAAAAAAAAAACCCTCTAGTACCATCCTCTAGTACAGTTAATTTTATATCAAGCAGAAAAGGTCTTTTAGAAACTTTTGCAATTTATTTCAGACTTTAAAACTGATTTCAATGTACTGATAGCATCTCTTTGCAAATCACCAAAATATGGACTCCTGCCTATATATGTGCAAATGGGAGCTCTATAAACTAATTCTAGAAATTAATTCACTTCCTACTAGGCTCAGCTGATGTGTCAGTGATCAGCTGATGATGTCCTTTGTGAGCTCAAAGCTTACAAGCACACAGGCAACACAGTGTACAGAATGTGCCTTGGATCTGCAGATGGTAAAGATAAAGTGGAGGAAACAGGTTAGTTTTAAAGTGCTATGGGAATGCTTTACAAATAAAACAGATGGTGGTGTGGCAGTAGTCCAAGGTAAGGAAGCTGTTCTACTGTAATTAAGCTGGTGTGCACACATCACAAACAACAACCGATTGCTTCTCTATTTACCCCTGCCTCTCATTACCTTCTTTTATCTGTTGTTCTCCCTGAATAATACGTTACATTGCAAACTCCTTTCATTTTACAAAGCACCAGACACATCTGCAGTGATAGACAGTTAGCAGAAACAAAATTTTAAAAGAGTTTAAGGGATTCAAAAGCTTCCCAAATTACTAAATATTACATTGATCCAGCATGACTTGAAGCATAAGATTTTAATATACAAGAACATTGTGGATTAAGGAATATATCACATTGCATAATTTCTACTTATGAATGTGACCTGCTGTTTCTATTTAATACACAGCCAAATGGTCCAGAATTAGTAAAAGTTATCTCTCAAACCAAGGGATTGAGTACCTTCCCCAATCTCTTTTGGAGGAAGTAAAAGTTATTCCAATCAATATTTGGGCTTCCCATTACCATCCTTTTTTTTCTTGTTTTTTTTTAATACATGTAATCAGGTGATTGTTCCAAATGGACGCATATGGGGAGAGTGCACGGACAAAAGCCACAAGAGTTTCTTTGTTGCTACTGCTTATGGACACAATAAATATTCTCAAATAAAACCAGAATTGTATCATGTACTCTTCTCTGATTTCTGATGGGAATGTGGACTTTCCTATTTGCTAGTCATGAACTTCATAGGTTACATTAACAGAGCCTTGCTTTCTCCTGCCTCACTTTTACAGCTCCCCAAAATATGCAGGGTCCCTACTGAGACATTTGCCACACTCCCCATTCCTTCTGCAGCCTCAGTTGCCCTTGGTTTGACTGTGATGTAGTCTGAGGCTCTTCCATCTGTTTTCCAAAGTTGTTCCAGTCTTTCTTCCACAAGATTTTCATTTCATCCAGTTATATTGGCTTTATAGAGAAAGTATTCATTAGGCAATGAATTGATCAGAATTTTGCCTAGTATACTTAGTTCATATGATATGCTGTCTTTTTATGAATGCAATAATACTTTCCTTTCTTATCATGCATGTGCAATACACTTCTGTATTTTTAAAAGTGCCTGTACGTGCACTACGTCATATTCTATAATGTGCTTGTAATAATAACAGTAAAAATAAAAGTAACAATACCAATTTGCACATGGCTTATATAAATTTTAAGGAAACATTATCAAAATAGTAAAAGGAGAAGACAAATTAGTAATGAAAAAAAAAAACCTACTACAGCATTAAAAAAAAAGTAATACTCCAGTTTAAATAACTTTGCAACTGATTTCAGATTATATGTCATGCATTTGGAGAAGCAATAGTCCTGAAATGAATAATTAAGCAGTTGCTGACAGAATCCATAAATGTGATTTTATGATTTGAATGCAAAAGGAAAATAAACATATTGCTTACATAGGAAACAGAGCAATAATTGTGCTTAAGATTTCAGTACACTTATTCAGAAATTAAAATCCTTGGAATTTAAATTATTTTTCAAGAATAAATGAAAAATGCTACAAAACTATTAGGACATTTGTCTATTATGCTTATTGTACAGGATAGTTCATACTTACCTTCCTTTTCAGACTTGAGTTTCTACTTACTATACAAGCAACATATTTAATATCACATTAAATTATTCAAAGTTCATATTCCATAAAATTTCTGCTGAATTACAAGCAAAAAGAACTTTTTCTATTAAATGTTGATCTTGTTAACTCCCAAGGTTGGGTTTTCATAGCCACACCTCAAAACATACCATAGCTGCCTGTTCAAAAAGACTCCAAGAATACATGTAACTGGATTATAAGACTCAAGAGATCTTTTTTTGCATGTTTGATTAGATATGGAGTCCACAAAATGCAGTTATTGTCTGAGCTTATGAATCACCATTTAATAAAGGTATCATGTACCAGGTGAGATTTACCACTAAACTTTAGTTTTACAATTCTGGCAAAGAATGTTGCGACAAATGATTCCACATATAAAGTAAGTAAGTAAGTAAGTAAGTAAGTAAGTAAGTAAAAATAGGTGTGTTCTGCTATATTTATCTTGTTCTTAAAGCACCTGTGTGAAATTCCAATTAAACTGCCGGAAATAAAACATTCTGAAATCAAGTTTAGATCTAACATTTAAATCTTCATTCTTATTTGGATTACTAAATTTGGTTTAAAAAATTTACGGTTTACTGAAATATATTAAGTTACCTAGTGGTTTAATCAAGCTTATATTGTTTGTATTTTCTCCTTACATAGATCCAATCATTCTTCACTTATTTCAATAAAAAGGAATGTTAAATTCATATTTCTAAACAAAGGCTTTCACACATTCATCTTTTATATAAAAACCTATTTCTGTGAGGCAAGATATTTCTAAATACATGATGAGAACTATAGTACTGAAAATCAGTGAAGACAGAAAATTTGTTGTAAATAACAAGGCCACACTTTGAATGTTGTTATATGTAGATGTTGACTTCCAGCAGCTGAATATATTGCTTTCATTGCAATGGAACCAACCCAAACTTTGACATTCCTTGAAATGATGTTTGATTTACTTTCTTGAATGGATAAAGATGCATTTCAACTGAAATTTTAAGAAACTATATAGCTGAAGGTAGAAATTAGATTCCTGGACTTTATTCCTGTACTTTCAGCTGAATTTCCAATGGATTCTGTCCATATACTAGGCAAAGAATCAATAAATAATTGGTTGGTTGGAAGATAAACAAAAGATTAAAAAGATTAATGTATTTGGTCTTTCCAGTGAGATATTTGGGTACAAGTCCATTATCATTAGGGTATGTGGACAGAATGGTGTAATGCCAATTTTTATAGCACTTGTACAGCATAAGACATTAAATTAGGCCTCTTGAAGGACAAAAACAAACGACTCATATTGTAAAATACCGGAAACAGACATAAAGCATTGAATATGCATTGCAGAAAGCATACTTTGGAAGCACATCCCCATTAGATTTTTTAAATTAGGACTTGAACAATTAGGTCTCTTAAATACTAAATACTTATTAAAGTATAACAAATAGTTCCATTGGGAACAAGGAAAACAATCTGGTAAATTATTAGTTTCTCATCCAAAACAATTGAATCGAAGTAGGATTATACCACAATAAGAGATTTTGAAGGAAAGTAGCTTTCTGTTTCTGGAATATAATAAAACTTCATATTCCAGAAATGTACACATACTCATGGAGGAAAAAAATGCTTTTTCAGATAGAACAAATTTTGCAGAGATCTTGTTCTTTTAGAAAAGTTTGCTGAACCTTGACACCACCGAAATAACCAAATCTGGAAAAAAGCACCCTCGGTCACCAGGACATATGGGATTCCCTCAATGGCATAAGAAAATAAGGAAAGCATGTCTCTTATTCTGCTAGAGCAGAGGTGTCAAACTGGTGGCCCACGGGCTGGATGTGTCACATGCAGGCCATGCCCATTCCAGCTCTATGAATGGGAAAAATTTCATGAAACATCATGTGACGGGAACGCCACACAGTGAGTTTGACAACCGTGTGCTAGAGGTTCACAAGAAATCTTTCAAAAATAGAACCTTAGCCTAAGAAAATTACGAGGCATATATTACAGTAAATCGAGAAAGGATCCCAGCAATTGCATGAATTGTTATTCTCCAGGGTTGATGCCAATCTTTTAAAAGCTACTGTACTTCTGTCATATAGCTGAAGAAGGCATTACATTCAATAACCCACTCAAGACATTTCATTTAAGGCCATCAAGTATCTGATAATGTTAGGCTTATGGTTGACCTATTAGGTTTGTGTAAAAATGAAAATGAATGAACTATGTTGAAATTGTTGGATGCAAAACCTTGATATGTTGCAAATTAAATTTTTGGAACAGTCACAAAGCTATGTCACTAAGCCAAATTAAATAATTAATTTAGAAAACAGATGTTAACTTTCATTTTTGGAAAATCTCACAAGAGAATCCATGATGAAACTAAAATGATCTAAATTCCTTTGCAGAACTAAAGTTTCTTAGGGTTTTTGTTTTGCTTGTGGCTAGTTTGATTCTATTGGCCATATTCAATTACAAGAGCTAATAAAAAGAAAATTACTACCCGTGTTAATGCACTTCTTTGTCTGCCTGGTTTGTGGCTGCTTACTTTCCAGATAAATTATTCTATTTTGAAACCAGTTGAATTGATTTGATTGATTTTTATCCTGTCTTTTGCTCAGGCTCAAGTGCAAAGTGACATTCAAAGTTCTCACAGCAGAAAAGCTGGTGAGGTTGACTGGGCTCAGAGAGAGTGTCTGGCTCCAAGTCACTCAAGAGAGCTTTTGTAGGTCAAGACAGACTTGAATTGTTTTCCCCAGTTCCATTCCACAACCTTAACCACGATTTCCCATGCCATGAACTGGAGATGCAAGGGAGATGGAATTTTACTAAGAATATAAGGAAATTTGAAATATACCAATGAATATTGAACAACAGAACATAAGATACTGGTGTCAAGGGGGAAGACAGCAGGGACAAAAAACCCTTTTTATTTCATGAACACTACTTGCTCTTTTTGCCTGAAACAATGAATTTAAGGGGAAAAACGTGTTGGCAAATTGATGACTTGCAGAGTAAGGTTCTTAGGGGTCCAATTGGGAGGAAAACAATAAATACTTCAGGTACATTCAGCACTTTAAAGGCTCATCTTTTTTGATTCAAGATTTGAAAAGTTCACAAGTAAGTTTCCAAACTTTGCTGAAGAACAAGTTGTTATATGGTATGAGATTTACAGTTATTATAAGGAACTTTAATATATACTCTCATTTTCCATTACCAAAGTCAAAAGCATTATTTAAGGATATTGTAGAGGAGAAGTTATTATACTGTAATTCAACCACAACAATAATTTTCAAATGAGAAGAGCCACAAAGCCCAACATTTGAATAGATATTTTTTTAAAAAAAACATGATTAGCCTATTAAAACATATTTGTGTTAATTATCAACACAAGTTTAAATTTATTAGTTATATGGACATCAATATTTTTCTCCTCTTTCAAATAATATTTTTGCTAAAGAGAAAAGAAAATAAAGATAGGCGTTTTTCAAGTGTTTAATCAGATTCCAATTTTCTGCTTAGGATCATCTTCCTCAAAAAGCAGAACTTTGTCAAGGCTGAGGTATAACCTCATGGTGGGAAATGTTGGGATGAACTTTGATGAGTTAAGACAACCCTTGGTGAGTTCAGAGATTTGGATTGTAGTGGCTTGGTTTCTGATTTTCAGTTTCTGCATCTTAACTCTGAAAAAATAATTACTGCTTCATAAAAAGGAAGAAAGGCATTTTCTTGAATGGATCTTCTGACTAGAACAATTCCAATGGATCTTCATATTGTTTTAATTAAGGAATTTGATTCATCATAGAAAAATCCTATTGAGGTCTACTTCTCACTTAGGATTTCTGACACTTAGCATTGGTCTACGTCAGATAAAAGGAAAAAGAATTAAGGGAATCAGTTTATTATTTTTCATTAATTTGTGTTGTTGAATATTGTTCTGGGATTTTTTCAGTTTTGTTAGTTCTTGATCAACCATATTTCAGTTGATTAAACAGCAAACAGCATCCATATTTGCAGCTGTGTTTTCATGCAATCAAAATAAATAAATAAAAACTTCATTTCATATGAACACTAACAAAATGTTGGCTAGAACTAAAGGTTAATGATATAGTTTCAAACAAGCCTTGTGAAATCGGAACCCTTTGCTTGGCTTGCTATAGAAGAACCCGTCCTTGGCTTGCTATAGAAGATGCCAACAAAGCCAGAAAAAGTAAATGAATATTATTTGTGGTTAATTATAACCTTTATTTATAAATTAAGGCCACATTCCAACACATGGTTAAGATTAGTGCTGGATCAAATTATTTGGACCAGTGGTTTTAGAACTTTGGATAGCAGATGCCATTTCAAATCTCTCTCTTTCTTTTTCTTTCTTTCGTTCTTTCTTCCATCCTCCTTTTTCTTTCTTTCTTTTCTTTGTCCCTCCCTCCCTCTTTTTTTATCTTTATTTTCTTTTTTCTCTTACCTTTAAATATAAAATGGATGCTTCCACATACATACTTTTATTAGCAAGATTAGCAAATCCTTTGGTGTCCAATCAAGAACAAACTGCTCAACCAAAATTCTGAGGAAGAATTTTTAGAACATTCCAGGGACAAAATGATCTTATCTAATGAAAAATTCTGATCAAATGTGAAGATAACTGTCATTCATTTCATCAATAAATTCATTTAATTTATTTAACTCCAGAAAATTTCCTGAATTATTGTCTGTGATCATTAACTTTTAGGCATGTTATGCTGGTTATTAAGTAAAAAAAGTGTATTATTACTTTCAGTTAAAATTCAAAATGTTGTTATAATATTTTTTTTACCATCATTTTGTTTGTTTTTGAAGAAAAGCCATGGAATGATGAATGAAAAAAAATGTAAAATGTGGAACAATCTTTTGACATTTTAACATCACACTAAAAATGAGTACAGAAAAAAACCAACAATATTTTATTTATAATCTTATTTTAGTGTTTGTACTACAAATCCTGGTTCTAGAGTTGTTTAAAAGATCATGGGTTTTATAGATGCTCACATGAAAATTAATTTCTTGGATTTTTTTCACCCTTCCACAGAATTGTCCCTTCAGGAAATACAGAAATGTGAAAAAATAAAATAAAAATAAAATATTTTGTTTTGTTTGTTTCTGTTCCTTGATTGTTCTTGTGAATCTACTGCTAACATCAATTCCCCTTCTGAACCATTTCAAAAAGGGCTTGAAAAGAAAATGAAATGAAAAAAGACAAAATAGACCGAATCTCACCACTAGAATTCACCATAAAAATTCCTAAAGCATTAACAGAATTCTTACAAAAATCCCTAGACCAGTTCTTTAGAGAATCAAGTTGTTCTATGAAAAATATGGCAAATGGGATAGAAGGGAAGGTATAGGAGAGAAGAAAGGAAAGGGAAATCAGTTGAGTAGGGTAAATAAATGCATCAAAAAGAGGTTCTGAGGAATACACATAATTTTGTCTGCTTTCGCTCACAATAGAATTTTTAATAAATAAATTTCTTTTTTTGTAAAGACACTTTTTTTGAAACAGTAGATTTAGCCCAGTCATCTGTGTCATTTTTTTTAATAAACTGTCTTTTTTTTGTTTTAAATTCCCCCTTAAATCTGTAAACGGTTTAGATCTGAGTCTCTTGTACATTGTCTTTAGAGTTCATTCGGATCAATAATGGTTCATGCACTGAACTGTGTATGGAATTTATTGTGTTAACTGTTGTTGTGTGGTTGAAAGGAGATTTATAAGAGTTATAGTGGTTTAAGTGCTCATGCTCTATTGCTGGCATGGGCAAATGACTTTCTATAGGTGTATCACCTGTAAGTTCATCATCCACATTAATGATTTCTACAGTCCGTGTTGGAGCATGATGATTTTGCCGGTGATGCTGTTTTCTCATTTTGTAAAAAATGACTAACATCACAGCAGCCATAAGAGTGATTGCCACAAAACAACCAATTATGATTTTGGTAGTCTTCATAACCTCATCTATTCCTGGGATCCCGTTGCTTAAATCTGTCACAGGAATTGTGAATGCTTTTTCCATTGACCTTGTGCTCTGTGGTGTGAGAGAGGTTGTCGCATTAGTGGTATCCCAATCAATAACTGGTGTGGGCCAAACCTGTTCTGTGGTCCGTGCCTCATCCTGAGAAGGTTCCACAGTTTCTACTGTGATGGTTGAAAAATAAGTAATACACTCCTGTGCAGTTACATTAAGAGTTGCAGAAGCTGTTGTATTCCCCACAGAGTTACTCACCAAGCATGTATACAAGCCTGTGTCTTGCGCAGTTACCCTTGTAAAGTTTAATGTGCCATCACTGAGCACAGAAATCCGAACCCTATAAGCCCCATGTGTTATAACAGATCCATTTGGAGTAATCCAAGATATAGAGGTCAGGGATGTTGATGCTCGGCATTTAAGCTCAGCAGCCATGCCTTCAGTGACATTGAGGTCTGTTGGTGGCTCCACAATCACAGGACCATAGCATGTGAAGTAGTTTAGGTCCAATTCACCAATGTATCTTCCTTTCAAGTTGGGAGGTGTGTTGCAACGGGCACAGCATGCAGTGTTGGAGGGTGCTTTGTCTTTAATCCACCAGCTGAGCCATAGGATGTCACAATTGCAGTTCCAAGGGTTATGATGCAAGTGGATTCTTTCCAGACGGAGAGGTGTGAAGAGGTCATGAGGCAGTAGTGTTAGATTGTTGTGGGCCAGATTTATCTCTACTAGTGACTGAAGGTTATCAAAGGCATTCCTTTCAATCACCTGAATCTGGGATTGGATCAGCCACAATTTCTGCAGGTGCATTAATCCTTGAAAAGATCCTGGCTTGATAATAGTTAAGTGGTTCCCAGAAAGATCTAGCTCATCCAGTTTTACAAGTGGTGTGAGGTTAGGAATTTCCCGAAGGTTGCACATAGCAAGGTTCAAATATCTCAAATTGGATAGACCTTCAAAGGCACCTTCAGAGATATATGAAAGCCTTTTTAATTCCCCCAGATCTAACCTCCTCAGGGAAGGAATTCTATTAAAAGCATAAGAAGGAATACTTTCAATGGGGTTGTTTCGCAACCAAAGTTCCTTCAATTTTGACAAGTACACAAATGCCCCATTAGGAATGGTGCTAAGACGATTGTCAAAGAGTTCCAGAGTATTGAGATTAGCCAGACCATTGAAGGCCCCAATTTCAATTGTTCTAATGTGATTCCTGCTCAGTTGCAAAACTTCTAGATGCCTCAGGTGTTTGAAGCTATTCACTTTGATTATTTGAATTTGGTTCTCATGGAGATTCAATAACCGAGTGTTAGTAGATATAGCATCAGGGACCTCTCTCAGATTCTTTCTCACACAAATTACTTTGCTAAACTGATTGCTACAGGAACAGACAGAAGGGCAAGTCTGAGCTCTGACCAAACCAGCAACCACAAGAAGTTGAAGAGCCAGTAGCACTACAAGCAAGGGGTCAAATAGGGCCCTGTTAAACCTAGGACCTATCATTATCTGCTGTGGATGTAAGCTCATCTTGTTCAACATTCATAATTTATTTGGAGTTGGTCCTTCAGGAGTTCCAATAGTCTAAAGAAAAAAGAAAACAGCAATATTAGTATCAAATGTTGCATTTTTATTTCTTACTTATAATTATGCATTCACACATTTGTTTAAAAATATATTTACCTAGAAACAAACTTCTTGGGGATTAATAGTTAATATAAGTTAACAGTTAAAATTACCCTGGGTCATTATAGGTTTTTCTTTTGGGTGCAAAATATCTTGTAAAAGAAAATAAAGCATATAATTAAATATAATTCTAATTATTAGGAGAAATGTCTATTGAAAATACTGTTTTGGCCAAGATTACAGAACTATGAACATTACTTTAAGCCAATTCACTGTTTTCAGCAGACATTCCAGATATACTGAACTTTTACTGATCCAATTTTCAACCACTATTAGGTTGGCTGGGAATTAAGAAAAAGAGTCCAACCCATCTGAAGGTAACTAGCCAAAGACTGAATTAACCACTTATAAAACCATCTGAAAATTAAACTAAATTATCAGAATTATTCATTTCAATAAATCTAAGTCTAATCAGAACACAATTTATATGGCTATTAAAACATTTATAATTAACTTAAAGGGAATGATATATTACTGAACAATTCACTCCTGTAATAACATTATTTAAAGAAGAACATTCAGAACCTTTGTCTGGAATTTATTTTCAGAGATTTTTAATTATTGGATGTACAGGTCAGTTGGAAACTAATATCAGTTTTTAGCAGAACTTCTAAAACTGAAGATGGAGATCCATAACATTAATCTTTGGATAAGGATAAAATGATGACTGAATGATCAAAATGAGATTTGTATTTTTCACCTAGGGTTTGGCAAGTATTTCATATAAGGCAGTCTAGCATCCAAATCTAGCATATCTACCAAAAGTAAAAGATCTGACCAGTTTTTATTTGTTTAACCATCTGGATGCAAGATAAATGAAAAACATGAACAAATAGCTTATGATAGCCCTTACTGCAGAGGGTCCATACCAAACTAACACACACAAATGATGACAGTCTAATAAGACATTGAAAAGTATATTTTTTTATGTGTACTCAAGAGTATGCCAAAGCCTGTCTGCTATTTTACACATGCAAAATTAACAAAAATAGCCCTAAAGCTTATAGATGTAAAACCCTTACCATATATGCTTAGGTTTGAAATTTTTTTAGCAATTATGGATATGGAAAATCATACATAACGGGAAACAGAGATTAAGAGATTGATTGTATATATGTTTCTTAACTGTGTGGTGATGTTTTTAACTCTAGTTCATTAAGCCATGAAATGACCAAAAGTAAAAAATTGAAAAAGCAGATTTAAATGCAGTTTTTAGGCTGTATTCTTTTAATATCTACCCCCACCCCTTATATGTAATTTAGTAAATTTGTATATCATGCTTCCCCATGCTGGTGCTCTTCAGAAGTTTTGAGTGGTGGGTTAAGTTACCCAAAACACATAGTTTTATGGGGAAAAATTTCTATGAATCATATTAGGTTTGCAAATATTTCCTCCAGGGAGGAAAATGTCTTTTGATTATTTATGCAAATGTCCAAAAGCTTTTATTTATTGAATACATCTGCTGATGGAATACTTATTGTTTGCTTACTTCAGGAAACAGATATTAAAAAAAAACTTCAAGTGATTTTATTTCCTCATACACATTGTCTCCAATCCTCATATTTTGACCACTGCAGGACGGAAACTGTCATCAGTAATGTGTCCCAAATACAAAAATAAAGGGTTGGCAATTTCCGAGTTACCTTCCAAAATGCTTCTTTCAGATCTTTGAATAAGTGAAAAAGAACTTTCAACTTTGCAAATTATTATTATCATTCAAAATCTGATTCATTTGTGGTTGTACCTAAATACAGCTCTGGATTCATTTTGAATCTCTTGCTCACTGCAAGGTCCCTGTGCTGTAGAGATTAATGAAATTTCCTATAAATCAGGCCAAAGTGAAGTCTTATAAATTATAGCAAGCTCTAAGCACATTAATAATCCAGAGCACACAGATATAAAATACACATTTGGTAGACAAAAATGCTATCTGCTAAAGGCTTTCCTTTAAAGCTTCGAACAGTTTAATTTCATATCAGAGGGGGAAATCTTGTATTTTGAAAAATATGGTAAATATGTTACTGTTCACATAGCAATCTATTTAGAAAAATAATCAACTTATGAATTTATGCATGTATGAGAATATCGGATAGTTCCTTAGATTTTACTCCTACTGAAAACATGAGTAAACACGGTCATCAACAAACTAACTGGTATCACTTATTTTGACCTTTGAAAAATAACTTCTTTTTCTACCTCATTGCAAGACATTTGAAATCAGGTTTTGTAAACTTGTAATTTCTTCTGATTAGGGGAGTTACAAAGCAGCTGTTTCATTATACTAATGGATGGTTGATCCTTGGCCTATCTAATCCTCATTTCAGTAATTCTTGAAAGGTCATTGATCTTCTGAAGTCTTTTTTCTGTTTTAGATTCCTTAACATTCCCCTTAAGGAATATACATGAAGGAAATAAAACAAATAAGAAAACTAATCACAGAATTCTAAAGAAAACTTCCAGTAATAGAAACATTCTACATATTCAGAGGACAGTGTTTATAGACTATAGAAATATAATGTTTATAGACATATAGAATATCTGTTACAATTACAGTTTATCCAACATAATGTAATTAGAAGGAAAATCACAATTATGTATGAAAGTGGAAATGCTGTTAAGAATCCTCCGTCCAGCAAATGATAATTATAATCTTGTCCTTTGTAACTA
This sequence comes from Pseudonaja textilis, assembly GCF_900518735.1. Next base: position 16,281,767 of record NW_020769309.1, read on the forward strand.
TGGAAACCTTTGGAAGGTAAAATGGAGTATAGATATTTTTGTGGTCTGAAGTTTACAAGCTGTTTATGTAATTATAAATGAGGAATGCATCACTAGAAGAAATCAAATGATTACACTCCCATGACATTTTGAAAATAATGAAATGGTACAGAGAAATAAGTCTTTTTTTTTAAAAAAAAATACTTGTTTTATCAATACAAAACAGTGACACGTTCCATATTTATATTTGGATTTTGGGATTTTTCTTTTAATAGGAGGGACTTCTACAGCCAAAATTAGCAATATGACATTTTGGAATAATGTCTCTCAGCAGCTTCACAGCAATTATGTCCTTTCTGTGCCCAGTGAAGAAAACCAAGGTCAGAGTGTATTTTCAATTAAACTCTGGGTGTTAAAAAGTACAGCACAGTGAGAACTGTGAGCACATTATTACCAGATCTATCACTGCTGAGCAATGAAGAGGTTACAGGCACTTCTGCATATTATATGTGAACATGTGTGATTATTACAATCAGGAAAAAAAAAAGCTGAGGAAACAAGTGTCATAAAATTAAGATCAAAGTTATGTGATCACTCAGAAGAAACCTTAGCAACTGCTGATTGAATAAGCTGGAGTCATTTTTGGGAGTTAGAAAAGCCTGCCAAAGGCCTTAGCACAAAAGTCAAAGATTCTTGTACAAAGGTTGAAGGAACAACTGGTAAAATGCCAGTTAACTTTCTCTAAGTGACAGAATTTATGCTTACAGCAACATGGATGATCAATGCAGCTTGGATCTCTGTAGCGGGATAATGCAAATCTCACTATAGATTTGTAGCCAGAGCTACTTGGTAACATATTACAGATATCTTTTCACAGGAAAAGACATTGTAATACATGGATAAAGAATCTGAGATTAGAATTGCTAAGGAAATCAGAAAGAAGACATCACAAAGCATCCGAAAATGAACATAAAGAAAAATAAGTATATTTAAATATGGTGACTCTCAAAATTGAGGTGGAGGATAAGATGTTCACCCAGTCAATATTACTATTATATACTGTTAAACTATAGCCACTTTACTTTACTGTAAAGTTAAACTACAGCATATATTTATGTATGACAAAGATTTGTGTTCAATTGCATTTGTTCTTTATGCTCACAGATCCTCAAAGAATGCTAAAGTAGTAGTCATGATTCAAGTTCATTATTATTATTTGAGAATACATGTACCTAAATAACTAAAATAGTTTATTACTAGTAGCATTATCATCTACAAATAGAATCAAGGGTATTTTATTTTGCTCCTGCCCTCACAATCCCATACTGTATCTCAGAATGTTGGAATAACAACAAAATATATTTTTCTAGACTTTAATGTATAAATAATGATGCATTTGCATGAGAAAAATATATATATACTGATTTTTTTTTAAAAAAAGGCATGCCTGATCCTTCTATAGTGCTTTTGAAAAAATTATCAAAGAAATTTCAGCAATCTTATCAGCCTTGGGATTTGCGTAAAATTGTTATTATGATTTCCTTGAAGAGAACCTTGAAAATTAGATTTGAATGAAACCTGGTGATAGTTGTTACTAGAAAAATATTTAATTAAAATGACTGTCTAAATATTTAATTGCATCCTTTCATTTATTTATGTATTTATTAGTACATTTCTATCCTACCTGCTTTCTGAGTTATTAAGATTCTTTAGGGAAGCGGGGTCTTCTCATTTTAACCCCACAACAATCATTTTGTGAGATTTTAGTATGAGTGATAGTGACTGGCCCCAAGTTATCCATTCGATATGCTTCTGTAGCCAATACAATATCTGAACCACACCACTATATTCTAGCTCCATGCCAAAATGAACTTTCTTAATACTCATAGAGACAAAATTCAACTTTATTTGGACTAACTCTGCCAATATTTGATTCACAGTTTTGATTTGAAACAAGTTAAATGACATCTAACATGGATTCAGATTGTTGGTTTGGCAAGAAGTCCGGTCAAATCTAATTATCATTGTGAATCTTAGATTTATTGATTTAGTTTGTTAAAAGGTGTTGTTAGACACATTCCTACTATAAACTGTTGATGCATTCTAAAAACACCCAGTTGAATCAGCATTTCAATACACAATCAGTTAAAGGAAGAAATTGATTGAATCACATTCAAACTGAATGTCCAAACTTCAATCTTCAGTTTATTGTCTACTTTTTCTACCATATTTTTTAAAAAATCTCATAGATATTGATATGTTTTGTTGTTACTGTTGTATTAGGAATATTTCCTATGCTTTTCACTATTGTTTTAAAATTTTTATTTTTTACAACAAACATACAGACAAAACATAAAAACATAAAACCCTCTTTCAATTATATACATACAGTGTGTCAGTTGGTTACAACCTTTTGTGCTATCCTTTTTTTTACCATTACCCACAAGTTATATAAATTCTCACCTTATCAATCTAACTTATGCTTATGTAATATCAATTATTAATCATTCATTTGACAAAACTATTCTTCCATCATTCTATACGAGATATTGTAAATTTCATTATGGTTTAATCTTTTACATTTATCCAATGGTTATATATTTTATATTGTATTCTATATCAATCTATTAACTTTTATTATAAAGCTTGCTAATCTATTTCTTTACCATGTCCTTTTATCTAAGCATTGATAAAATAAATCCCATGTCATAGAAAATTGTTTATCTTCTTGTTCTCTAATTTCAAATGTCAATTTACTCATTTCGGCACAGGCCATGATTTTCTTAATAATTTCCTCCCGCATAGAGGTATTTTTTTTCACTATTTTAATGTGTTTCCTACTACCATGTATTCCTTTTCAGATAATTTATCTGAAGGTTCTTCTGAGGTGGAGTAACTGTCTTTTAAATGGTGTTTGTCAATTATTCCAATCCATATATATATATTGGGCAATTTACAACAAATATCAATAAGGAACAGAATAAAAGCAATAATAAAATACAAAATAAATAGGTGTTAGTTATAATGCCCAGCTAGGATCTATCATTAGCAAAATCATGGTGGAATAAATAATGTTCAGTGCCTTGTAGAACATGAAGACTCCAGCTAAGTATGTTCATTATTGGGTGTTGTTTTAGCAGAATTAACAATTAGGTCTGGGCCTTGGTCCATCCTCCCTGTGGTACCTTAGATGAATTGGCTTTTCTTCCTCCTTCTTTTTCTCAGCTTTAATGTATATTCTGACCATTTCCTTCTCATAATCCCTTTCAAGGGGGAAAAAAGATGTAGCAAGCAATTCTCCTACTGTTTATAACTCCCAGTGCTCCAGAATATATGTAACATCCTGGGATCTTAGCTAATGCAGCTTCATCAATTAAGATATTAACAATGTTCACAAAAAGAGGTACTAAACTTTTAGTTAAGAAAAATAAAAGTGCAGTAATTGCAGGAATCAATTATCATAAACCTGCAATGTTTTCATGTTACTAGCATGGCACAATGGAACAATCAGTTGGACCCATAAGGCACCAAGGCAAAAGAAGAGAAGCAGTGCCTGCTGGTACTGGATGCCTTGTGATGCAGGAGATTCATGGCCGCCATCTCTGGAATGGCAAAATTACAGGATGATAAGCACAATTTTAGTACATCATACTGGAGTATTGGAGACCAGCCAAAAATGAATAAGAATTGAAGTATTAAAATGAACAAGAAATGATGGATTGAAAGGATTTTCTTCTTTTTCTAATATAATTATGGCCTGATTAAAAGTCAAGATAGTGGTAGAAATAAGAATACACATCTTTATATAAACAATAAGATGGAAAGATTGGAGATTGAAAGATGGTATTATTAGGTATGTTTAAATAATAGAATGACTGGTACTTGAATGGCGTATTGTGACTTTGAACAACCAAATAATAAAGGATTATGTCTTAATATAAATATGTGTATTAACACTAGGATTAGTAATGGTGACCTGACTAGAAGCTAGAATAGAGGTAGAAATAAGAAATAGGGGGAATATTAGCAGATATAATTTTTATGTAATAGAATATAAGTAATAATTAGATGGAAAGATTAGAAGTTGAAAAATAATATCACTATGTATTCTTAATAATATAATTGGCATTAAAATGGAACATTGAAATATTGAATAACTACTCTAAAACAATCATGCACATCAATACTAGGATTATATAATGTAACAAAAACAACAACAATAATAATATTGCTATTTGTATAAAAATGAATTATAACCAGAGACCACATGTATTGATATTGATGTATGCTTAAAAATAAAAAACTCAATAAAACTTTAAAAAAAAGAATTTCATACTAGACATTGACAGACCTGTGAATCTAAGAGATAGTGACACCAGGAAATACATTGAAATAAAGCAAAATAAGACAGAATAAAAGTCTTTGCATGCAGATCTCCCTATTCCATAGTTGGAATACCAGAAGGTAAAATAATTAATTTATTGTTAATAATCATTTTAATTATATTAAACAATTTAAATGGCATTTGAATTAAATCCAGTTTTTGTCCTAACTCTTGGTTATGCTGCCTCCCTGTATGTTTAGAGCAGTGGTGGCTAACCTTTTTGGGCTCCTGTGCCGAAACTCACTTGCCAGCACCCAGAAGGCAATGCATACCCCTCCAGCCCCCGTGCATGCACCCGCAATGCCTCCCTTATCTGCACTGGGCATGCATGCATCTCCCAGCTGATTTTTGGCCTGGTTGAGGCCTTTTTCGGCCTCCCAAATGCTCGAGGGAAGCATTTTTCGTCAGGCTCATTATCAGAAATACCAGCAGTGACAAAACGACCCTGTTTTTTGGCTCCAAAGGCTGCAGAGGCTTCCCTCGGGCCGAAAAAGCCCTCAAACGGGTCGAAAATCAGCTGGGAGGCATGCGCATGTCCAGTGAGTTAAGTTTGGCTGGAGCTCGCATGCCCGTACAAATGGCTCTGCATGCCACCTGTGGCACCCATGCCATAGGTTCGCCATCATAGGTTTAGAGTGTCTCATGACCCATTATCTAAAGACCAATTATGGTATTTAAGCCTGAAAAAAACTGCACACTTCTTTTTTTAGATAAGATAATTACAACAACAGAGCAGTAATGGAAAAATGCCTTTCATTTTTAATCTGAAAACATCCCAAAGGAATTTCATAAGCTTTCATTTAGCTTAGATATAATATCATGGTATCCCTTCTTTAAAAAGCATCTGTCTCTTGGGAAGAGATTAATATTAGCAACCAAGGAAAATATAACAGCATGGTAGGACTTGATTAAAAATATAAATTATCACAAAAATGTTGATGACCTGAAGTGTTAAAGATGCTGCCTTGGGGTCACATTCCAAAGAAGTCCTTCAAATAGTACAGTGTCCTTTGGCTCTAAGCTGTTGTCCTGGCTAATTAAAAGAGGTAGGGAAGCAGCACTTAATGAATCAAAACATTATTTCCTGCAATTCTTTGCATTCCCTGCACATTGTGATCTTCAAGTGCTGACCAGGCATAATGCTGCAGTTCATTATATGATAAATAACAATTTCAGAGTTCAAGGTTGTGTGTCCACAATTCTGTTACACAAGAAGAAGAGTAACAGGCACGCATGGTAATACCTAATCTATCTATCTGTAGCTACAATGACTCTTGATGTCTGAACCTTGCTATTATGACATTTGTCTTCATGAATCGGGGAGATCAGGGTTTACCTGTAAGTGAGCTTGCTTGGTTAGGCCATCTCTTATCACAAGTGAAGATAAATTGTGTGGCATCTCCGTTATCACACAATATATGGATTAATGGTTGTATTAAAATCCATATTGGTTTGGAAGAGATGTCACCAACACCCAAACACTTTTATTTGGAGAAACACATGTGCCGTCTCCTTAGATAACCAAAGAATAAAAAATAAAACACCATAATTTTGGGTTCAAGGGATCCTTGACCACTTCTACATGAAAATAATGGCTCCCAATGCTTCTAGTAATAGTTTGTTATACTTATTGATGGATATCAAAGCTCAGCTAGACAATTAGTAACATGCATGTGCTCCTACAGTATTTTTTGTCTAGCTCCTGTAGTCTTGGGATGTAGCACTACCAAAAGTCAAGGGGAAAACTGCCAAACATCACCAGCACAATTTAATACTCATTTTGTACAAGAAGTAAGAGGAAAAAAGAATGTAAGCAGTAGCATGAGCACACACACAAATCCCAGCCTTGCCTACTTGCACAATACCATAAAGTCATCTCTTCACCATCTCCCCATGGCCACTGAAGTAAAAATAATAATAAAAGCAAACAACTATAATCAGATATGAACCTTCACTACAAAAAAAAAAGTGTTGTCCCTTAGCTATAAGAATAGTATGTATCATAGGCAACCATAGGAGGATTGATTTGGTTCTTTTGACTAGAAACCAAGCTTTCCAATCAAACCAAGCAAGATCTTTCAGGAGTTCAAAGCAATAATGAGCCAGAAACTATTGCTACACACGTTTACCAATTTCTATACTCACATAAATTCATTGGGTTTTCTATAAGAATATTAGAATACTACAGGAATGCACCTTTCAGTTTAATTAATGATATGCCAAGCATTTCTAATCTAAAACCTCATTCCCCATTCTCCAAAACCAGGATATTAAATCTGCTGCTTTAAATTGCATTTACTTTTGGTTTGCTGTCCAAGTTGTTTTAAACACTCTACAGATTGCTTAGCTATTTTAAAACTGTACTGTGCCAAAAAGCTTTACAGAAATGATTCAGGATGCTTTTTTTCCACGTTTGCTTGCACAAACTCTAAAAAAGGTCCCTTTTTAATTAAATCTAACTAACAGCAGCTGAGAATGGGAAAAGAGCTTGATACAGAAAACCTGTAATGTTTCTCTATTCCTTTTCTATTTATATTTAGAAGTGATAAAAAAGGGAAATGTGAGAAATCACTATGAGAACTAGGAAAGTCTTTCCCTTCCTAAGAAAACTCACAAAACATCATTCTAGGTTGCTTGGTTAGCAACTGTTTCTAATTTTCCTTTCATATGCTGGAATGTGCACCCATTTCCACTTGAATGTGCACCCATTTCTAGGATTCTAAAAAAGAGGAAAGAAAACTTTAAACAGTGTGTCTTAATAGAAGGAACATTATTTTAGATGAGATAGCCATAATTACTCTACAATATGCATTCGCTACATAATTCTCATACATGGGAGAGAACACAGAAGAAATCACCTAGTATTCTATTTTCCATTTCAATTTTGTACATAAAAGGAATAGAGTTGGAATAACTAAAATTACACTCTTTAAGATTGCCCGTTCTAAATACTCATTTTTATTTTTCTGCAGTTGTGGAAATTTTATGTCACTTGATAGATACAAATAATTAATGGTTGCCTGTGGTTCACTACTTTCTCTCTTTCTACTTTTGCCTATCTTTTATCCCATTACTGTCACTTTTAAAATGTTTAATATAATGAATATAAGGCCATTTTTGTTATTAGTTGAACTGTGTCTATCTGTGTGTGTCTGTGCTTGCTCTGATTTGGACATATGGATTGACTGGAAGCATGTCTGGTGCAAACAAAGTTGAATGTCACGAACAGTAACTTTTCCACCATTTATGGGGGGTTGTGGGTTTGTTTTTTTAATTATATGACATTCTTTTTGGATTTCCTGCCATCTTTCACTTCATAACACCAAATATTCCCATCTCTATAAATAGCTATCTAAATCTAAATCTGAATCTGAATCTAAATTTGAATCTAAGTCTGAATCTAAATCTGAATCTAAATCAAATCTAAATCTAATAAATCTATCTAGCTATGTTACTTTGATAGTCTTTACTTCTATAGAGGCAAATGTTAATGTAGATCAGCCTCTTCATTTCATGAGAAGGATGTACACTTTTACATGAGTAAATCTGAAAATTTACTAAACAGACTCTAAATGAGCAGTGAGTTACACATATTCCATTAATGGTGTGTATTTCAGTTGTCAAATCTACATTCAGTAACTTCAAAGTATTTTTGGATCATGTGACTGAAATTTAGAAGCAAATCTACCGATTTTGACCAACATGAAGTGTTTATGTTGGTAGATAAATAAATAGACAAATAAACAAACAATAGTAAACCAACTTTGGCCCTTAATCTCCCATAATCCTTTGCCACATTCTCTCTTCCTTCCGCTCCCATCACAAGAAAGTGCTGATACTTATGTTCTCCCAATTTTGGCAGTGTTATTATGGCACTAGCAATAAGTCTTGAAGTTTGGCCTGAGTATTTGCCAAAATGCATTTAAACAAAAATGACATATTTCTGGTTATTATTTTTGTCAAATTTTATTAAAGCAATAGATTTTCCTTAAGCAATGCATTGCCCAGCTTTGGTCTAATTTAGTTAGCTCATCTCTCCCTTATTTATTTTATCTGAGTCAATGGTGATCTTTGGAGACCCCAGAATAAAATATTTTAGTATGGGATGATATTGCACATATTCCTATCAAGAGTTTAATAGTTTTGCTATTAGTCATGCTTTTTTAAAAAATCAACTTTGTGATGTTTTCTTCTGAACAGATGATCAGTCATCTAAATTTTTCCTTGTTGTGTATAAGGGAAAGGAACTTGGGACATGTACAAATAGAATTTGTAATTGTACAGGTTTTATCATAACATAGATTTTTAATGTTAAAGAAAGGTTTATTATACAGGGCTTGTGAAGGGAAAAAAATTAATGAGTATGGAAAGCCATAGCAATTATTTCCACAACTTAAATTGTTGACATGCCATTTAGGAGAATGCACTCTATTTTGGAGATATTCAGTGTATAAGCCTCTTCATTCGCCAAAGCATGATTGGCAGATAAAGACTTCTGGGATACATTTGTGTAATTTAGATAATCTGGAAGCTTTTAAACTACACTGTAATCAAATATATATTTGCTTTGTGTTAGAACCTACTCCTATAATTCTTTGGGTACAAGCTTAGGATAAACCCTGGAGAAACCTCCGAAGAGTGATGATTAAAACTTATCTAACACAAGGAACTAATTCTCTCCAGGTAATGTTCTATATCTCACTGTTAACATTCTCTTGAGTGTAAGAGTTTAATCTCATAGATGAGTTAGCAATGGAGAGACTGAGTACACATCAAATCAGCTAGAACAAAGTACACAAAGAAACCAGGACTGCATTTATGATACCCTAAATTCAAACTTTCATGCTTCAATCTCTTTACTCACAGGAGGAACTGAAAGATTATGAATCTAAAATAATTCTGCAGAGTACAATTAAAAACGTAGGCTCTTTTATCTGAGTTAAAGTTCCACTGAATTTAGTGTGAAGAGAAAACATGAATGGTATTTTATTTTAATTTATGATATTTTATGCTACTTATTCAATTTGTGTATCCACCCATCTCACCTAAGTGACTCAGGGTGGCTCACAGCAATTAAAAACAGCATCGAAAAAACAGAAAACAAATGTACAATTAAGAAATTAACTTCAGGGAAATTGCAGAATGTGTTTTTAGAAGCAAAAGTTTAATTAAATTCATTTTATTGGACAATAACAGAATGGGGAGTTCGTATATTATTTCCATGAATTTTGAACATCAAATATTTCCTAATAACCTATTGATTTAGCTGCACTTACTTTCTTGCAAACTTGAATAGCATTGAAATGAAAAGGCTAAGCAATTTTGACAATTTCACTTTCCTCTCTTATTATATGCAGAAGTCTACCATTCTAATGGTAGTTAAAATTAACAGTACACATGACAGTAACATATGGACGTCCATGGATCAATATCTGATATTTTCTTCTCTGAAGAAAATGATTAATTAGGCCCAAAGAATATTAAAGCACATTAATTTATATTGATTAACTATGACTTTAGGCTTTAGGGAAACATCTTGATGCTGCATGAATACTTAAAATATATGTCAAGCACCTTTTGAGATTTTCACAAAGTTTGGGTTCTTTACTAAAAATATGAAATAAAAAAATCATAAATGCTAAAAGTGTTCCACTACTTCTATTATCCATGCTTAAACCCAAGAATATTAGATTCAACCTATTTAAGTATTATAGAATTGTGGGTTTTCCCTATCAATACTCATCAATGCATCTTTCTTTTAAAAAAAAATACAAATAGGAATTTTGTCCTGTCCTAAGTCAAGTCCTATGTCTATTGAGTTGTAACTGACATTTTTGGAAATAATTGTATAAACAGTACCTTTATGTGGACCAAATTGTTACTCTAAGTTGTAACATTTATGACTTAAGAAATTGGACAATAAAGATTCCAATCATAAAAGTAAAAGAAACAGGGAGAGGTGTTTGTCTTTGGTCAGCACTGGACAAAATTATAAAAAATAGTATGACATCTGAAATATTCTAGAAGATATTTGGAAAATAGGACAGAAACTAGGATATGTACTGTCAGCAATGATGTCTGTTTTTATTACTGGACTATGTATGTTGTCAAATAAATAATGACAGATTTGAAAGAGAATACCTTGAAAGGTTTACAGGATAAGGGGCTGGAACAAACTTCATTTGATTTGATTGTAGAAAGAATAAAAAAAAAAATGTTAGATATAATGGATTTTTTTTTTTAAAAAAGTGCATGATGAAAGAGATGACAGTAAAGTACAAATACAAATGATGAGCTAAAGGAATGGCCTGGATAATTACTCCTTACTGGGTTTACCAAATACATTTGCTAAAGACTTGAAGAAGCCTTTGAGATGGGAAAAAGAAAAACTGAAAAGAATCAAATCCTATAAGAACACCTGAATCAATTAAAGATCAAGACAGATAGAAGTGAAAGGAAGAAAGTCTGACCAAGGTTAAAATAAGATTTTTTTCTATAACATTTTTTTCTATAAAAAGTCCCTGTATAGACTTTTTGCTTAACACTAGAATTGAAATGTTAATGATTTGTGTATGGCTAGGGGATGGGTTATGGCAGGAGTGTTAAACTCACAGTGTTACATTGTCATCATGTGATGTATCACAACTTTTTCCCCTATTGCTAAAATGGGGGTGACCGTGGCTAGTGAATGATGCATCTGGCCTGAGGGCCATGAGTTGGACACCCCTGGGTTATGGGATAACTGCAAGATGCAAATAGAAATGTTTTTAGCTGTATCTTAGTCCCAAAATTGTTATTCAAGCTAGTATCTATAAAAACACAGCCCTTAACATGTCTGAACTTTTATTTTATATTGCTTATAATGTAAAATGAAAGTGGGGAAATATTTTGAAGTTTTAAGTAGTTTATATAAAACAGGTTTTCATAGACTACAAGCTAAACATGGATCAACATTATCATGCCTGGACTTAAAAGAACATGCAATGTTAACTTGCTTCAGTGTAAAAATGATATAAATAAAACTATAAAAACATATCATTCTGCTTTGAAGAAATAATGAGAAAAAAACTAAAAATATTTAGCAATAAAATGTATTGGCTGTGATAGATTCTCCATTCATCAGATTTCTTATAGGACAAATTTTGTATAAATGAGTTATTTTCACCAAGAGCAGGCTGGGCTAGCTAGCCATTGGCTCTTTCCAACTGTACAATTCTTAATTTTACCTTACATTGGATCTCCCAAGTTCACATCTCATTTCAATAGGATTTTGAAGTGTATCAGAAGATAAATTAGTTGTACTATAAAGGTTTTCCCCCCTCTGTTTAATGGCCCTCTTCTATAAAGGGTCAGTGGGAGGTGGAAAACAAGCCACTTAGAGTTAATTATTAAAGTAAAGCTGAGTCATTATAGCCAATTGCTTATGTGGAATGAAAACATTCCTGGCAAAACTTTCATGAACTTACTGATTAAATTGAACAAAATGTTGTTTAATAAGTATGAATGAAGTAGAATCCTTGTTTTACTGTAACAGGCTGTTTAAGCCATCAGAATTACCTAAAATTTAACTGCAAGGCCAGTAGCAATTGAAGATTCTAATTGTTCTTAGTTTTCATCTGTTTGAGGCTTTGCTAAGATACATGGTTTTTTAATCTTTTTCCTTTTTTTAAATATCCTTGGATGTGCACATGGGTACTCCTAAAACATTTAGTACTATAAAACAAGTGAAAGTGAGAGTCTTGTGTCTAAATGTGAACAGTAGTTCTAATTCTGCCTTAGGCATGAATTCAACTCTGTGGCTTTAGGCCAGTTACTCTCTTAACTCTAGAGAGCTAAAATATGCAGAGAAGAGCATCTATGATGATAAGAGGACTGCAGGAGAAATTCTACCAGGAACAGTTAAGGGAACCAGGTATGTCTAGCTTAATGAAGAGAAGAATTAGGACTGACATGGTAGCTGTCTTCCAGTACGTGAGGGGCTGTCACAGAGAGAGGTGGAGGTCAACTTATTCTCCAAAGCTCCTGAGTGTAGGACAAGAAGCAAAGGGGGGAAGATTGTTAAAGAGAGAGCCAACCTAAAACTAAAGAAAAAAATCCTGACAGTGAGATCAATTAACCAATGGAACATCTTGCCTCTCTGAGTTGTGGATGCACCATTGCTGAAGGTTTTCAAGAAAAAAAATTGACAACCATTTGTCTGGGACGATAGAAGGTCTTCTGCCATAGATAGGAAGTTGGATTAGAAGACCTTCAAGGTCTTTTCCAGCCCTATGATTCTATGAGTGTCATTTGTGAAAATGTTGCAAAGAAAACAGCAGGTACTTGTTCTGTAATTACCACAAGTCAGGGTTGATTCAATTGACCAAGCTTACTTCTAAGTCCTCTATACTTTAATTGAATCCTGCAGGTTTCAAATAGGAAACACTATTCAAAAGATGTACAAAATGGGAACTAAAGTTTCATTTTTCAGATCCTTTTCAGTTTCATGTACCATAAGTATTTTTTCTTCCCAATTTTCATACTGATATTGTCATTGTCACATTACAAGTAGTAGATGTGATTAGAAACCCTACCTCAAAATGAGCCAATTAAAAATAGCATAAATATGTTTATTGAAACAACTAACATAAGATTAAGTTTGCTGACTTCTACCACCATAAATGGTAAAGTTCTGATCTATTTTATCTAAAGCTTGAAATAAAAAAGCAAATATAGAAACAATACCATGCTGTCAGAAAATAGAGCAATCGAAACACACTGTAGAAAGATTGGGGGAGCAATGATAGGTAAGATAAGCATCAAAGTTATTTGATAAGATAAGCATCTTGAGATGAGTATCAAAATAAACATAACTTCTTATATATCTAATTTTATTTATTTATTAGATTTATATGGTACCCATCTCATTCTGAAAAGTGACTCTGGACTTTTACCCTCACATTTATTTTCACATACTACCAGGTGTTTCAACCACATATCTTTTCTTTTAGTGGAATAGGAACTGTACCAGTCTATTCCATTAACTAGATCACACTAATTACAAACAGGCAAATATGGGCTGATTCAACTTCTTCCCTGTTCATGTTATTTCCCACACTGGCTCTTCTCTCTATTGATTGCTGGCCAAAATAAAAAAAATCCTCAGCTATACTCCCTGGAGTATTATCCTCGGATTATAGATTACAACCAGGTGAAGACCATTAAAACAAGAAATGACTTTAAAGTTAATATAAAGCATTCTCAGATATTTGCTTACAGTAATATTAACTCCAGAATTAATTAGTTTACCACTATAACATTTGTGTTATACCAACAGATATGTTTGATGGCCTTATTAAACGAAGATAGGCAGATAAATAAATAAACTGACCATTAATGCTTGTCTTGGGTACTGCTTTGTCCAGATTCAGAGAGAGAGGGGGAGAGAGAGGGGGGGGGAGGGTGGTTTCAAGCATGTTTATTCCACACAAGCAACCCCATAGTCCTTACCCAGGTCCAACTCTGTGTGTATTCCTTAGAGTAAGTTGCAAACTATCTCTCCAAAAAACACTAACCAGACATAGCAAAAGCAATGGGAGTACAACAAACCTCAGTCTTTTATGCACCTAAGGCACAGGGACAGCACCCTTAAGGTAAATTCAGAACTCCCAGCAGGACAATAGAAAGGTGAATCTGTGAGCTTCAGGCAAGATCACAGCAAAGTGAATTAATAGACTCCAAGTAGGGTGACACCATCTGCCAATTGCAACTCCAGGACTCCAGGCATAGGGAAGGCAATTTGGCTTCAATAGGTTCAAGGCATCACAAAGGTAACACAACTCCTACAGGTTCAAGCTTGAAGATGGCAACTTGACTTCAATGAGTGCAAGGCACAACAATGGCAATATAGTATCAATGAAATCAAGGCAACAATCATTCATGGATGGATGGATTACGAATTGTCTCTGACAGCTACCAGGTTACAACAGCTGAGATAAATAGGTACCAACCAATGCTCCTCATTAGGAAGGACAGGTTGCCTCTTCATGAGTAGCTTCGCTGACCTCTGTTGCACCTCCCTCTGATCATCTCTGTGCAACCTGAGATCAGATCGGTACAGCAATTCCTACTTTTCTGTGCTGACCAGCTGCAGCTAAGCCTCTTCCCCAGCCTGCTCATCCAGCCACTGTATCTTATTCCTGGCACAGATTTGCTTCAACCATCCATCCAGAGCCTTCCATGTTCCGTGATGCTCCTCATAGCCCATCTCCAGTATCTTCAGAGCCAGCTCTTTCTGGTTGTCCGAACTGGAGCCAGAGGGTGCCATCATACTTACTTACAATTGTAGCAAGAAGAACCTGAACATATAGTATATTGTGTTCAAGCTTGGCAAAATGTGTTATAATGATAGGATTCTAAGCTGTGCCATTTGATTTTAATGCCTGATAAATTTCTCATTTATTTCTCACAGGGAAGAGGCTTGTGGAAAGATGTTAATGGGAATAAACCACATCTTCTCAAAAAAAAAAAAAAATGAACCATTCGTGTCTTCTAAGGCTGTGAAAGCATCTTTGTTGTTGCCTGTATTAAATACACATAAAAATGTGGAAATTCATAGTAGCATGCTTCATGAAGCATTTTAGAATACCTTGTGCACCTTCACAGTAAGAAAGTCTATGTGTTTCTTAACTGTATAGAAAAACACAGTAATCTAGATGATTCTGGCTGACTATAAATTCTTAAGTTGTTTTGTTCGTTTCCTTGTTATTTAGTGTATTATAAGGAAGTGAAGAAGAGCTATCACTCATGCATTAATGCACTGCTTTATCACTGTAGCAAAAGAGGTGATTAATACTTTCCCATTGTTTTAAGTTTATTCAGCAATAACAGCATCATTCTAAAGTGATTATTAAATTTCTCCCTTTTGGGGAAGTTGTTTATTCCAAATAAGAAGATAATAAAAGAACCATATATTTTCTTAAAAAAAGATTGAGATTGTATTGTTTTTAGAATCCAAGAATATCCCTGTTTTTCAGTTTGGTTTGGGTGTTGTAATTGGAGCTATCTTTTGTCTTTAATTTCACACTTTACCTATATACACAACTAAATTAGCCCTCTCATCATGCAGAGAACAGGCACAATAATTTCTACAGTGCCACTGCAATTAAAGCAACAACAACAAATGCAGAATGCTCCCACACAATATAATAAGCCAAGGATAAATTTAGAATATTAGTATGTTTCACAGCAATATCTTCAGAATTTTCTTTCATCTTTCATGGTATCTAATACCCAGTCTGCAGATCTAGTGAATAAACAGTACATTTATATAATGTTTCAATGAACAATCTTACATTTGTGGGTAGCCCCAAACATTTGAATTTCCATGCTCATATGACTAAGGCATAGCTGGAGATGCTGTATATGCAGGGGTTATAGACACATATCCTCTCCCTTTCTATTAAAGAGAAAAACTTTGTATTATTAAAATAAAGACTGTGAGAACTGACCTTGAGTTCATTTCATCTAAAAGCAACATCAAAACTAACTTAACTCAAGGAGTCTGGAGGATATTTTTCAGGTTAAAGAAATATATGAAAATATGAACAGCTATCTCTGAAAGGGTGGATTAAAATAGAAATATTATATAAGGTTAGTTTTTATTTTAATAAAAATAAATTAAATTTTACTTCAGTCCAACATTTTTTGCTTGTACCTTTGCTTTCTTACCTTTGCTTTCTTTCTTAATATCAAAAATGCCGTGCCAATGTGAAACCACTTTAGAAAATAGTTGACTTTAAAGTAGGAGTAGATCAGTATGTCTCCTGAGACATAAACAAAGTTCTTAGTAACATCTGTCTGACCATCTCTAAAATCAGAATGTTACTTTAATGGAATAATAGAGTTGGAAGGGACCTTGGAGATCTACTGGTCTAACTCTCTACTTGAGTAGGAAACCTTATACCATTTCAGGCATCCAATCTCTTTTTAAAAAGCTGCAGTGTTGGAGCACCACAACTTCAGGCAGCAAATTGTTCTACTGATTAATTGTTCTGTCTTTTTTGTTTGATTGATTATATTTTATTCAATAAAAGTTTTATTTTTTGTTTTCCTCTTTTAACAGAAGCATCTCTTATCTTTGGTCCTACTCATTTATGTCTGCTCAGACCCTCATTTAAAATATTGGTATGGCAAAGAAACTTGAATGCAAATACACCGTCCATTCCTCTGCTAAACCCTCATAGGATTTATGCAAAAATTAAAATATTTCTGATTTCAGCAGTTCAGAAATATCCAGCTTAAATGGAATAATAAAAGTTTAAATGTAGAAACCTATATATTAGAACTTTGCAAAAGCCTCAGAGAGGCCCTTTAGCAATCTGAACTGACTTCTGTGGTATATGCAGTTATGATGATCAGTCTCTGAAGACACCATAATAAGCTTATTTTGTTGCTTGTATCTTTGCTTGTTTACAAGATCCATAATGCTGTGCCTCATGCAACTTGAAAACAGTTTAGAGAAGAATTGACTCTAAATTAGGAGTAGACCAATAATGTTTTGTGGTTCTGCCCAGAATCTTATATTTATCTCTCTCTATATTTTTATAAATCCTTTTGTGTCATGATCTGTAATTTAAACATCTATCTTTTTTACCACTGAATCAATTTTTCCTTTCTTTCCTTCCTTCCTTCCTTTCTTCTGAAAAAGAAAGGGAAGTAGGGGGTTATTTTCCTAGCCACACATTTCAGTGTCACAGGCCCCAAAAGTGATCTTATAGATTTTCTTTTATTACAAAAGGTGTTTTTTTTTAGCATTAATGAAGAAGCAATAGAATAACAGATAACAGATAATCAGAGTTGGAAGGGACCTTGCAGGTCACCTAGTCCAACCCCCTGCCCAAGCGGGAGACCCTACACCAGAATATTTGGTGCTCTTCAATGTAAAGTAACCATTCCAATTCCATCTCTGTTCACTAATTCCAAGAATGTCAAGTTCAGTTTTTGATAAAACTGTGTACCTTTCGTTGTTAAGAAAAGTTTGATGTGGCAAAAATATTTAGAGCAATGGTACATGGAATGTCAGAAAAATGTGAGAACTGTGAAGCAAGGCAAAGTGATATTGTCAGTGAAATATCTTGATCCCAAAAATCTAGTTTGTAGCTCAAAAATGACTGTTTTGAAGATGAAATGGGACATTTCTGCATGGAATTTGCTTTTTGCACAGTTGGATAGCTAGCTATACAGTTATTTTTTTATTAGACTTTAGGGCATAGCAATCTTAGGACTATAATTTACAAAACTAAAACATCAGCAGCACAGCAATATAAACCACACAGTAAAAATATAACAACATTATCATTAATGTAAAATTAAAACAGTACCTTGATAACAATTAGCAACTGCAACAATGCTATATTAATACATTAAGAACACTCAGTAGTGTTCCATTGTGACCAACTTCCAAAAGTCAGCAGGGCTGGAAAGAACTCAACACTTCTACAGGAGGCTACTCCACAAAACAGAGGTCACAACAGACAGAGATCTTCTCCTAGCCTTAGCAACCTTCATTTCAAGGTAGTGACAGTAATTCAATTTGGGACAAAAGAGAATATATCAGAAATTAAATTAGAATTATTTATTTTAAAGAGAGAACCGAGTAGCAGAAATTCTTATCAATGATTACACTGATGTTTAAAAAACAGGTCAAACGTTTGAAGATTAAGTGGGGCAATTGCTGAAATTATTGACAAATCCCCCCTCTTCCCCCTTGTAATTATGATTTTAAAAAATCCAGATCCCAAAGGACAAAATTTGAAACAGGCCATCCAAATGCAGAAACAATCTAATCTTCTGTGATTGATTTTATAAGTTAACATATTCTCATACATTTTTATATGCATATATTGCAAGATAAATACAACATACAGGGTTATGAACAAAACCTTGAAGTGGGGAAAACAACCTGTTGATTAAGTCACCAATTTGTTTCAGGACTGTCATACAGGGGTGGGCTTCAAAAATATCAGCAATTGGTTCTCTACCTGGTTGTTGGATGGGTGTGGCCATGGTGGGTGTGGCCTAGTCGATCTTCTGCACCATGGTGGGAGGCCCATTTTTCATTCTTGCTAGGCTTTGGAGGCTTTCCTCAAGCCTCCGGGAGGGCAAAAACAACCTTCCCTGGGCTCCGGAGACCCTCCGGAGGCCAGAAATGGGCCCATTTCCAGCATTCCAGAACTTTCGGGAGGCTCATTTTTTGCCCTCCCTGGACTCTAGAGGCTTTCCTCGACCCCTCAGGAGGATGTAAATGGCTTCCTCCTGGGCTCCGGAGGCCCTCTGAAGGCCGGAAATGGGCTCATTTCTGGCCTTCCAGAGGCCTGGTTTTTACCCTCCCCAAGCCTCCATGCAGGCCCTGCACTTACCTGGCATTGAAATGGGACACGTGGGTACTCTTGGGAGCGGACGGGTGCATTGGGTGCAGCCAGCTAGGGGTAGGGATTTTCTGGTTTGGTGAACCAGCCATAAAACTAGCTACAAGTTATTTTATGATATCAACCTATCCCTGCTGTCATATGACACAGTGATATATGGTAGATCATTGGGAAACTGGGAAGAGAGACACTGCCAAGGGAACGGTCAGGTGAGAGGCAGTACAGCCTGCAACAGGGTAGGGCAACAGGTTCAAAAGAGATCCTTTCTAGTTTCTCAGCCTGTAAGGGAGACAAGGTTTGTGTGATGGGGAAAATTGTACTTTCTGACTTGAAAGCTCTTATCAATGTAGCTTTACAATAATGTAAAATTAGCCCATCTGGTTGTGATTCTAATCTGGTTTATCTTGCAAGGACAACATCAATCTTGCAAATCTCAAAGTATAATTCTCTCTAACCCCCCGCCCCCCAATCTCCTTTACAGTTTGAAATACTAGGGAGGGTATCTTCTGTGCCTATTGCCCCACCTACTATACAATTACAGGCTATGCTGTCTCTTATCTGACCCTTCTTTTGCCATCATCTCTTTACCACGTGTATATAAAATATAATATTAAGAAATATAAAAAAAACATGCTTCCCTGCTAAGCACAAATTCGGAGAACCTTATAGCCAGGAGATATTTTAGAATATTTTTCTCTGCAGAAACATCTGTACTAACAATTTTTAAATCAAAGGCACATCATTATGTCTTCCCTGAAATTAAACTAATTTCAGCATAGTGAACCAAAAGAGAATGTTTCTAATTAGTGATACTGCAAAAGGGAAGAATTCCATTCAATCCCCAGGTAGCATCAAAATCTATAACCGGTGTGTTTAATTTTTGCTATAAGTGATTGACAAATGGTGCTTTAAGAAAATGAAGCAATTAGCTCACAGATTTAGTTACTGAAGCTGATTTGTATCAGAAAATGTGAGTTCATCTGTTTTACTGCCTCAGACAATGTGTTTAATGGTATTTGGGCCCCAGTGAAGTAGCTGATACCTGAGCAACATTAAAAATTCAATCACTCTCCACAAAACATAAAATGCCTATTGCTTCTGAAACAGCATCCGGATAAAGCAAATGTGCTGCCATTGCTTGACTACACGGAGCACACACATACAGTGCAATGAATATAGCATACAATTCAAAATAGGAGAAAAAATATAGGTCCACTTTATTCTCCAGTGATATACTTCTTAGAGAGAAAGGAGAAAATGGAATCTGAAATTTAATTCAGAACTGAGAAACCGACAGCCCAAAGGTCACATGCTTTTCCCAGAGTCCTTTAGGCAAATCTCTATTCCTCCTCCACCTCCTCAAATAATCCCATCAAAATTTAGTAGAAAATCATCCAATAATAGAAGGATTGCCATCAATTCGTTTTTATATAACAAATAACAAAAAAAACAAAAAAAAGTGTATTATTATCTTCAGGAATCCAAGCCCAAATCACTAAGGTGACATCAATCCAATCACCTGGTGCATTAGAAATAAGATTCAAAAGATTCAGAAATAACTGTTCTTAAAAGATTGCGTACTGCTGGTTTAGCTAATGATGAACAAATGCTTTGGTTTCTTAAAGAGAGAATCTGGGTGTGGTTAATCTCTGTTCTGTGCTCAGCTCTAAAGTGAAAGAGAAACTGACTTGCTTCCCATCTAAACTGAAAGTAATCTGTTCTGAGTCCTCTGAGCTGCTGCTTGTGTTTGGGTTATGTTACATTGAAATAATCTACAAATGGCATTGTAAACTTTACTCATATTAATATGTTTATAAAGAAGTTAATGATCCTGCTGAATGGCTCTGTATGTTTTCTAGACTTGAATTTCTGCTGCAAACTCTACAAACTCTTGGCAGTATAATAGTCTGCCATATAGCAAGTGTCACCACTACCTTCTACCTATAAAAGTGGACATTTTACTATTGGGAAAATATTATAGTCATAGAAAGGAATGGTGCCAATTAGTTTGCAAACTATAACCCTTTCCTTTTAAATAGCAATTTCATTAACTATTATAATTACAATAGTAAAAACTAATATAAGTTAAAAGTTAAAAGAATAGAAAGTAAGAGTTGTAGGTGAGAAAAAGAAACATTAAAGAGCAAAAAGTAAAAATATAGTGATTTTTATCTTTATCATAACAAAGTATAAACAAATGTAGTAAATTTTTATCTTCTCCTAAAATGCAACAAATGATCTCTTCTTCCCATATTCCATCTATAAACAAATTTGTAAAGAAGCATCATATCAGTGCTAGTGAGTAAAAGTCCATTAAGAATTACCAAAAATAACATACCTATTTCAACTTTGATCAAATGAACCAATTTTATATTCCTTCCTTTTACAAGAGTCTTTAAAACCTAAATAATTTTCTTTTGTAAAGCTAATACAGGAAAATTATCTAGGCAACTATCTTAAATTTATTCTTTGTATATCCTTTTTAATTACATATTAAAAGATCAGCGGTTTGTTTTGCATGTCCAGTGTAACATCGTTTTCTATGTAATTGTTTTAACCTGTCATTTCTAAATCCACTTATGTCTCCTTCTCAAACTTATCAGATAAACCTTGTTCAATTTCCAGAACATATTTTAAATACAGTCTCTCTACAGAAGCAGATGCCCCAGTTGACATTATTAATATTAGTTTTTGAATCCATTGTTCAAAAATATAGTTCAATATGATCAATGTTAGAATAGTTTTCTCTGTTCAGCAATTGTACATTTGATTCCATGTTTTCTTCTTCTTTAATAATACTATTTAGTTCCCTCTAATCTCCAAATTTTATAACCTTATTTTATTATTTTTTAAGTTAAAAGCATTTTCCCATAGGAAGGTTTCTTTATAATGAATTTCAAAATCTTATTTCAAAATTTTCATGGAGCATCCAGTCCATTTGTAACTTTCTAAAATCAAAGTTTCAACCATCCTTTTGCAACTTACCCCCTCCCCCCAATTAAGTTCTTAAACTGTATTAAAATGAACTGTATTCATTTGCTCAGTATTAAAGGGAAACTCACCTAGTACTGTTAAAGATTGTTAACAGAACATTGTTAGGAAAAAATATCCAAAAGTGATTAGAAAAGGTACTATGAAACCAAATGTATTTTTGAAAGTGACAGCCATAGCTTATGGAAAAGGGAGAGAGAGAGAGAGAGAGAGAATGAGGGAGAGAGAGAATGAGATAACTGTTCCTTGTCTCACAGAGTTTTAAACCCTCCAGAGACCATTGCCTTGTTCTCTTCACAAGTTGCATGCTACTTAATTTATGCTGCCTAAGAAAGTAAAAATAATCCAATTGACCCAACAAGGAGGACATTGATAGTTAAAATAATTCTTAAAAATATTGAATGACTTTTTCAAGCCCCTAATTTATTAGTGTGACAGATTTTTGGAATTAAATTTCAAAACTCTTCCCAAAAGAGAAATTTCTTATCTTTTATTTCCCCTTCCCCATGAAATAGATCATTTACAAACAATCTAAAATAGGGAGACACTGCAGTACATATTTTTTTACAAGAAACTCCATATTAACAAGTCTTCCTAACCATAATTAGGAAGGCTGAAATGCTGTCATAACATTCACCATTTTATGACTGTAGAAATATGCTATCAGTTTCCAAGAATAGCCTCAGGATGGACACTTCTGTTACAATCCATTACATTATTTTAAACATGTATATATCCTTATCAAAGTTCTGCAGTTACCATAAATTGTTCCTTCAGAAATGCATTATTTGAACAACAAAGATTCCACACCATGGGGCTTGCAATCAGCAATAAGATAAAATGAATTTACATTAAGAGATCAGTATGCCAGTTTTCAAATTATATCTTAAAATGGAACTTACTATATTTCTTAGAATATTTAATAAAATAGGAGATGACAGTTTTCCCTTCATTTTATATTTCTTGACTCATACATGCTACACATATATTTGATTGCATTTCAAATTCCCAGAGATGGTAGGAGGAGCTGCTGGCTGCTTGTGAAGGAAACAGAGGCTGAGTAGAAAGGAGAAAGACAGTGGCCCATGCACCATTAGGTGCGCGAATCACGTAACTATAAACCAAGAATACCAATAAGACATTTAGGGTAAGTGCGCTTGAGATTGTGATTTTATTTTATTTCAAAATGACCGGCTTAGTTCAGTGTAATACTTGTTTTACAGCTGTCTTTCGCAGTATTCTTTTCAAACTTGGATACTGTCCTCTTTGTAAAAAAATTACCAGTCTACATGGAAAGATTACCTATCTAGAATCTCTAATCTGTGCTCTCCGAGCAGAAATTAGGTGCCCAAATCAGCCATCTATTGAGCTGCCGTGCTACCAGCCTCCACTACCACAAAGATCCTACAGAAAAAGGGCAGTATGGACAACCGTGGGATCTGACAGGGTGAGAGCTGTGGACCATAAACACAAAGCTTTTGCTGTGTTCCAGCATAACAGATACAGTGCCCTTGCTGACCTTAATACGGACACTAAAGTGACAGGTCAAGGTGATAATGATAACTCAAGTAAGCCGGGGATCATGGTCCTAGAAGAAGAACTTGTTTTGGAAAGGAGAAAGTGAATCAGGTATTACGCACCAGTCACACAAAAAGAGCAAGGCATCCAAAAAGAGAAGCCACCTTCTGGTTGGGGATTCAACTGTAAGGGATGTAAATTTAGGAAAGGATACTGAGGTTTTGAAAGAGGTCAGTGTCTACCAGGTGCTACTGCCAGCAGAGACAAGAAGCGTATTCTTAAGATAGTCAAGAATGCGAGCAAAGTCTGTGATGTTGATGCTATTATACATCTTGGTACAAATGATCTATCCCAGAATGATGTACTTTCTGTTCAGAAAGACTTCCAGAACTTGGGGTATGAACTTAGTACTATGGGCTGTAGGCTTATCTTTTCAGAGGTTCTACCAGTATACAAGGATCAAAAAGGGAAAGGGCAGCATGTAGCAGAGTTTAATGTGTGGCTAAAGGAATGGTGTAAAAGGGAAGGCTTTGGGTATTATTAGTCATGATGTCTGAAGCTGCTCCAATGAAAAACTGTACAAAAGAGATGGTTTGTATCCATCAAAGAAAGGGACTGGGTTACTTGGCATTAAATTCACAGATTTTTAAACTGAATTAAACTGATTTAAACTGAACAGAGGGATGGTGAATTAATGGATTCAGAACATTTCTGTCTCCAGCAACCTAAAACTAATAAGGATACCAGAAATAGATGTTTGTGCAGGTAAGATTATCAACCTTGATGCCAACGAAAACCAAACATTTAATAGTGAGTGCCATACTATGTGCGCTAATCAAACAGGTGGCAAGAAAGTTGGGACAGGAAGGCAGAACACAGGTTATGCAGACAGTAAACACAGTGTCAGACATAAAGATCTCAAGTGCCTATATACAAATGCACAAAGTCTGGGGAACAAACAGGGTGAACTCGAACCATGAATACATGAAGGTAAATATAATATAGTTGGAATAAAGAAGCTTGGTGGGATGTAACCCATGACTGAAACATACTGGTAGAAGGATACAAACTATTCAAAAAAACCAGACCCTATAAAAGGAGGTGAAGTTGCACTGTATGTAAAGGACCACTATATTGCTACAGAAGTGCATGAAATTAAAGATAAAAACCTCCTAGAATGCATATGGGTTAATATAAAAGAAAAAAAAAGAATGATATGGCCATAGGTGTATATTATAGGCCACCCAATCAAGTAGAAAATATAGATGTCCGTTTTGTCAGCCAACTAACAAACATATGCAGGAAGCACACAACAATAGTCATGGGAGACTTCAATTATCCTGATATCAATTGGAAAACTAATTCTGCACCAAGTGAGAAATCAAATAAGTTCCTAACCAACCTAGCTGACAACTTTGTTGTCCAAAAGGTAGAGGGTGAAACTAGAGGGACAGCCATACTGGACTTAATTCTTACAAACAGAGAAGAAGTGATAGAGGGAGTTGAAACTGCAGGAATCTTGGGTGAGAGTGACCATGTCATACTAGAATTCAACATAACACAAACACAAGCAACAGAATATAATGACACCAGAGTGTTGGATTTTAAAAGAGCTGATTTCAATAAACTCAGAACTTGGGAAAGATTCCATGGATGAAAATCCTAAAAGGGAAAACAACTCAAGAATCTTGGGAAACTGTAAAAAATATGATCATAGAAGCCCAGACCAGTACAATACCATTGAGAAAGAAAAACAAGAAATCCAAGAAGAAACCAGCATGGCTACACAAAGATCTCTCTGACAAACTAAAAGAAAAAAAAGGACAAGTACAAAAAATGGAAAGAAGGACATACAACTAAGGCAGAATTTCAGCAGATAGCCAGAATCTGCAGAGACAAAGTCAGGAAAGCAAAGGCTCAGAATGAACAAAGACTGCAACAAAAGTCAAAGATAATAAAAGTTTCTTCAAAATATAAATAACAAGAAAAAAAATCAAGGAAACAGTCGGTCCACTAAAGAGAGAAGATGGCAAGGAAGTAACAGGCAACAGAGAAAGCAGAACTGCTTAACTCATTCTTTGTATCAGTCTTCACACAAAAAGAAACTATAGCTCAACCCACCAAAAACATAACTGTAAAAGACAGACCAGAAATAAAAGTTAGAATAAGCAAAAAAAAAAAAATAGTAAGAGAACACCTGTCTGATCTTGATGAACACAAATCACTGGGGTCTGATGGATTACATCCCAGAGTTTTAAAGGAGCTGGCAGAGATCATCTCAGAACCACTGTACTATATATTTCAAAAATCCTGGAGCACCGGGGAACTACCAGAGGGCTGGAAAAGAGCAGATGTGGTTCCCATCTTCAAAAAAGAAAGAAAAAAAAAAACAGACCCAGGAAACTAGACAAATCAGCCTAACATCAATACCTGGGAAAATACTGGAAAAGATCATAAAAAACAGATCTGCCAACATCTAGAAATAAATAAAGTAATAACTAGCAGTCAGCACGGGTTTGTTAAAACAGATCATGCCAAACCAATCTTATTTCATTCTTCAACACAGTGACTAAATTAGTAGACCAGCAAAATACTGTGGACATAATATACTGTATTTAGATTTCAGCAAAGCATTCGACAAAGTGAACCACAACCTACTTTTTAGTAAGCTCAAAAAAAGTGGAATAGATAGCACCACCACTAGATGGACTCGCAACTGGCTGGCAAACTGTACTAAACGAGTAGTCCTTAATGGGTCTAAGGCCACAAGGCCTTAATGGCCACAAAGTTCCGTCTTAGGCCCAGTACTCTTCAATATCTTTATTAATGACTTAGATGAGGGAACAGAACGGGAACTTACCAAATTTGCAGATGATACTAAGCTGGCAGGAATAGCTAACACCCAAGAAGATAGGCTCAAGATCCAGATGGATCTTGACAGACTAGAACACTGGGCCATATCTAACAAAATGAAATTTAATGTAGAGAAAAGTAAAGTCCTACACTTAGGCAAGAAAAACCAAAAGTACACATACAGACTGGGTGAAACCAGGCTCAACAGCAGTAACTGTGAGAGGGATCTTGGAGCCTTAGTGGACAACCAGCTAAATATGAGCCAGCAGTGTGCAGCAGCAGCCAAAAAAGCTAATGCAATCCTAAGCTGCACTAACAGAGGGATACAATCGAGATCAAGTGAGGTACTAATACCACTCTATAATGCCTTAGTAAGACCACACCTAGAGTACTGCATCCAGTTTTGTTCACCACATTATAAAAAAGATGTTGAGACTCTAGAAAAAGTACAGAGAAGAGCAACCAGGATGATTAGGGGGACTGGAGGCTAAAACATACAATGAACGGTTGCAGGAACTGGGCTTGGCTTGTCTAGTAAAGAGAAGGACCAGGAGAGACATGATAGAGGTCTTCCAATATTTGAGGGGCTGCCACAGAGAGGAAGGGGTCAAGCTATTTTCTAAAGTGCCTGTAGGCCAGACAAGGAATAATGGATGGAAACTGAACAAGGAGAGATTTAACCTGGAAATAAGGAGAAACTTTCTGACAGTGAGAACAATCAACCAATGGAACAGCTTGCCCTCGGAAGTTGTGGGAGCGCCATCACTTGAGACTTTCAAGAAGAGATTAGACTCCCATTTGTCAGAAATGGTGTAGGGTCTCCCGCTTGGGTGGGGAGGTTGGACTAGATGACCTACAAGGTCTCTTCCAACTCTGATTATCTGTTAAATACCAGCTGCAGTATATCTAATCTGGAACCAATTACACTTTATATTTAGGGAACCAAG
The DNA here is from genome assembly GCF_900518735.1 of Pseudonaja textilis. Next base: position 16,308,847 of record NW_020769309.1, read on the forward strand.
AATGTTCCCATAAATATCTTAGCATTGTGTACAATGAAACTTTTTCAAGAAAACAAAAATACTTTTTTAAATTGTTCATAGGGAAATTCATATAGGTGATAGATAGATAGATGATAGATAGATAGATAGATAGATAGATAGATAGATAGATAGATAGATAGATAGATAGATA
>NW_020769309.1:16309028-16396012 GCF_900518735.1 Pseudonaja textilis
ATAGATAGATAGATAGATAGATAGATAGATAGATAGATAGATAGATATCCTCTAATAATTCAACAACTTCCTAGAATTTATAATAATTCATCCTTTGCAACACTGCTTTTATAATCAATATAGCGTACCTGAATGAATTACATTCACAGAAATCAAAAAGGCCACCAACAATTTTTGTGCAGAAAAAAATAAAACCTTGCAAAAACTTAGGACAAAAAATTGTATAAAAAGTTTCCAATAAATGTTTTTGTTTTATAAAAAAATAGCACCAGTTTTTAGTCTGCAAAGAGCTTAAGCAAGAGGTAAGGACATCTTTGGAATCTGTTCTTTATAACTTTTCTCTGAACTTTGAACTCATGGCCCTGCCTAAAAATGTAGACCCTAGAAATCGTAGAAGGTACGTGAGAATCATTTGTTAATGTGAATGCTTATATCTTTGGGCTCTATCTTACAACTTCATTTTCCACTTATATGGCAGTTTAACTTGCTGTAAAGTTGCTGTAAAGATAGAAACTAGATAAATGGCAGAAACTGGGATACAAATGTTAAACCGACTACGTCAACTGCATATAAATAAAATTTGTATAGAATGTTTTACAGATGGCATTTTGCACCAACAAAATTAGTGAAAATTATAAGAATAGATCTACTAAATGTTGAAAATGTAATCAAAGATCTGGTTCATATTACCATATGTGGTGGAAATGTCCACAAGTTAAAAAATATTGGATGAAAATACATACCTGGTTGAAAAAAATGATAAAACAACATTTAGATATGAAACCAGAGATATTTTTATTGGGTATTCTATTAGAAAAAAAATATGATAAAGAGCCTATATACTTGATTTTACATGTACTAACTTCAGCTAGAGTTGTATATGCTCAACAATGGGAGTATGATGAGATCCTAACAGATGAGAAGGTAATTAAGAAAATATTAGAATGTGCAGAAATTGATAGGACAAAGAAGAAACTAAATACTTTTTGACATGGGACATTTTGTCGATGGCTAGACAATAAAAACAGAAGTTAGAAAGAAAGGGACATAAAAAGGATAAATGTTAAAATGGAAATTTGTTAAAATGGACAAACAAATTATTATTGTTACTACAGTATTAATGTTAATTGTGATATATGTTATTGTAAACATTTTGATTATGATTGCTCAAAAATAATTGTATCCAGGCAACACACTGTTCATTTGAAATGGAATTTTTGTATATTATACTAATAAAACAAACCTTTTTTTTTTAAAAAAAAGATAGAAACTTGGTAGCAAATGGCAGCTATTAAGTATATTGGCCTTGAATGTGGCATGAACACTATAAGCAGGTCACATGAATCAAAAGGTCCAAAGGAGAATTTTAAACACATAGATGTCTCAAACAGAATATTGTCATACAATACAATAGGAACCAGGTGGAAAGAGATGTGTTTTGAATTCAAATTTGAAATTCATTTGTTTACAAAAATATGTAACAAAATATTAATGTGGCATATCTCCTCCCTCTGTCAGCTTTGGAAGCCTCCTTCCCTATATTCACACCTGCTTGGTCGATGCATTTAAGGTGTCTGTTGCTGAAAACTATACTAAGATCAAATTGAGGATAAAATGAAAGCCAATGGATTTTAGAATGATTACTAATGATAAATTAATATACTGCTGCAATTCTATATAAGAGGCAGGACTTTTATTATCTTAGAACAAACTCACGTCACGGTGGCATCAGGTGATGAATCAGGACTTTTTTCCCCTTCACTAAACTGGGTGGGGGCTGGGCGAGCACATGATGCCTCCAGTCCACAGGCTGTGAGTTTAACACCCCAGTCTTAGAAGATAGAATAATGGGGTTGTAAGGGAATTAGAGGTCTTCTAGTCCAACCCCCTGTATATTAATACATCTGGAGGCTGGATATACATCATACATACAAAACTATATCATTCTGAACATATAGACTTGAAACCAGATCTGGGTCTTTAATGATCTTCCAATCATTACTTTTTGTCCTACCCTCAGGTGCTTTAGAGAATAGGTCAACTCCCTCTTCTCTGTGACAGCCACTCAAGTATTGAAAGACATCAGATCATTCTTAGTCCTTCTCTTTGTTACACTAGATATATCAAGATCTTGTTTAGCCTCCAGATTCCTTATCATCATCTTTGTTGATCATCTCTATGCTCTTTCTAGAGTGTCAGCATCTTTTTATATCATGATGACCAGAATTGGATGCAGTATTCCAAATGTATGCTTAACAGTGCAATATAAAGTAGTACCATCACTTCACGTGATATTGATGATATCCCTCTGTTGATGCTGCCTTAGAGTGCATTAGCTGCTTTTGACAGTTGCAGCACACTGTTGGCTCATACTTACTGTAAGTGGTCACCCATTTACTTAGTGGGTGACCACCCACTTACTTACTTATGACACCTAAAGTCCACTCACTGTTACTACTGATGAGTCAGGTGCCACCTTTTCTATACCTGAGCATTTGTTTTTGTTTTCTTTCCTAAATGTAAGACTTTACTTTTCTCACCTTTCAATATCATTTTGTTGGATAGGGCCCATTGTTCATACCTGTCAAGATCCTTCTTTATTCTGAGTCTGTCTTCTAAAATGTTGGTTATTCACCCCAGTTTGTTACTGTCTGCAAATTTGTCAAGTTTACTTTCTATCTCTCATGTAATTCATTTATGAAGATATTGAAGACTCTTGGGCCTAACACAGAACTTAAAATACCACATTGCACACTTCCCTCCTTTTGATGTAGTTCCATTAAGAAGTACATATTGAGTCTGTTTGGACAGTGAATTTCAAATCCATCTGATGGTGATGCTGTCTATTCTACATTTTTCTATCTTACCAAGAAATATGCTTTGTTAATGCCTTTTTAAACTATGTGCAGAGCATTTTTCTGATCCACTAATTTAATTACCTTGTCAAAGAAGGCAATCAGATTTGTCCGGCATGATCTGTATTTAACAAACCCACATTGGCTTCCAGTGATAGCTTGGCTTGTTTCTAGGTATTTACTACTTAATTATTTTTTCCAGGATTTTCTCAAATCAAGCTGATTGGTTTGTATTTTTTCTCTTTTTGAAGACTGGAAACAAATAACCTCGTTTATAGTCCTCTGTTAGTTTCCTGGTACTCCAGGATTAGATATGGTAAGAAAATGTATTGGAAGAATAATACATTTTTTTTTACCTCTTGAAGCTATACAGAGGCAATTCTGCTTATATGATGATAGGCTGATCTGCTTCCATGATCTGTAGGAAACTGTTAACCAAGTACTATAATTAATTTCACCAAATTAAGGTTTGATGCAAAATATTTTGGAGAAGTGTTGTTGTAGCTGCACAATAATCATGTAATTATCTAAGATTTTAATTACAGAAGAGATTCTCCTTTCTTAACACCAGCAATTGTGTATGCACTCTTATATCCACCTCATCAGAACTGTTACATATAGAAATGAAATAGTTTTTTCAAAGGTATTGAGAAAAAAGAATGCCAATGTAATATTTCCAAAATAGAGGTGATTCTTCACTGGACAATTACATAAAAGAAAAGGGATATATAAAAGTAAAAAACCTTCCAGATAATTTTATATCTTGTGAAATAATTGGCGAATAACATTTTTCCAATTCATATCTCATCTCACTTGCTAACACAGTGTTCAAACCCTTTTTAATTTTTAAGTAGGGCATGAAGAAATATGGCAATAGAGTAACAGAGTTAGTAGGGACGTTGGAGGTTTTCTAGTACAAATCTGTCAGACTATCATGTACCCCATTTTATTCTAGATTGATCTGAGCTTAATTTTACCATATGAATTTGTTCCTAATTTGGAGATGGTGTTTTTCCCAGAAAAAGGACAGAAATGGGATTTTCTTATTAAAAAATGAGACTGTCATTATCTTCCTGACATAATCAAAATAACAAAAATAATATTCTAATATTAAGCCATATATAAAGCTATATTAGACCATTCCTGGGGGTCACTTATCTTTATCTTATTTGGAAGATAAACTATATGGAGAATCTGTAACCATTTCCACTTGTAATTTGGCAGCAAAGTGTTCCAATGCTGTGACAGCAGATGCTGGGCTGCATAAAGACATGTTTCAGTTAATTGTCTAGATCAGCTTGTTCCAACTAAAACAATCTTTTGGAAAATTTGGACTACGAACACATCAACTATCACTAGCAACAAGGGAATACTAGATAGAACAGAGGCTGAGGAACCCTGGGAGTTGAAGTTCACAAGTCTTAAAGTTGCCAAGGTTGGAGACCCCTGAGATAAAGAAGGGTGCCTTATTAAGAACTTCTTATGAAGCTTCTTCTGGCTCACAATATAACACAAATAATCTCAAGGCTATGTGAACATAGAGTCTACTGTTAGTTAAGCTTATAAACAGCTAGTATAAGCAAACATGTTTTGGACAATACAAATAGACTTCACTGATCGACTGCTTCAGGCAATAAATGTTCAAAGTTATGATAATGATGAAAAAGTAAGTTTGCAACCAGTGCCTGCATTTATGAACTCGGCAGTCTCTCTCTCTCCTTTCTCTCAGCCACATATTTGCCATTATGATCAGCTACTGTGTGTTATCCTGTTCCTGGTCCATTTTTTTGTGATTTTTCCCTTTCCTCCCCTCCTCACAGAATGGAAAGATTGCTTAAATAAGCAACCTCTTCTTAAGGTACCTTCTTCTATGGTACAGTACTTTTCTAAAAACTGCTAACTACTGGTTAACAAACTCAGTTTGATCTTAATTGGCTGGATGGCTGGCACCTGCTGCCTGTAACTGACAAGACTTTAATCCTGATGAAAGCAACTCAGTAGCTCCTACTTAAGTCTGCCTGGATTCTTGTGTATGTTTTTTTTTCTCTAGAGCAGTAGAAAATCCAATACAAATAAACTTGATTTAAAATAAAGTTACTGAAAATTCTGGACTTGTTTTTAAAGATATTTTAATCTGAACTATGTAAATGAGAAAAGGCCTCATCACACATACCAAGTAATGCACATTTAGTAGTGGATACTAATAGGATTAAACTGTATTCTGTGCTATGAATTGTATTCTGATTGCTGCAGCCATCAATTTGCAGAATATTTTACAGATTTAACAACGGGATAGTTCATTATCTGAAGCAGGGTAGAAAATGAAATCCAAAAAGAAAACTAAGCAAGAAGATAGCATCAAAAATAACAAGACAAAGTTGCATTCCACATATCTAGTCTTATCTTCAGCAAAGAATGAAGGTAGAAAATGTAATCTTGGTATGTATCCTTATTTGGAAGTACAGTACATCCCTTTGTATCTAGTAAATGCATTACACATGTCAAGAAATTCTGCTTTTCTCTATAAACTTGTGACAGAAGGTCATATTCTGCTAGAGATTCTGCTAATGCATCCTAAAAAAACTGAACAGTGGTATTTGAGCTGTCCTTACTATGGGCAGTAAAGTAGGACTAAGTAAAAAAGGTAAAGAAATCCCTTGGATTTTTCTCCACTAGTCATTGCTGACTATAGGGGGTAGTGCTCATCTCTGTTGCAAGGCCACTGAGCCAGCACTGTCTGAAGAAATTTCTGTGATCATATGGCCAACACGACATTACAAAGCGCTATTAACTTCTGAAGTGGTACCTATTTATCTACTTGCATTTGCATGCTTTCGAACTGCTAAGTTGGCAGGAGCTGGGGTGAAGACAGGAACTCACCCTGTTGCGTAGTGCTCAGATCTCAAATCTGAGCTGCTGGCTTTCCTGCCCACAAATTCAGCAGCTTAACCACTGAGCCACACGCTGCTTAGAAAGCCAAGTGATTGAACTTCATCAGATTTTAGAAAGCATCTATATTAAAATAAATGGAGAAACAAATAAAAAAAATATGTTGGTACCTACCATCATCATCAATCAAATATTTGTTGAAAGAAAGCTGCATGAAGTAGATGTGTGTGTGTGTGTGTGTGTGTGTGTGTTGGGGTACAGTTGACATGAGTAGTATTAGTAAATAGAGTCTTTAAGTGGTGCCATAATAATATGCATGTCATTTTTCTTTAGTTCATTATGGGTTCCACTGGATTCCATGTAGGGAAGATTAATTATATTAACATCAATTAAGATGCAAACTCTCATATTATTTGATGAAATGAAACAAAACTTATTGGTTTAAGAAAGGAAACTTGGAGAGAATGCCACAACAGTCAGCTTACTCTCCTTAGTTAAGGGAGTTGAACTTTAATTATAAAAGGTTTTGGATGAAGTAGATTATATAGATTCCTTTCAGTTTGGTTTAGGAATGGATATGGGTTGGGTTGGGAATTTCATGGGACAATCTTAAGGTTAGCAAAAATAATAGCTGTCAACTGTCTGATTAGTGCACCCAAAATGAGTGCACACACTTTCCAAAAGTATCCAAAAGTAAAACTTTATTGGATACACCATTCTGGTACTTTTGGTAACCAGTTTTCCTAGTTAAACAACAGTTTCCTTTTCTCCCCATCCCTAGGGGATCACATTGTTCAATTATAAGATGTCCTTTTGTTATGGGAACAGTCCACCTTCTTCTCAAGCACCCTCAGTCATGACCTTGATGGTTTCCAGGCTCTCATGATCCATGCACAAATTCTCAGTACCCTATTCTACCCTTTGCTCCCCCCCCCCCAGTTCATTGGCAAGTTGAACAGTGATAAAGTTTTAAAGAAGCAAAGCGGTTCAATCTTGAAAATAGCACTTAGATTTCTATACTGATCCATAGTGCTTTACAGCACTCTTTGAGCTTTTTACAATGTCAGAATATTGCCTCAAACACTCTGGGTCCTCATTTTACTGACCTTGGAAGGACAGAAGGCTGAGTCAACCATGAGCTGTTCAGAATCGAAATCCTGGGAGTGGGCAGAGTTAGCTTGCAATACTACCTTGTAAGCACTGCACTGTATGACCTGTGGTAGCTCCAGGATTGGTGTGATGTACCTCTTCTGATCCCAATAGATCTCTGATCAGCATTTGGTACCATCAACTCTGCTATTCTTTTGTGAGGATTATGGGTTTAGGCACTTCTTTGTAGTGATTTTACTCATTCCTAAGTAGATAGCTTCAACTGCTATTGATTCAGCAGATATTCAGTCCTTGGACACTTCATAGTAAGATTTCCCTAAATTTGCCTCTTTCTCCTTTTATCTCTTGTTTTAACATTGTGATGGAGTAAAGTTGAGATTGCTTCTGCATTTTGGAAAAGAGCTGTAGCCAGAAAGAAATGTTTCTCTTCACCCCATTTCCCTCATAAAAGTGGGTGTAGAAAGAAAAGTGATAAGCAAATGGCATAGATAAGAAGAAACATTTGGAGATTAGCATTACAGGCAGAAAAGAAGACTATCATTCAACTTCCAGCACCAGAAGTTATATGGGCAGCTTATCCTGCATACAGTGGTGGATTAGGGCTCACTGGTGCCCTAAGCACTGACAAATCTTGGTGCCCCCCTCCTTTGTACATACTGTACAAATGAAGTCAAATTCTCAACCTTGTGGTGCCTCCTTTGGGCCTGGTACCCTAAACACGTGCTTAGTCTGCTTAATGATTAATACAGCACTGTCAGCATACCCTCTAGTTGCTACCAAAAATGTGGTAGCAACTAGAACATGAACAACCACACTAAAACAACATTTCATTCCAACTATTATAAGAACTTTTGGGAGGAGGCAAAGTTTGCATGTCACTTTACAGACTTTTAGACTCCTGCATGAACTAAGTATTAAAGAACTGAGAGATGGCAACATCACCTTGCAAATCTGAGAAGAGTGGAGAGCAATGTATTATTGGGGATGGTGGGTGCTGCAACAAAGCATTTTGTACAGATCTGTGGTGTGCCGAGTCCTTGGAAAGAAAAGTAACCTCACAAACATCTATGAAGATGCCAGGGAAGGACATCTTGTCAGTTTGGATTAAGTATCATCAATATGCTGATGAAATCCAGTTTTATAAATCTACCACGGGGCCAAAGAGGAGAGGGGGAAGACTTCCTGACCCAGTATCTGGCAGTTGTGAGGAGGTGGATGAAGTAGAACAGGCTCAGAATGAATCCCTGCAAGATACAGAAACCCTCTGATTCTATGGATGTTCCAACTACTAATCTTGATGGATCTGCAGCTTCTCTGAAAGAGCAAATATGAAATCTGGGATTCTCTTGCACTCATGGCTAGAGCAATAAATACAGAACATGGCCAAGAAAGCTTCTGGCTTCCCTGGGTTTACTGGTTGTGTTCTTACCAGGACTAGGAAACATTAAAAACGTACTCCATCCTTGCCAAACCCCAATTAGCAGATGGAATCTGTTTATCTTACATCTTCTATCCATGAGATCATACTCCAAGTGTCCACTGACATAAAGAAATCAGAGAGTAAAGGCCTGGAAAATGGCCTTCTCAGTAGCAGTCCCTTAAAGTACTCAGTTTGATCAATGCACAGAAGTTTCTGCTAAGGAAATATTTTCCGAACACATTGGCCAACTCTAAAGTACTTTTTCCAAGCCTCATGGCAGCTGCATCTTTCATTTTGATTACCTTTGTGTTGCTTCTTTCTCCCTCTCTCCCTACAGGAGAGGTTACTTCCACTCATTTATCTTTCAAAAGGAGAGTGAAAACAGCTATCTTTGATAGGGTTTTTGAAGTATGTTTTGGCCTAAAGGCTGGTGAGTAGATAGCATACAAATTATTGTGAACAGTTGATTATTCATCTCCCATTTTGGTTTAGGTAAGGGGAGAGCTATTGAGCCAGGAGAAGGATGAAGAGGTAAGACTGATCCAAGAACATCTATTTACTTCAAAGAAATTAAATCTCCAGAGGGACAAGAAAACTTCATAGCAATCTATGTGGTACTTTAAAACAAAATAGAAGGTCGAATTATTAAAAAAGTGATTCTAACATCTGACTGCATCTAAATGGTAACTTGACTAGGGGAAGTGTTCAGCTTCTGCTTGGCTACAACTGGCATTGATTAATCCAAATTTCCAGCTTCAGTCTCAAGCTTTCAAGAAAGTGGCTTATGTTAGATGTTTCCTTTTGTAACAACATTCCTCTACTTACTTCCTTTTGGCATGGAGGTAATGATCTCCTATGCTATGTATAAACATGATTCTGGCTGAAAGTGCCAGAGTCAGTAGTATCATATTCATAAATGGCTGAAACTTTCTATGACTAATCTCTTGATTGGTGGTCCTTCTAATTTAAGGATGACTCTCCTCTATCTCTCTTACTATCAGAGATAGTAAGATTGAAGAAAAAAGGACTATTGATTTTTTTTAAAAATTAAATCATATCGTAGACTGCTGTTTGCAGATTAAATATCAATATGTATGTGTACAACACACAAATACACACACAGCATATTACATCTGAACTGAAAAAGTCCAGATGACCACTAGATGTCAGCAAGGGGTTAATTTTCCTGTATATATATTGGCTGCCATTTAGCAGCCAGATAAATTTGGGGGGTCCTTGCTGCTCCCTGATCTTGGTTGTTTTCTTGCAGATGTTTCATTACCCAAATAGGTAATATCACCGTTGCTAGAAGAGATTTTTGTGTCCCAGAGGTAATATTTCTAATATTCAGCAATATGCTTCTGTCAGAACTGAAGAAGCTTCTTGGTCGAGAAGCAAAAAACAAAGGAAGTCCAATTACCTTTCAAAAAAGCATCTTTGGGACAACCATGACCTGGATGAGTGAGAATCTCCATAGACATGGTCAGATCTCATCCAGTCACTTATAGATACTTACGTTTATGCTGTGTATAATTCTAATTTTATCTACAGCTGTTTATTAATGGTGTTATAAGTGGTTGCCTAAATGTTGCATATAAGCTATGCAACATATAAGTTTGACTGATACTATAATATTGGTTATGTATTTGTATTGATTCATTCAAAGCAACCATGTTTAGCTATGGCCAGGGACAATATATACAATAAGGCTTAACAGTACATTGGACTGATGCAATGCAAGAAAATTCAGCCTCCAATGCAATATCCAGTAAAATATTTCTGTGTTGTTACTAGTTGCAAACTATATTGTGTGTAATAATATGACTGACTCAGGGGATTTATGGTATGCACTGAAGATAATGAGATGATAATAGATCAGTCAGGATGCATACGTGTTCAAAAGACTGGAAATCCCCACTAGGCAGGATGGAAGGAAGGAAGGCTGGCTATCTGCCAGTCCATACTTTGAGTGATCTATTTCTTTTTACAGCGAGGACAATAAAACTATACTCAGTGGTGAAGAAGGGACATTAAAAGAGCAGTCACAAACTATTACTTTCTCCTGTGTGTCAAAGGATGGCTCTGTGATGCCAGAAATAATGAAAATAATAAACTGGTAGATCAAGCAAGCAAGAAAAAATGCATTTCAGGGTGAATAAGGTCATTCAGAATGGGGACATCTATCTGTATCACTTATAAAAAGCTCAGACTTTGACATGGAAACATTATTACTTAGGAAATATCAGCAATACACACATTTTGCTAATCACAGGTATGTTATGAAAAAAAATTCATTATAATTTATATATCAGAGGAGTAAAATAAGCAGAAGTCACAAGGCTAATTCACAGTCTCCCTTTTTTCAGGCACAAGATTGCTCCTATGCAATAATATTTATGTAAAGATTGTTTGAAGCTGCTTGAATGTATTATGCAGTGAAATTGCTTTCATTTTAACAAGAGTGCAGAAGGTTCTGCAGATCTCTGATTGGTAAAGGAAGTCATTTATTTATTTGTACAATATGCTCTTTCATTCAGATTCTTATGGGGATATTTTTCAGTTGCCAAAAAAAAAAAAAAAACAACCCAACAACAATCCTTTGCCTACAAACACAAAATAGATGGATGGATGGATGGATAGATAGATAGATAGAATTCTTTATTGGCCAAGTGTGATTGGACACAGAAGGAATTTGTTTTGGTGCATATGCTCTCAGTGTACATAAAAGAAAGGATACATTCATCAAGAGTCAAGAATCATAAGGTACAACTCTTAATAATAGTCATAGGGTACAATAAGCAGTCAAATCATAGAATTCATTCCCATCTACTGTGAAAGGTTATACATAACCTGTGTTTGCTTGCTATATGACATGAGAACCTACGGAACAGAGTACTTAGCAGGCACATTTTTAATTACTTTATATAGAAAAAAATGTTAGTTGATCTTGATATAGCTGCAAATTCAGATTGAGCAAAAATAAGTTTGGAATGAATTTTGAGTTAGTACACAACATTTTCATCTCAAAACTATCTTACTTAACATCTTACTCTTAACCACCTGGGCAAGAAGAAACATGATTCTGCATTAATTGAATGAGGATTTTGTTGATTCATTAATAAACATGTATTAAATAGCAAAGTTATACAGAGAGGATTTTTTAAATCACTGTTTTCCTACGAAGTATTAGTATAGAGATCCCTACTTAGAAGGCAAAATTATAGTTGTTGTCAGTAATATTAAGTTCATACTTCATCTCTTCACCCTTACTGAACACTTCTGTGTTTTCTTTCTATTGTAACAGGATCTATTATTCTTATGAGAAATGAACCAATATTCCTAACATAGACCCTGAAGCGGTTACACTAGTTATTTATGATGCTTCTTGTGTTTTGCAGTCTTTTTCCAGCTGACATAGTCTAACAGAAGCCAATATATATAAAAAAGAATGGTGGATGCTGAGCATTAAAAAAGAAAACTGTCCCATTATCCTCAAAACTGCTGCTGCGATCCTGTGGACCCTTTATTTGCAAGATACTGCTAGATTGCAAGGTTGAAAGGATGTCCTGCAAGTTGATAATGCTAGGTTCCCTGATGCCCAAATTTAGGGTATGATTCCAAGTACATTGTGTCATATGTGTATATGTACGAACATTCTCATACACATAAGAACAAAATTGTCTACGTTATCTATTATCTATTTGTCATTGCAATGTGTTCATCTATCCATCTAGAACAGGGCTGTCAAACTCATGACCCGTGGGCCAGATGCATCACATGCTGGCCACACACACGCCCAGTTTAGCAAAGGAAGAAAAAGTCCCAATATGTCACGTGACACTGCTGTGATGACATGAGTTTGACACCCCTGATCTAGAAGCTACTAACGTGCAAGGTCCTGTTACAGCTGGGACTTGCAGCATTCAACTACTCCCGAGTACCTCCAGGGCACAGCAACCCCCAACTTTTTTTATAGAGATAATGCAATGCAATAAGGCAAAGATCCCAAACTCCAGGTCCATGGACTGGCATCAGTCAATGGCATGCCAGCAACAGGGCCACACAAACACAGCAAAGCTCCATTCACAGGATGCAGGCAGCATGTAAAACCATGCCCCCTCCAGTCCACAGAAAAATCTTTCTCCATGGAACCAGTTACTGGCATCCAAAAGGCTGGGGGCTGCTATGTTAAGGAATCTTCATTTTTTTATGACGTTAGTGGGCTGAGTCCCGCAAAGCCCTTGGATGGCTGAGTGGGGAGTGGACCAAGGCCTACAACCTGTTGTAACAGTGCCCACCATACACCAGTATCTTCTGCTGCCCAGCTTTAGGTTCTCTTGAGTTGCTGAGTGACTGGGTTGGGAACAAGCCAGAGGCCTGGTGGGATAGGTTGGGTAGCTACTACAGCACTCCTGCAGCACTACAGGACTGTAGTAGTTGGGTAGCTACTACAGCACTCCTGCAGTCAGTCATAAGGGTAAACAACCAGAGGCTGTAAGTAGCTTTGGGTGGGGGTGGTTCTGTTGTAACTGCAAATGGTTGCTAAGCGAGTGATTGCAAGTCACGGATTACCTGCATGAAGAAGTGCAAGACTTTTCAAGGTGATCTGGACTGAAAACTGGTAAGCAGTCATTCAAACACATAACACCTTCACATACATAGAGTCATCGTATAAATGAAGCCATTGTGAAAGAATTGTTTTAACTATCATGTTATAGTAATTAAAACTTCAAAATCTTGTGCCTTTTTTTCCTCCCACCAGTGGGAACCAGTAGGATAGAAGCTACTCTTTTTTTTGCCAGTTTCCCACTTCTCATTTTGACAACAGACTGGGGTGCTATCATAATAGATAGAATTATATCTACTTCATGTATTGATGAACCCAAATTTCTCTTGTGGAATTATGGAAATCAGCCTTGTGACTCTTTTCTGATTGGTAAACTACACACCAAAAGAAAAAAAGTGGGCCAAGTAAAATGTTGCATTCTATGCTTAAAATAATATACTCTGAATATTTATGAGTAAGTATATGCATGGAAGAATCTCTCAATTTGGGTTTTGTGTGTGTGTCCTTGGTTTGTTTTGGGGATTTAGATTGATGGGGTTTTTGTATATTTTTGAGGAAAGAGTTGCTCTATCACAATTTGATCTTTATGCCTTTTCCTGTTTTCTTTTCAGTATGAAATTTGTATCTGAAATTATGTCACAATATTTGGAAAAGTGCAAATTTTAAATAATGTAGCACTCTAAAAATGTCTATGTTTATATATTTTCATGAAGATGCAAAACATTTACTCTAACCTCTGACTTTCACTTAAAATTACATGATTTTCCCCCACTCTAAATTCATCCAGTTTCTGATGCTTGTAAAACAAGATGGGGGTTACTAAAAGAAAAATGGCCAAAACTTATATAGATAACATAAAATAGGCATTATTAGATGGAGATAATATCAAAAGGCATTACATTTTGGTTATATTTAGAATGGACCCAGAGAGGACATTTATATAGATACTATAGCAGAGGCATTATAACATAGGTAGACAGGCAGACAGAGACAGACAGATAGATAGAATAGGCTTCATATATTGGTTATATTTACAAAGAATTTGGAGAACATTTATTGAATTATCAGAATTCCTGTCTATGTTGTTATTGTATTTCACATTAAAAAAATAATACATGCAGAAAGAAGGAACAGGTTCTTGGAAATTCAATATATGTGAAATTCATTCAAAGCAACCATGAATTCTATAATCACAAAAGCATGTAGAGATGCCTGATTATGCAAATCCCCTCATTATACTGGCAAAGATTTTTAACATTCTGATAGGAACAGTTTTAAGTTCTTTTCCTGATTTTTGCAACTCTGCTGGAATAATCGCGACATGTAAGCTTGTTTGCTTGCTTACTTGTTTGATATTTATTTATTTCTCAGAAACAAATGAGAACATTAGGCTTTCCAAAGCTGCTTAAAAAAACCTATATGGCCACCAGAGATTTCAGTGTAGGGCACTGACACTAAGTAGGCAATGAAAAAAATATAAGAGCAAATATTTTTGTTCTTGGCTCTCTGTGAATAACATTTCATCTTCATTTCTTTCTTTTTATTCAAGGTTCCTAGAGCTGTCCAGAAGTTTCCATTCTGTGTTGTATGATAACAGGATTTCTTTAATGTATAATTGTTTTTTAAATTTTGTTTTAATGAATTTAGGTTATATTGCTTCTAAATAGTTGAATAAATTTTAGAAGAACAAGAGTTTATATTATCTATCTACATTCTCTATCTACATTCTCTCTCTCTCTCTCTCTCTCTCTCTCTCTCCCAGTGGTTAGAATGCAATATTGCAGGCTAACTCTGCCCACAGCTGGAGTTTGATTTGACAGTGCTCAAAATTGACTCAGCCTTCCATCCTTTCGAGGTCAGTAAAGCACTATGGAATGTATGTAATATGTTATTGGCTATTGACTATCTACCTATGTCAAAGGGGATAAAACTTTTCAAAGCTGGAAGTCTTATCTGGAAGTAATCAGTAATTCTGATTACTGAGTCCCAAAGGCCTTCTCATTATCTTATTCAGTTATTATGACATTGACACTGGACTGAATTTTCTTCAAGTACCAAGTAGTTTTAAAATTTGTACAGGAATTTATTTTTCACATTTAGAGCAAAACCTTGTCCAACAAGATTTAAAAATTAATAAAGCAAAAGTGAAATGCAAATCTCCCTCCCCCCCAAAAATATTCTCTTTCAATTTTATCCACACATGGCATCTGCTGACTATTCCATATGGATTTCAAGTTATCTAGTTTTCATTAATTAATTGGATTAAACTGCAATCAAATGATGGACTAATTAGACTTCTGAATCTAGGAACAGAATTCCTAACATCTTGAATACTGAATTCTATCTAAATCTGTTGGCTTCTGCCTTTTGCTTTCAGGTATACAAAACCATACTTAGGAAATGACCATGGCTATATAGTATACTAAGCCATACTTAGGAAATGACCATGGCTAAATGACCATAACAGAGTCAGGGGTTACTCTCTGATTAATACTAGTTTAATTAGTAGTACTAATTTCTGTAGGCTGTAGTGATGCTCAGATAAAACTCTTCTAGACAATTACATTTGATTGTACTGTACTGTACATGTAAACAGTTTTTCTTAGATACCTTGAGATGGCCACTGACAAATGCTAAAATGAGTGAAAATGCTATGCACTGAAGATATATGAGAAAAGGCAGCAAATTTTGATCTATCTGTTTTCTGTCAATCAATCAGTTTTATTGTAATTTTGAAAAGACCAGCCCAGCAAAGGTGCATCTCAAAATCCTGTCTACTGCATTAGTTACTCCAGTAACAGTGGTAATGCATTTTATTTATAGTAATGCCATATAATTTTAATGTTTATATTGCCAAGCTGTTAATATCATGTAAAGACTAAATTGTAAGCTATATACAGGGGTGGAAAATGAGAGATGGTTTTGAAAATTTTTTTTAGAATATTTATTTGTACTGTTGTACATCTGTTAAGATTAAGGCTATCCAAAGATACTCTTTGGCTTGAAGGAAATCATCAGATATGGCTCTGCTCAGTTAAGGTATACAGTAAAGTATACAAAAATTAGGAATCATTTATTATAATGTTAGAATAAAATAAGCCAATTCTTAGTGCTGAAATATTTTAATACCCGAAGAAAACAGAATAGAAGGAAAAAGAACAAAATGCAAGGCTTGCAAATAGAAATAGAATGACTGTTACAAAAGAAAGCAAAGATGTAATATTAACAGGTGCTTTGGTGACAATCTCCAAGCCACTGGAGCACCACTTGAACATCAGCATTGACAAAATAACCATCAGTCAATTGCAAAATGCAGCTTTACTTGGAACCCAGGGGTGGACTTCATTATTATTATTTTTTTGCAAAGGGTTCTCTGCCCTAATGACCGGGTGGGCATGGTTGGGTGGTCATGTGACTAGGTGGGTGTGACCAGCTTGATGTCGCTTCTCTGTCCTAATTACATAAAAAAGGATATATTGAGCTGCACAAGATGTTGCAAGAGCTCTCTCAACATCTTGTGCAGCCCATAGAGGCAGCAACAGAAGTGGCACAGAAAAGTGGCCAGGCTGGACTAGTGTCTCGGTTGCATCACGTGTCTCCCTGAGCAACCAAGGTAAACATATGCAGCACAAGGACCAGAGGAAGTGCTGGGCCCAGCAAGAAAGGAACTTCTCTCTGCCACAGTCTGCAAATGAGTAAATGGCACCGCAAGGTACACTCCTGTCGCATTCGTTCCCCACCCCACTCCACCCCACAGCTGTATGTTGCAAGCCCGAAAGGTAGACTCTGCACTCCCTGAGCTTTGGACCTCACACAGCAGGTGGGCACAGAATCCGACATCTAGGCCTGGCCTATAAAGGCCGAAAGACGGCTGTCAGAGCCTCACTGCCCCTCCATCCCAGGGGCCATGGCAACTTACCTAAGGAGTGAGGAATCCAAAGAGTAGTGAGGGAACCAGAGCTGGGCCATACGGGACTGGGCTGACAAAGGCTGGCAAGCAAGCGAGGGAGCCAGACATGAGTGGCCAAAGGAGACAAGGTGAGGAGTGTGTAGATCAATCAGGTGGGATGGGTTGGGTGGAGCAGGGTGGGGTTGGGGTCAGCCAGGAGTGGGATTTGGGGGTTCGCTGAACCCCACAGAGTCTTAACTAGAGGATTGTCCAAACCCCTGCAAACCCTAGCACCCCACCCCTGCTTACATCCTATGACAAAATCTTTAACATCATCAAACATTCATATTTGCCTGTCCCAAGTGCTTGGGAAGCACTGAATAAGGTGGATAAAAATGAACCACAGCAAAACGTTTGCAGGCCATTTAGTGGTACTTATTACTCCAATTGCAGAAATCATGTCTAATGGAATTATTTAAAAGCACTCTTAAAAACATTAAAATAAATCACCATAAGCTACAATGGAACACACAATGTTCTTCTTAACCAGGGAAAAATTTATCTACTCTTTTGATTATGATCAGAAATCTCCTTTTCTTTTCAAAAGAAAACATGTAGAGGTCTTTCAAATTCCTTTAAATAACCCTTTTGTACTGTTCACCCAACAGATTAAGAGTCAAAGAAACTAGCTAATCTTCTAAACACTTATTTTAATTAAAACATACCCTGACCTGAAGAGAAACAAGGTCAGGTTTGAAAATAAAAAAGCCAGGCTAGCAAGCAGGCAGACAGAAACTGAACTTTGTCATATTCGCATGAAATTTTCTAGTGTTATAAATTAAATAAAAATAAATATAACCTCCTTGGCCAATTTTTCTGTAGACACTGACACCTCACTTACTTAGCAAGATTAAGCAACAGATTTGATATCTCTGTGTTGGTGTTGCAGCCTGTCTACTAGGCACAATGCAACAAAAACAACTATGTTGCTCTTCGCTGATGGCTTGGTTTGCATACAGAAGTATCTACTGTCAGGGAAAAAAGAGGCCGGTGCGGCATCAAGACACATGCACAGAACCCAAGAATATCAAAAGAATATCAAAACACAAAGATTTGTGAAAATATATTAGAGCCCAACAAATATTCACAAATGAGAAGTTCTGCATTTTGTAAATGTAGCCTGAAATTCAACATTAACAGGACCAAGCAGAACACATATCAAAGCAGAATAGTACAACAAAACCCAAGAGTAGACTAGTACTCCTTTTACAACACACAGGCAATCTATCCTTCATGTAACCCAATTACCAAAAAACAAAAAGGCAGTAACTGATGTCTTTATTTTTTGCCTGGTCATGATTGCTTTTATCTGCACATCCCATTCCCACATAAGGTTTATGGGAAGATCAAACAAATCAAGATGGTGGCTATGACAGTTCAAGCCTAACTTCTTCTTGGGTGTGTTGAGAAAAAGGTTGAGGTTTCAATCATGTGGCTGTGGCTCCCAGCATGATTTTTTAAAACTCCTCACTCCACTCCTATGGACACCTTGCCCTCAACATCTTACAATCCCATCTAAAACAAATGGCATCCAGCACAAAAAATAAATTTATTAGCTAAGACTGAGGGTAGGAAAGGAAGGAAAAGCAATCTAATCACAAGCCAGAAGATAACAGACTAATTACAATGCTCAGAACAGTCAAACTTAGAAACCTCATTTCTTTTAAAAAAAAAACCCACAAAATTTGATTAACACTTGGAATAAAACAGTACCTGACCTTGAAACAAAATTCTAGGAACATATCCATTTCTTTGTTTTGTTCATTTCTAATTTACACTGTCCTAGCCAACATGTTTTGTTGCCTGATCAAAACACTCAAAACAGTTGTCCTGAGGTCACAATGATTCAAAGTCGAAATGATGTTTCCTTTCATGTCTCTAATTTTGACTCTGATCTGAGTGCATCTCCTGTCTCAACTTGGTAACAGGAAGCCCTTCCTACCGATGCATAAAGGAGCACTTATTCAAGACATAGTTTCAGAGACAGCAGAGAGCATTATTTGCAGATGGCCTGTGGGAAGGGAATTCTAGAACATGCCAATATCGCTTTCCGGGAAAATAAAAATATCAGCTTAATAAAATGCTCAAACACTGCAGGCAAACATTAGGCGATATTACACTGGACTCTAAAAGAAAGATTGGTTGTATCAGAGTGCCAAGGCCACAATAAGTTGGGGAGGGAAAAAAAGGATGTTTCCAGATATAGTTCACATGCATCCTACCAAAAAGAGTATGAATACACCTCAGCAAGGAATGTTCAGGTACAAATGATTTTCTTCTGCTTCTAAAATGGATCATTCTCAATTTTACAACAAGATTTTTGAGTAGCTTTAAAATAGTTGATATATTCTTTCAGCACTTCCATTTTCCTGTTAGTCATATAATAACTCCGTAACTCAAATCATACACAAAGAAGATGACAAACAGGTATAAATTCTTCAATGATACTTCGAAAGAAAATACATACAATTCTTAGATTCAAATCCTATGCAATATTGTACATATTCATTGCACTTTAATGGAAACAATGTTATCCATTCATTACTTTGAAAATTAAATTGTATAGTATTCGCTATTCATTTATATGATGTTTGTTGGGGAAACATTTACTTATTTGATGGATTTATATATTAAAACTTGATAGATTGTTTCTTGGTGTTTCATATGAGAGAAATAAAAAACTTATGAAAAGTAAACAAAAATGCAACAAGACTATATAAGCATACATTTTAAAAGTAACACCAGTAAGTTATTCTCAGATAATAAAATCTCCTTGGATATTCAAAAGGTTGAAAAAATGAAGCAAAGGTACCAATGAATGTCCTGAAGTTCCATTAATAATTAGGATTATTTAAGTTTTGTCTCTCTTTCCCATTGAATGCTATCCACAATGCAGGAAAGTGAAAGCAAAATATAAGAATTGGGACAGCTTTTCAACCAGTAAAAGTTATGAATGGGACATGATATTGTCTAGAACCTGACAGCTAAGATCTTTACTGTAATGAAAACTGAGATATTTATAGAGACATCTGTCAAGACCTGCCCAAATCATCTCTGTTTAATGAATATGACCTTTATTTTCCATTAATTGAATGAACTAGATTGTTTTTCCATGCTAGCATATGGTTACCTATGAAATAAACAAGACATCTGTGTTATTTATTAATGTAAAATCCTGGATCAAGGGTCTACATCAGTATTGTCAAACTTACGGCCTGTGAGCTACATGCGTCATGCGCTGGCCATTCCCATGCCTGGTTTAGGAAAGGGAGAAAGTTGTGATACATCATGTAATGATGCCATGATGCAAGTTTGACACCTCTGGACAACATAAAGTAGGACCCACATGAAGCTTTTACAAACTAGTTTAATTTCACAAGTGGAAAATTGCAATCAAAAACTACTTCATCACTGGCTTTCTTTTTCATAGTATAAGCATCCAAAAGCTTTATCAAACTAGAACCTGAAACAGACAATGCATTGCATTAACTAAATGTAGAATGGAAGGGGGGGGGGGGGAAATGTAAATACAGCAACCAACTACACAGTTTTTTGTACTCAAAGGAGATATTTGCTGCAAGTACATGGCAACAATTTTTGTGCCTTTACTGAATGAAGCCTCATGCACATTGGACTAAATAAAAGATACAAACTGCTTGATTTACTCAAGTTTATAGTTTTTCCCTTTTCTTTTTCAGTGCTTCATTACACCACATATGTCATATTGTAGCTAACTGGAATCACACAATGCTTCTCTTGAGTTTATTTTTTTTTTAAAAAAATAAAAAGTTAGCATGGCTTGAGACATCTAGTACACATATTGGTACATATTCAGGGAAGACAACAATTATCTTAATGCCTAACTTAAAAAAATAGGGGGGGGGAAGGAGGGAGGGAGGAGATGAGAGTGGAGCACTCAAAATATTTGGAGTCAAGAATAAGTTTGCATAATGATTTTGATTATAAGATGTAACCAGTGCATTACCCATGATAAACATAGAAATTTTATTTATTTTATTTTATTTGTCAATTGTTTACAAGATAATAAGTATAAGTGTATACATAGTTATGAATACATAAAATGGGTACATATAAGAAAAATAAAAGAAACAATAGGACAGGGACGGCAGGCACATTGGTGCGCTTATGCACGCCCCCTAGAGACCTCTTAGGAAAGGGGTGAGGTCAATAGTAGACAGTCTAAGGTTAAAGTTTTTGGGGTTTGGGGAAGAAACTACAGAGTCGGGTAGAGTATTCCAGACATTGATCACTCTGTTGCTGAAGTCGTATTTCCTGCAATCAAGCTTGGTGCAGTTAAATTGCAGAATAAATGTTCTGCTCTTTTAGTCAAAATGTGATGTTGGATATACTGACAGTGCATTCAAATATTCAACTAACTCTGCTCCAATGATGAAGTCAATGGGACTTTCACCAGTGATTTCATTAAAAGGAAACATCCTTGCAATTGTGAAAATTAGTGACTGGAAGCCTAATATAGATTTGGTTTATAGGCTCAAACCAAGAGCCAATTGGACCTCTGGTTTATTTAGAAATCTATATATTTAGCACCTTAGGCTACTTTGCTTTCTCTTATTTCATACCTAGCTAGTACTTCTCCCCTTCTTCATCCATTAATGGTTTAATTATATTCTTTCCTCTTCATTTCTTTAGGAGCCATTGCTAAGATTAAAATCCTTGTTCAAAGCAGATCTAAATAAGTAGGTGACTTTAGAGTTCATTTTCTAATTGATCAAACTGCTAATTAAAACACAGCTACATAAGCAGAGTGTATCATTTAAGTGGGTGCATGTGATTGTCTTCATCAAGGGGAATGAAGATTCAGCTTGATTAGTAAGTAGTGGAACACATTCAGATTCTTCATTTAGGTCAACTCATACCAGAAGCCGTATGTATGTATGTATGTATGTATGTATGTATGTATATGTATATACATGTATGTATATGTATATGTACACGTATACGTATATATGTATGTTATTTGGTTATTTGGGTTTTCTCCCGCATCAAATTGGAAGTAACCTGGTGATGTTCGACAAAATCTCATTTGCCATCTTCAGGCTTGTGTCTTCGGCTTTGTGCTTCTCGGAGTAATGTGAGCTTGCAGCTGCTTCTTCCTTTTAACTGCTAGTGGGGGTGTGACTTGATTGGGTGGGGGCTTGGCTGTATTCTGATTGGGTGGGGATGTGTCCTCATTGGTTGGGGTTTGGCTGTGTTCTGATTGGTTGGGGGTTTGGCTGTGTTCTGATTGGCTGGGGGGGTGTTCTGTTCAGGTGGGGGCTTGGTTGTGCTCAGGTTAGTCGTAGTTGCTGGGGGATTTGAGTTGGTGAGCTGTGATCCTGTATCACCCACCCACCTGGGCTTTTACCTGACCTTTATTTTGCACATGCGCGCACAAAATGTAAAATCACCGAATGGTAGTTACACTGGTCATATCCCACCCCGGTTTGAACTCTATAGAAAGTAAATAGAAAGCAAGAGCTTCTGTCTATATGGAGATCACATGGTGACATTAATAAGCAAAGGAGAAAGTCTAGATTT
Source organism: Pseudonaja textilis (assembly GCF_900518735.1). The sequence continues at coordinate 16,331,378 of NW_020769309.1, forward strand.
AATGAAGACAATACATGAGACATACTATGCTTATTTTATTGAGTTCTTAGGCTAAAATTCCATAGAATAGAAACTTTACAATTTTAATGGATTTAGAATTGTGTTAAATAGAACCACTTGACATTCTTGGACCATGAAAACCCATAGGAGATAATATTTAAAGGTACGCAGGCAACAATTCTTGAATAATAGTAACTAAATGATCCGTCTCTAATTATTTTCTGTATATAGTTGTGTCTACAATGGCCAAAAGGTATCAAAGCACCTCTTTCAGTTTTTCTTCAAACGTTCCGACACACTTAACTATACAGTTGCTTTTTAAATTTTCCTAATTTGATAACCTACTTAGAATATTGTCATAATAATCACAAAAAGAGATGTTGACCTGAAAACTGGCAAATTGCTTACACTTATTGGCGATTATTATTTTTAATCTGCATATTTTCTGACAGCAATATAAATATTGTAGGTCAGAATATAATTAGTGTATTTTTTTAATTTTAAGAAAAATAATAATACACATTAACATTACACAACTATAAAATGGGATTCATTTGATTGGATTTTGCATCATTATTTGGTATTGTTTTGCTTTGCTAGCCTCCTTTGACTCTTATTAATATTAAAAAAAAGTAGCCAGCTTGCATTAGATATAATGGTACTCAGCAAATTAAAAATCTTGTAATAGTTTGTGTACATTCCTGAGAAAGCCAATTTTAACTTTAAAATTAGTCTGTTACATAATTTGGAGTTCTTAACAGAAGGACAATTTGACTAGGTAGAAGAGGAGAAAGAAAAATAAAATCCATTATATAAGGCTTTTGAACCTGAACTTAAGATTTTTTTTATGCGTATTTATGTTCAGACCTATAGATAATGTGTAACAGCAGAGTAACACCAAATATGTGTGATAAAGCATGACAAATCACCATTAAAGAAGATAAATTATCTCAAAAACTTTTGTAATTCTATATAACTCAGCATTAAGCAATTAATAATGAATGAAACCACACTGTTCTAAGTAATTGCTGCAATATACTTTGTTAAATTGTATTTACGGATGTCTCACACCTTCAAATTCACTTAGTATGAATCCAAGAATACACATTTCTTGATTGGTTATTATGGGAAGAGATTTCTCAATATGTTACAAATGTTTTTCATTTATGAATGTTGATGAAGCCACACAGACCAAGAAAAGAACTTAACTGTGATGTTATCTGATTCAGCAGTCACAATAAAAATTGAGGTAGAACAAAACTATGTTGGCTTAGAGATACATAACATGTGTTTCAAATTTTATAGTGTTTGTGTTGCTGGGTAAAGTGAGGAGTTAGTGAGGAGAGACTCTCATGGGCCTCTCACCATTTCTATTGTGGCAAAGAAACAGCCACAAGACTACGTTATGATACTTGTGATACAAAAATCTGGACAAATATTAGATGTCAGCAAAAATATTGGGATTGTAGATGGCTTTGCTGCCACAAAGCTGTGTAATTCATTGACTATTTGTTCTCTGTCACAGTAAAATAATTCTTTGAGAGTGCGATCAGTCTATTGACTACGTTAGGTTGCGGTGAAGAAGCCCCTTCTCCTCCAATCATGGGGTACTGTCCTTCAGGGACTTTCTCTTTTCATTTGAGCAGAATTGTGATCTTTCAAGCAAATTCTTGCCATGTATCCAACAGTTTTGAAATAACCCCCAAAATCAAATCCTATTTGAAGATCTGAATCAGCCGCAAGTTCTGACAGATGGCTAAACATGCACTTTAGTTACACAAAATCAAAGCTGGAATCAAAGATTCGTAAAGTGGGGTGGGAACCATTTAAACCACTAAGTGAAACTGCTTGGTGCTTCCTGCAAACATCCAAACTAAAGCATCCTTAATATTAGTTGTCCAATATTTAACACACCTAGTAAAGAAGAACCTTCCAGTCTTTTGAGTAAGTAGTTGTAATTGGCTCCGTTATTGGACTGTTCTCACTATTAGGATGGGTTTTTCCCTCAACACTGATTCAGAATCTGTCCTGCTGTAGTCTAAATCTATTGTTCCCTTTCCTGCCATGTGGAACAATAGAAAATATGTCTCCATCTCTCTCTCTCCATGAGCTCTCTCTTTCAGCTCTTTGAAGAAAGCTGTTTCTTCCCAGTCCAAGGCCACCAAGTACAAAAGGGACAGCACACCAACAGGCAAAGGCCATAAGGCTGCTTTGTTATTAGCTTTTCCATGTGATGGCTCATTAGGTAGGCTCCTGGAAAACAAGTCATATCCTGAATATGTGGGAATTAGCTGGAAACATACAAAGCAAGCAGGAAACTCCTACTGGGCAAACATGGAGGGGGGAAAAACTCTTAAATTTGTTTTCCACCCCTACACACGGCTAAAGAAGTGTTTGGAGATACATTTCCCTATAGAGTGTTGAGTAAAATTGCCATTAAGCAGCCCAAAGAATAGTACCATCCAACAGAAAAGGACAAAGGAATAAAACTAGTAGCTGCTACATGAGCAGAATGCCTGCTGCTAATAAATAAGAATTACAAGGAGACAAGGAGAGCTTCAGGCAGCAAGACCATTAAAGGCATGCAGGGCTACCAACACATTGCTCAAAAATCCAAAAATCCAAAGCAAAGAATGAAAAAATGAAAAAAGAGGGAGTTTTTAATACAGTAGGTTACTTCTATGAAAATATTGTTTCATTGGAAGGAAGACATTTAAAAGGGCTTCCTAGAAACAATTTTTTAGTTATGGGGGGTGGGAAAGCCAATAATGAATCCCCTTATGGGGCCAGCTCAGTTATGATTTGACTGAAGCTAGCAAAAACAGTTCTAAATTAGAACAAAGTATCTCTTGTTGCAATGTTCTTATCTGGATTGGATTCACTTTCTTTCAGACCACAGCTGCAGATTGAAAATCATTTAGCTAGATAAAATCAAATTGTTATTATACTTATTGCTATATCCCATATTAGCGTGAAACATCAACATAATCTTTTTTAAAAGTCATAATAGAAGGATGAACCAAAATAGAGAAAATAGCCAGAAACAATAACCATTACAAAAAAACATGGAAGCTATCACAGAATGTACCACACACAAACTCAGATATGCTCAAAGTGTAACTTCAATACTTTTCCAGTTTATAACATATGATTTGCAAGAAAATATGACCATCTTCCCTGTTCCCTTCATGTGGGAAAGACATAGTATTTTTGAATGTTGTTTTTCTTTTGTAAATTGTAGCATTTTCAGTAATTCTTCTGAAAATATTCCTACAAATATGGAATTGAACGGCCAGAAATATTCTATGAAGGAAATAATAAAACCTTGTGCCATATTTTTGCTCATTTTGAATAAGTAAGGAAGATAGCAAGAGAAAGTTCTTAAAAAACAAACAAACAAACAAACAAATCAATAGTTACCAGTCATGCCAACATTGCTTTGAATAGTGAAATGAGCAACATAATAAAGAAACAAACATACAAATAAACAAACAAATATTTGCAGGTTGCTGAATCCATAGCAGGTGATAAAGATAAACTGCAAATGTATGTATGAATGAATGGACTTTATTACTCTTAAAAATTTCAGACTTTAAGAGAAATAAAAAGATGAGTGCCAATTTCTACCCATTCCTAAGCTGGTTGATCCAAGTTAGCAAAAATGTGTAATAAACATCTACAGATGAAGTTTTTATATTGGTTTGAATCTGATTTCATTCTGAGTGAAGAACAGTGGAGTTCAGAGAAGTTAGATCTGTTCTAGATCATACTACAGTGCTCTATCATCTCAAAGAATATACCCACCCCTATTTGCAGCTTTTATTAACATGATTTCCAGGATTAAACTCTGCTATAAATTTAAACATAGAACAATTAACAAAAGTCTGTTCAACAAATCAAAGAAATTTCTTAGTAAGACAGGATTGTATGTTACCTTCAGCTGTATTTAATTTTTACATAAATTCAATGAAGGTGAACTTAATCAGAGTAAATTGGCCAGTGAGATATTAATTTACTACTACTACTGATGAGGTAGAAGTTTTGTCCTTGACTTCCATTGGTCTTAAATTATCTTTGGGTGCTCTTTTATTTCCTATCAATATCAGGGTACTAGTCATAAACTTTTCTGTATCTATGATCTTTGCATTTTCCAAACATCATAAGTCACCAAACAGGCAAAGAGGAGGGCACATCATCAGAGAAGCCCAAACCTTTAAATACTTAGTATGGTTTTCCAAACCACTGAGACTGAAACACCATTGGGACTATGAATCTCAAAGACTATGCTTTCCATTTAAATTAAATTGAGGAAGAGTTTACTTCAGCTGCTACTAAGCTATTTTCCACTAATGCTTACATTCAGTTATTGTGTGGTGCTCAGTTAAGGCCATACAGTGAAATGGAAATATCAGAGAAAGTCCATATCATTTTTTTAACAAATATGTTCCAGATCCTTCACAATATTCTAAATATGATGCTTCGATGAAAAGCAGGATTCATAATTGTGTGGGCTGTCCAGCGTTACTTACTGTATGTGAGAGAGGTAACTATACAAGACAAACAAACCAATTAAACCTGGCCTTTGCATTATCATTTTCAACTTTTGGTGGAAATTATTACAATAGTGCAGTTTGATTGCCCCCTTTAATGAGAGTAGACAATGTTACCTCTGTCTGGAAAGAAAACTATTTCCAGAAATTATACTTCTTTGCCTTTACTTGGCAAGTTCTTTTGCCAATAGGCATGGGGTAAGCCAATTTAAGGATTCTAGATGAAGAAGAACAACTGGACTACGTAGCATGTCCCTGTAATATATTTATTAAATAGTTTATGAAATACACATAAACTATTCTGCATACCAATAAGATCACTGTTTCAGACTTTAAGCAAACATTATCCTTTAGCATACTTCCCTGAGCAGCTTAGGAAGGAAAATACAGGAGGCGGGGAGGAACTCTTTGCAAAATGGTGATGCCCTATGATGCAGCCCAGTTTTGTTCTAATTCCTTTTCTATCAAGATTGATTTTCAATTGATTTCTTATTTCTAAATGCTTAGGGCATTCTGATTTTTTTTCTTGAATTATCTATGAGATAACAAAATAAATAAATAAATTATGGGTTCCTAAACATTACTATGTTTTGTAATGCTGTTATGTAACCTTCAGCCTGCTGTGAGTTACAATGTTTAATACTTCTGAAATGTTTTAATATTTATTTATTTATTTAATTAATTTATTTATTTATATTGCTGCCTATTCGCCCATGGCAACTCAAGGCAGCTTACACAATGTAAAATCCTATTTAAAACAAAAAATAAAAAATAAAAACAATAAGAACTAACAAAAAGAATCAAATAAATTAGTAAAGTACAATAGAACAAAATTTGGGGAAAAATATTTTCATATTGTAGTATTTGATCTACATCTCAGAATTCCTATGTACTCTAGTTCCTTTCCAGACTAGGTCAGGCTGACTTTAATAAAGCCTATTTATTCATTCAAACAATAAAACATACAACCATATATGCATTGAAAATAACAGTAAACACCCCTTTTAATATAGAAATCCCACATTCTCTAGGCCAATTGGGAAACTAGAAGTAAACATATGAAATATTACATATGTATTAAATATTTTTTAAAGTAAACTTTCCATGTTTAATAAGATCAGACTGTTCAAATCACTAAAGAAAGCAAACAGGAATGTTATGAAAAAGCCAGGGTTTCTTTTCTTTATTCAGCATACATGTCATTTTTTATTTTAAGAAACTTATGGGTGAGACCTCATGATAGCTTCTCAGGTCAGAGGGTGGAGCTGAATGTGAAAGTAGAGAACAGAATCATATAACAGTCTCTCAAGGTTGGTTAACCAAGCTCTAAAAGTTGGCTGGCCAGTTGATGGATTCATGTTTTATGCTGACACAATATGCAATAAGCATTAAAATTACAATGTTCATAGGAGAAACACTGAAATAAGTGGCATTAAAATGTTTAAGTATGTAACTATCTAAGTGAGTTAATAAATACATTTTATCCACACATTTAACTACATTTTGAATATACTGAAATATAGATGTTTGGTGGTTTCGTTCAACTCTGTTTAATTGCTCAAAGTTCCTAGATGCTTCTGGAAAGCACCATATGCTATATTTGTCTAATATTGCATCTATAATCATATGTAGCTCATTTATTCCAATGGTTTTCAAAGTACTTCAGCTTCAATAGTTGGAGGCTGTTTGAAAAAGAGAAGTACAGAAATATCTTATCAACGAGATTCTACCTTTTTATTGGTATATCACATATTTTAGAAAGAGATGAATGTTAGTCTAGATGGTAACCAAAAATCAGAATGAGTCTAATCGCTATTTTTCAGATTGATATGTTTTGATTAAGGGCATATGTTTTTGTGTGGCAAGATATAAACAGATCCTGCTTAGTTGCAGTTATTGAAGGTTTGTGCTCGGCATATTTGCTCAGGCATTGGTGTTTTATTTCTTCTTTGTGTCCTTCCATATACTGCAGTCTTCAGCTCGTTCCCCACACAATTAGATATTGTTTCCCCCACTTCTTATAATTCTTATTTTCTCTCATTTTTAGATCCAATTTCTTGACTGTTTCTGAGAGAAGCATCACTTTCAGAATCTCCATAGACACACCCAGTACAAGCACTCTGATTTTTACATCCAGGGAATATTGCTGGTTAGTTGGTAAGCTAAGAGGAAATGTTGTATCTTCTGAAGATGGAAAATCAAAGAAGTTTACAGATGGGAGGAGTAGCAAATTATTTTATAGGGGGATCTGAAATAACTATAATCAATAGAAAATAAATATTAAATATATTGCATTAGCTGCAATTAATTAATGCTGGGGATTAAGTAATCTAGGTATTAAATTGCATGCACAATCCTTTGAAACTACTCTAAATAAATAAATAAATAAGTGTGTACTTATGCCTTAGATCTAATATCAAACTGCTTTTGAAAGTCTCGTTTTTATATGTGGTTCTCAAAAGACACTTGAGAACAGATTCAATGGCTATAACGAAAAGATGAGCTGTGAGGGATCAGCTCCTCAGAACTCCTCTCTGGATCAAGAAGAGGATTATGGTTGTCCACGCATTTGCTCCATACAGACGCTTCCCACAAAAAAGATCATAAAACTCCAGTGGGTTTGAAAGGTTGGAAGCTGGAGGAAAATTATTCTGCCTCAGCTGCGGTTCAGTGCCTTCATTTAGACACTGGATTTGCCCACTTCCTTTCTTAAGCACCTTAGGATTCATTTTTGTTACTGATTTTTTTGAAAGTTAATACATTTCTAAAGTTTATGTTTACAGATTAATAAGAAAATTTTTGATTTTTGAAAAACAGAGAGACTAGAATGTTGATTCTAGTCTCACTTTTGGGAGCCGAATGGACTTGAAAAACATTTCCTGTGAGTTGTTTAAAATTGTAACAAATAACAAAGTTGGAGGGGACCTTGGAAGGCTTCTAGTCCAATCCCCTGCTCAAGCAGGAAACGCTATATCATTTCAAGAAAATGGCTGTCCAATCTCTTCTTTAAAATCTCCAGGGTTGGAACAATTTCTGTAGGCAAGTTGCTCTAACCCTGATTAATTGTTCTATCAGAAAAATTCTCCTTTGTTCTAGGTTGGTTCTCTCCTTGATTAGTTTCCATCCATTGCTTCTTGTTTATCTTCAGGTACTTTGGAGAATAGATTGACCCCCTCTTCTTTGTGGCAGCCCCTTAGATATTGGGATATTTTATAATTTGGGATTTTGAAATTAATTGTAAGAAATCCTCCAGTGGGAAGATTTTGCTAGCTGGAAAATAAGCATATGATAAGAGGGAACTCTGAAGTTTGATTAGAGGAACCAGAAAGAACTATCAAATAATTAGAGGAAAAGAAAGCCATTAATACAGTGGGACAATATTATTTGACTACAAAATAAATTAAGACTAAGTAAGAACAATGAACTCAGAAATTACATTCAAGATTGTCTGCCACTATAAAAAATGGATTTAACAGAAGCTACAGAAGAGGGATAGATTTTATTGGACAAAATAGAGACTGAGGCTGACTCCAATGTGAATTTGAAAATGGGATGTTTTAAAAATGCTAGACTTCAAGAGAGATGGGGGAAAGATAGCAATAGCAATTACTTATATACCATTTTATATTGCTTTGCAGCCCTATTTAAGCAGTTTACAGAATCAACATATTGTCCCCAACAATTTGGCTCCTCATTTTACCCACCTCGGAAGGATGGAAGGCTGAGTCAACCTTGAGCCTGGTGGGATTTGAACTGCCAATTTGCAGGCAGCCGGAAGGCAGCAGAAATAGCCTGCAGTACTGTATTCTAACCACTATGCCATCTTAGAAAGATGGTGTGGTTTTGAAAATGCCAGATTATAAGAGGGAAAAAGATGCCATAATTGATTCAAAAATGAAACCAGCTGATGTCTTAATAACTAAGGAGGTCATATAAATAATAAATCAGAAGAATGATTTGGAAAGCTTTCTTATATTGGATTTAAATAGTAAAGCTGTTCCTGAGAGGAGAGAAAAAGAAAATGATAAGAAACTAACACGAGACATACTTTGATTAATTGATGGGATGTGTGTGTGTGTGTGTGTACATGCATGTGGTTTTTGGCAGCTATTAATGGAACTTTAAAAAAAACACCAGGAAAATGCACGCACACACACACACACAAATTTTTATTACCTTTATAAAGATAGTTATTATATTTATATTTGTAAATCATAGGACTTCTTATAAAACTTCTGTGAATACTGTGGAAAGCCAAGAAACGAAATTGATGGTTTATTGAACCAATCAATCCAGAGTTTTCACTTGAGGAATTCATTACAAAACCCATACTATCCTACTGCAGATACAATATGCAATAAACTAGTTCTCTGGAGAAAGCTCTAATGCTGAGAAAGATGAAAAGAAAGAGGAGAAGAGAATGAATTCAGTTATGGTGGTAATGAGTGCACCATTGGAAGACTGAAAGAGCAGGTTAGGGATAGATTGTCATGGACAAAATCGATCTATGCAATCACTAGGACTTGATAAACAATCAAACCAATTTAAGGTTAGAAAATCTATACAAAGTAACTTCTTGAATGCAAAGTACAATAGATGCTTTAGATTTCTATTCACTGGGCACACTATTATATGAAGCCCCAGCACAAATTATTTTTACAAACATTTTTAAAACATGCTTTCCTTATTAATCTGTAAAAATCACTGTAAGGTTTGCCTAGGAATTCCTAAACTTGGGTGAAAAAGAAAACATTTCTGATGTTTACAAAAGTTCAAGCTTCCAAAATATCACATCTCCATGCTTAATGTGGGTAAAATAGAAATGATTAATAAGCCATATGCATCAATTAATACTGCCTGAGCTATGCGTATGGAAATAATTATTTGTATGCAAATCTAAGCTGACTCTAAAAATCAGCAACAGCAGCCTTCACAAATAATTTGAATGTTACATTGTTAAACTAGACAAGAGGCATCATGAGTATGTCAGCATGCTGCATGGACTCTGAGTTGATTGAATAACAACTTTAATTTATAAACTTCTAAGGTAGTCTCTGGATTAGAGATTAATTTGCATGGTATAGCAGGAAATTGCTTGGGGTAAATCAGTTTTGCTGGCAGTTAAGACATATTGAACAGAATGTGTCCATATTGGTGGGGAGTATCTTTTCTATTTATAAAGAGGGCTGCATATGCCAAGGCACAATTAATATAATTTGAAGGATCCATTTTTTAAAGTATCAAGAAGTTAGGGTTAAGGTTAGGGCTAGGAATATGACATTGCAATCCTCTAATAGAGGATCTTCCTCTTGTTTGAACTGGAGATGGAGCCAGTAAACTCACTGAGTGGTGAGAACAATCAGCAATATATCATGATTTGCTTAAAACAAAACCTTGGTGAAATCACATTGTTCTCTCCACCAAGAGAGCTTTCAATGGATATAAATATGATGAGTTACAAATTCAAGGAAGTATAGATCTAAAGAAGCAAATGAATACATCAACATGTATTAACATTTATTGAGAAAGAGAGAGAGTATCAAAGGAGATCAAGAGTACAAACTTCAGAGATCTGAGAGAGAATCAATGGAAGGATAATGAATCCTCCTTTCAAGTTGTGGAAATAATATTAGGTTTAAATAAAAAGGCACTTTTGAAGAAAACCATGTGAGAGTGACATTGGGGAAGAAAAAAAATTAGAGGTTATGAATTAAGCAATTACCGTTTTTAGCAGAGAAAATCTGAAGCTTGAAATGCTTGGTATACATTCTCCTTATTTTGGTGAATTGGGTAAATCCATGCAATCAACTACATCGAACACATTTAATTCCCACCCATCTATCATGGATGGAATATCAGTTCAATACTTTGGACAGTTAGTTTTAAATAATGTAGGATGAGCTAATATGAAAATTGCACAAATAAAAAAAATGTAACATACAGCTGATTTTAGCAAAACATTTAATGTATAGTATTACTTCTTCATAAGAATTCACATAAACATGTAACACCATTAAAATAAGTTGCAAGTATGCAACATGTTATCTTTAGAGCATTTGTGTCTACTTGCCAACTAGTTTCAATTCTGGGAAAAGTTTAAAAAAAATGATTTAAAAACTTCATTGATATTGGAAGTATCTTCATGATTCAAAATCAACCAAAATAAGATTTTAGATTTTAAAAACTTTGTGCAGCCTTGATTAGTATGAACTCTGACTTAAAGATGAATACAACATATTTAGTTTCATCTCTTGTAATAAAGAATGTCATGGGGTAGGTATATTCAGAGCTTGGTGAAAAATTCTGTTTTTATTCTTAGAAGATCATCTTTCTAGAGTGGATTAATAAAGAATTTCTCCTCACATACGTACTAATCATTTCTGGCTCTAGGGGGCAGTGTTCATCTCCATTACAAAGCCGAAGAGCCAGTGCTGTCCGAAGATGGCTCCATGGTCATGTGGCTGGCATGACTAAATGCTGAAGGCGCACGGAATACTGTTATCTTCCCACCAAAGTGGTCGCTATTTTTCTACTTGCATTTTTACATGCTTTCGAACTGCTAGGTTGGCAGAAGCTGGGAGAAGTAATGGGAGCTCAGTCCGTTACGCGGTGCTAGGGATTTGAACTACCTAACCACTGATCTTTCTGATTAACAAGCTCAGCGTCTTAGTCACTGAGCCACTGCGTCCCTAAGAGAAGTGCTTATAAAAACAAAAGCTTGGTAAATTTCTTGACACAATTGCCAAACTGTAGATTGGGGTTCTGAATACCATAGTAACCTATACCATATTTAGCTGATAAGGAAGTTAATGTTTTGTGGTATACATTCTCATCAATGAGTCGTGAGTCTTTTTTGTTGTGAATAATAATGGCCATTCACATCTAATGCATTAGATTAGAATTATAATGAAGAACTACAGAAAAAGTAAAATAGCACTCAAAATTGCAATGTAACCTATAACAAAATGATTTAATTGGTAACACATTGTAGCAGCAGGCCAGCCAATCAAAGGGTCTAGAATTCTTATACCCTTATCAGCTCTGTTCCCGATATAGAATCCATCCAGACGATTTCATGATGGAGCAATATTATCACTATTTTGTGTAGGTGTGGATGTCTTCAAGATAGCTTTGACTTCTGGCAATTTTAAGGACTAGTCCTTGCAGCTTTTTTGCCAAGAATTTTTGAAGGGATTTGCTAGTGACTGCTTCTAGGGCTGGCAGAGAGATGTTGGTCAAAGTCACCCTGCTGGCTTTGTGCCCAAAGTAATACTAAAATGGATGGTTTCCTGATTTTTAGATTGGTCCCTTAACTGCTACACCAAACTGGATGGGAATAAATTAGTTGGTGCAGATCATCTAAATTGGAAGGCTCAATAGTAGAAAACTGCATTCAATTTTTAAGCATCTGCTGTGTAAAATGAGTGCCTCTTTCTTCCTAACAACAGACACAGTCTTGAGCAAGATTGCCTATTTTGTTGTTTTCATCCATTTGCCCATGATTAGAACTTGACTAAAATCCTTGTCATTTGCCATATGTCCTACATACTCAGGAATACTTACTCATATTTGTAAACATAGATGTATTTGCTATTTTACACGTAAATATTTCAATTCAATGTTCATTTTGATCAAATAAAAGCAAGGCATTTAAAATTTCCATGTATTAAGTATACAATGAATTAATAGCAAATATGTATAGAAATATGATTATAAAATTCATTTATTTATAAAATGTGTTTGCTGCCCATCTTGTCACACAATGACTCTGGTCAGCTTACAACATTAAAGAAAACATCATTGCTATGTCAGGTAAACATAGCATTATTGCTATGAATTGAAAGGAACCAAAGAATTTTGAGTCATTGGCAAATAAGACAAATTATAAAACCTGATAGGTCTGTTGTGTTTCTAGCTTTTTATTTATTTAAATGTAAGAAATAGTAGGCTACAAAGGAATTTTGTTGTTTATAACATTCCACTTCTGTCTCAGATGCCAGCACTTAAAAATCAAAACTGCATATTTCATTGGTGCTAACCGAATATTTGAAGTTTAAGAAATGGGGATGCATTTTTGGTAAATAGTGGATCAAAGGAAGATTGATTCTCCATTGCTCCCATAGCATTAAAAAAGTTAACATTAAAAGTAGGGCAGAAGAGCATAAATCCTAGCAATTGTCCAGACATCTAGACTTAAAAAAAAAAAAAAAACATTAAATGCATGACCTTATCGATCCAATCATTTTTTCTTTCTCCAAGAAGCACATTTGTTTTACTAAAATCCCTAACTCTATTCATTGAAATGAACAACTAGTGTTGTGAAGGAGAGTAAGGCAATCTTGTTTTTTGTATTTATCTTTGCAAATGCTGTTCACGGGTAGCTGGCATTTTGAGAACCCCATTGTCCAGACTGATCCACACCAAACTGAAACCTCATTTACGAAAAGCCAAGTGGATCCAAAATTGCTCTAAAAGCTTTCAGCTCTGGAGATTCAGTCAATTGTACGGCTTAATAAGGATCAATGAATAAAATGAATTTGGTCAGTCTCAGCACAGTTGTTTGTAGCTTTCTACCAAAGCACATATCTAGCTTTTCAATTACTTTTGGCAGCCACTGTTTGCCTGGAAAATTAGATATAGAACAAGTGGGACAGTAACAGGTAAAACAGTTCATTGGCACTAAATACTTCATTAGGACTCTTAAGCTCATTGATGTAGGAAGCTACTAATTTAATCACATTTAAAAGATGTAAATAGAAAATTGTTCCAAAAGTCAAAAATATTTAACAATGTATTTGCTTGGGTTTATAAAGAGAAAAGCAGTAATATTTTTCTTTGACTATTTAAACAGTTTCTATAAATGTGAGACATTTGAAGAAAAAAGCATTATAATCTCTAATATTTTTTTTAAAAAACAACAACTTTAAAATATCATATTGACTGCAATTTTAAGGTCCTACACCTCAGTTTTGTTCATGTGCTTCAATATTCATTGAGAACTAAAATTTCATTAAACAAAATTATTTTACTTTCTTCATTCATGCACCAATCTTATTATTTGCAACTTCCTAGCCTGACTTTTCCCTTTACTTAAAACAAAAGGAAGGATTTTGATTTTGTTCTATCTCACTTCCAGCTTTTCCTTCCCATTTTTAAAAACCCTTCAGCATTCTTGTTGCAGTGAATATGAAAACATTTCACAACACTAGAACATTTTTTTTCAGAATTGCCAGATTAGTATACAGCCAACAGAATTTGCCATATTTTTCTATCTACCAAACTTTTCAGGATGACCATGGCATGAAGTGAATGAAATTCAGGAAGTGCCCAAAGACACTGGACTCTGCACAATGTGATACCAGTCCAGAGCTTTCCATACAATGTAAACTGGGGTAGAGGAATTTTTCCACATGTGTTTTTGTTGCCTCTCATTCTGTTTTGTCTTTCAGTTTAATTACACAATCATATATCCAGCAGGGTGCAGCCTCTTATGTTTCCCAACCTTTGACTCTAAGAGAAGGCATTAAGGGAAATTCCTCAGTTTGGCTTTTTCACCAGTCTTGCCAATGAAAAATTGCTGAAGAATTTATTTTGAAGAAATGAAAAGGTTTTCTGTTTTTCTGTTTGAAAATTTGATAAGACAATTGGCAATGTCATTTGTGCTCTGTAGAAACAAATCTGTATACAAAAATACAAGCATGCAAGCAACAAGGAAGCAAGGAATGCTATAGCCACTGCCACAAATACCGCACTACAATTCTGTATCTGGAGATGCAACTCTGATTTATCCTGCTATCAAGTCTGTTGTAAATAATTCCCAATCACTTGATTACTTCTTGAACTAGATAAACTATAACATAAATTTAATCTTCCCACAGAAGTAAGTACTGCAGCCATTTGCAGTACTGCAGTCAAGAAAAAAATTGAGAATCTTTCAAATGTCAGTACTAAAGCTGATTGTATATGTTAATTATTATTCAATTATTCTGAAGTGTTACTTAAAAGTTGTCATGGTTATTTCAAGGAGACTTTCTTCCAAGCAATATACTTAGAAGTGCTTGAATAAATTTGAGGATCAATTAAATTTCAGCCTTCTTGATTCAGGTATTGTTTATTCTGTACTAGTGTATTTTATTTTACAGAATCTCTTAGAATAAGTACTATGTATTGAACAAATGTATTTAAATATTTCATATATATATATGCTGATACTCTTGCAATAAAAATACGGAAACCAATAAACAGTATTAAATTAAGACATCAGCATGGATGTATTTCAAAGGGAACAAAAGGAAACTGAGCTGTTATATGGAGAAAGTATACATTATAGAAAAATATTTATTTTGTTTCACCATGTGTTTAATGGAGCAGTTCTATTTGTCTCTTATACAGTATAGAAATAAGGCATCATTTCTTTTGATAGTTTTGAGAAAGGAATTAGATCTCTTCTTTTTTAAATGTAGAAACTATTTAATGAAACTAAGGATTTAAAGCACCATTTACCTAAATTCAGTTTTTGTTGAAGAGGATAATATTGATCTCTGAATGGAAGATATGCTACCAATAGTTTTAACTGTGAACCTGCTTAATTTCAAAATCAGAGAAGTATTTTGTGCATTCCTCTTTATTTGCTCTCCAGGTTGATAGCCATCTGTATATTTTGAGTTAGTAATTTCTATACTTTATGAACTATGTTTAGTTAAATATGTTCTACGATTTATTTGCTATGATTTGCTAATCAAGGAAACATTATTTGCAACCAACACTTTAAGATCACTATAGTTAAACATTTCTTTATAGCTATACTTCTTCCCTCCTCTCACAGGTCCAGTACTTCTTTCCTTGATTATTTTTAGTTTTTGCAGCCTAAGAGGCCTGAATAAAGAGCTAGGATAAATTTTATCAATCTTACCTATAACTTCATTGCTTTGGGACTTGATAAAAGGCTGGCTGAAATGAAAGAGATAACTGCTAACAAGGCAAGCTACTACATATAAACTGGCAGCAACCTCTACACTCATTCACACTGATGTATGATTACCTACTTGTATTATGAGATGTATGAAAGCAAACAACCAAGCTCTGAGAGTCTCAAGAAGTGTTCTTCACTGAAGCAGAGAATATGCAATCCACCTATCCAAAACGATAGAGCCAAAATCTCCTATTCTTTTTATAATACAATTGTTCTTCCTTCCTAGAGTCCTGCCTCTAGTTATACTTTTAACATCATATAAGTTCCACATAAAATGCTATCTACTTTGGCCCAGACTGGAGTTCTATTATGCAGATATCTAAGGCCCTCATACAAAAGTCAAACTTTTTTGTTTAGCCTGGCAGGTAGAATCCTTCTCACATAAATATTGATTGATTGAAATTACACCCATAGCCCACTTTCTGCCACACATTTAGTTATAACTTCTGTACATTAGAACATTGCACATGCCTTCAGATTTACTTCCCTAGCCTGCACATGACCATTAGACCCGGGAGATATCATAGATTGAGTAAAATGTGGTGAAACTCACTTAACAATGCTCTTAGCAACCAAAATTTTGGGCTCAATTGTGGTCATAAGTGAAGGACTATCTCTGCCTTCCTCTGCATGGCAGCCTTGTCCTAGTAAACTCCTCTGCCAATTTTCCTCTTGGTGAGAGGCACCAAAATAATCCAGATTCCAGATGATATAAGGTCTCCTGCTGGAGCAGGGGGTTGGACTAGGTGCCCTCCAAGGTTCCTTCTAACTCTGCTATTCTATGATTCTGTAACGATCTCCTGCTGGAGCAGGGAGTTACACTAGAACAGGGATCTTCAAACTTGACAGCTTTAAGACTTGTGGACTTCAACTATCAGAATTCCTCCTTCAGTCATGTTAGCTCAGGAATTCTGGGAGTTGAAGTCCACAAGTCTTAAACTTGCAAAGTTGGAAGACCCTTGGCCTAGAAGATGACCTCCAAGATCACTTCCAGCCCTACATTGCTGTGCTGTTTCAAAGAGTCTTCTGAAGCCAGGGTTTATGTCCTTCCTTCCTCTCCTTTTTTCTCCCTCCCTCTCTCCCTCCTTCCATGTATCTATCTATCTATCTATCTATCCATTCATCCATATATCTCATTTACTTTCTCCTCCCTGCCCCCTTTCTTTCTCTCCCTTCCTTCCATCCCGTCTTTCTTTTTCTATCCCTTTTCTTTTCTCTCTTTTTCTTTCTTTACCTTTTATCTTTCTTTTCTTTCTTCCCTTCTCTTTCTTTCTCTTTCTCTCTCTCTTTCCCTCTCTCCCTCCCTCCCACTCTCTTTCTCTCTCTTTCTATCCCTTCCCTTCCTCCTTCCCTCTCTTCTTCTAAAGCTAGGAGAGGAGACCCACCTGAAACAAACACACACACACAAACACATGCTTCCAAGTGCCTGGCCGCGTTGCTCGTTGCAAGGGTTCTTCCCAGCCCCGCATTGCCTGAAAAAGCCAGCAGGCAAGGCTTCTGGGTCCAATAAAGGGGCTGCGGGCGGGACTTCCTCCCCTCCCACTTTTGGGGCTGGGAGATTCAAGCAAGGCATGTGCTGCAGACTCACCCCCATCCCCCCACCAACAGCTCTGTTCTAGGCAGTTTTCCTGACTGCCTGAAACCTTACCTTCCTTCCTCCCGCACTGAAAAAAATACATGGCAACTATAGGCTTCTTGCAGCAGCTTTGCTCCACTTCTCCAATGCACTGCCGCAATGTGCTGAAAAAGGTGTGACTGGAATGTGACTACCTGCTGGCTGGCCAGGCCAGGGTGGGCTGGGCCGGGCCAGGCTGGGCCAGACTTGAAGAGGCACGTCCACCAGGAGAAAGAGGAAAGCATGCTCCAGGAGGTCAGGCAGGATGTCCCCAGGGCTTCTACACATGCACACTGCATGTTCAGCAGCTGCACATGCAGTGTGCATGTTCAGCAGCTGCAAGACATCTGCCCGAGCTGCACCGTGGCCCCCACATGGTAGGGAAAGCTAGGAGAGCAATTGGGGCAAGTGAGCCACCGGGCGACCGGGTCGGGGGCTGGCCAGCCAGGGGTCACTACCAGTTCAACGACCCACACCAAATCACTGCTACCAATTTGCCTGAATTGGTGAGAAGGGGCATTGGTACCTACCTGACATGCCCTTTCTCTGTGAGCTGTGAAGAGCATCCATTGATTGGGATGATGCTTCTGTCACTCATCTGATAGGCTGGCCTTTAATTGAGAGGATGCTCCTCCTCCATAGGACTCCTCCCTAGTGCCCCCAGTTTTGGCGAAGTCGAAGTGATGAAATATTTCTTCTCCTTCACCCTTTCTAATACTTGGCTGGAATAGCATCCCATCAGACGAATAAGGGTGGGGATGGATGCTCTTCACAGTTCACAGAGAAAGGGTGTGTCAGGTAAGTACTAACGGCCATTTTCCAGATGAGCTGTTCAGAGCATCCATTGATTGGGACATACCAAAGCTTGGTGTGTCCTACGGGAGGGCTTCTGACTGGTTCGGATTCCCCTTTTTCTTGGTCCCTATGGACCTTTTGTAACACTATCCTGTCAAAGGCAGCTTCCTTAGAGGTGAAGATATCATTCTAATAGTTTCTAAATAAAAGGCGATGGTGAGGCCCATGTTGTCGCCTTGTAAATTTCCTTTACTGGCACTTGTGGCCCATGTTGTCAACATTGCAGCACTCCAGGTTGAATAAGCAGTGATGTCCCTGGGTACGGGAAGAGACTGTGTCTCATAAGACTTGGGAATTGTGCTCTCAGCCACTTGCTGATCATTGAGGAAGTGATCTTGCACCCAATGGTGGGTGGTTGAAAAGAAATGAAGAGAGCCTCTGTTTCCTAACACACATTGTGTGGTTGAAATATATGCAGAAAGCTCACCTTACATCTAGATTGTGCCATTGTCATGCCAGTTTTTATGTCAGTTTCAGACAAACATACGGGAGTATCAGTTCCTATGGTCTGTGGCAACCCAAATTTATCTGTGGGTGAAAGATGGATCTGGACAAAGGACCAATCTGTCTGTGTGAAAAATACAGAGCTCCTGTCTAACTGACAAGGCTACTAGATCCAAGATGTAACTGGCTGATGTAATGGCAACCAAGTACCTGGTTGGGGGTTTGGCTGTGTTCTGATTGGTTGGGGGGTTGGCCATGTTCTGATTGTCTGGGGGTGTGTTCTGTTCAGGTGGGGGCTTGGTTGTGCTCAGGTTAGTCTTAGTTGCTGGGGGATTTGACCAGGTGAGCTGTGATCCTGCTGTTTGGCTTTGCGTTCGTGGTCATGCCACATGTTCATGGTGAGCGTCAGTTCGCTTCATGTATGGGTCGGACGGGTTTGAAGCGGGTAGTGATGCAGCTGCGGTACGGCTTCTGGTCCGTGGTCGTGTCTCATCTTCTGTGTGGGTGTGAGTCTGCTTTCTACGTGGAAGTGTGGTGGTAGCATCTTGTGTGGCCCTCATGCGTGTGGGTCTGGTGTCATTCTTCATGTTAGGTACTCGTCTGTTCATGAGGGCAGGTTTCCAAATGGCTGGTAGGCGGGAGGTATCATCTCGTTTATTCATGCTGTGTGGGTGTTTTTCTATCTCTATGGCTTCTCTGATTATTCTGTTGTTGAAGTGTTCAGTTTTGGCGATAGTTCTGGTATTTTTAAAGTCAATCTCATGTCCTGTGGCTTTGAGGTGTTGGACCAGGGAAGAGCTCGGTTCTTCTTTTTTGGTTGAGTTCTTGTGTTCTTCAATGCGTGCACTTATTCTTCTGTTAGTTTGTCCGATGTATGTGGTGGGGCAGGCGGTGCAAGGGATTTCCTATACTCCTTGGTTTTCTAACTCGATTTTGTCTTTAGGGTCTCTTAGGATGGTGGATATTTTTTTTGTTTGTGCAGAATGCTGTTTTAATGTTGTGTTTTTGGAGGATCTTGCTGATTTTGTCTGTAGTGCCTTTTATATATGGGAGGAGGGTTTTGCCGTTCTCTTGTTCTCTGTCTTGGATTTTGGTGGGGGTTTCTTTTTGGATTAGGAGATTATTATCTGAAGCTACGGTGAGCTCCCTCGGCTCGAGTTATATGCAGTAGGGAGCTGCTTGATTTATTGTAACTAAAAGCCTTAAAGGATTTGTTTAGAGTTTAAAAGCAAACCTTTTTGTTGTCTCCTTTTGAAGCCTTTGCTATTCCAGCTAAGGGAAAGGAAATTAAGTTGCCTATATCCACGAAGGCTGAGCAAAAACTGGGGACGCTAGGGAGGAGTCCCGTGGAGGAAGAGGAGCATCCTCTCAATTAAAGCCCAGCCTATCAGACGAGCGACAGAAGCATCATCCCAATCAATGGATACTCTGAACAGCTCATCTGGAGAACAGGTTGAATACCACCTCTGACTAAAGATAGGATTTTAGGACAAAGGATAGTAACATTTTTTGTCACCTGCTTTAGCAGTGATTCAGACTAGGTTTCTAAGGACTACCTTTTGCTTTGCTAAAATATGAACCATTGAAAGAAACTGTAATGATAAGGACAAGGAGTGCTACACTTTTAACATTAGAGTAAAGCAAAAGGAAGGGAGAATATATTGTCACTGATGTTTCTAAAACAATAATATGGCTTATTTTTTAAATAAAATAAACAGTATAGAAAATCTGCACTAAAATTTAGAACACTACCTTAACATCACGTAGAACAACAAAACACCTACATTTTACTGTATTCCATAACTATATTTCTGTGTCCAATTTTCCCCTGTTATTTTTGCCTCATGAATTATCCTGTAGAAATGCCGCATTATCGTAATTATCAATCCTTTAATTTTAACCACTACTTGCAGAGTGGACTATTCATTAAGAGGTGACAAAGACAGCTCCAGATGGAAAGACAGTAACTCATTTGCTAAACATCACACTAGATGTAGAGAACAAATACAGAAATTAATCTTACAAAACCCCCAACTTTCAGGGATAAGTAAGTGCAGACATTTGAACATTTTGATTTCTACCATTCCACACATTTACTGGTATGATTAACCGGGTCTGGACTTCAATAGTGTTTAGAGGATCACATATGGCTACTCCTGATATAAAGAAACACAAAACCCCAAACAAATAGCAGTTTTTATTAGCCAACTAAACAAGCCAAGAATATATATCCCCTCTATCAGAAAATAATTCTATAGGTTGTCATGAAAATAATTTTAACGTGTATAGTCAATTCTTAAAAAACCTTCACCACAATCAGTTTGTGACAATGCAATCTACACGTTAATCTTCATTTCTGCAGGATCCAGTCTGGGTCAGGCACTGGGATCAGAGGTTTAGTCCAGAGGTGGGCTGCACTTAGGTTAACAACCAGTTTGCTAGTTATGAGCATGCATGATTTTTAAATCATGACATTGTTTTATCTTATACTTTCTCTTAATTATTCTTAATACCAAATTTATATTGTCCAATGATACCACACACACTAAGCCGATTCTTTCAGTTAGCTTTCTTGTTGTGAACTCAACATCTTTTCCCTGGATAGTGTAACCAATCTGCACCCCATTGGTATTTATACAAAGTTTTTATTTTTTCTTCCAATGTGGCTCATTTGTCATAGGGTGGTAGTGATTAGATTTGGCTCCCTTCTCATACTTTTTAGCCCCATGGCAACTGAAGAGAAATTGAATTGAAAGTTCCCAGTTTCTGAAAGAATGTACAGTATATCATTGATGAATCTCTATATTGCCTGCTATGGATTTTTTTTAACTTATATCAATTTTGTCAGATGAGATTTTAGTTTTTGCTGCCTAGCAAAAGCTTTTACTTCTATTATTTCTCCAGCCACTTATATTATTCCATTTTAGGACAAATTTAAATGCCTGAATTACATATATAAAGAAGTCAAATCAACAATTAGATTATTTTATGTTACTGAATGCATTGTAAGCAAGGTATACATTCCTTTTTTAAAAATGTAAATCTTTAATTCATTCAAATGAGGCCTACAAAAAGTAAAAAAGTAGTCCCAGGGCCCATAACACATTGAAATAATTGTCTAAAGAAGCCATATAAGGCAGGGGTCACTAACATTTTGGACCTCAGAGACCACCAAACTCATAATTTTAAATCCTGCGGACCACTAATATGAATTTTGACTGATGGTGGCTTGCTGACATTGGTGGGAAAATCGGTCCCATATTCCAGAGCTGCAGAAGTCACAAGACTGGCCCTTTGGTCATCCTGGAGTATCTCTTTCAGTCCATGGCAGGCTGGTGCACCCGGGTGGAGGAGCAGCTGCTCGGGGATAATCAAAGGGCCAGTCCTGTGACTACTGCAGCTCTGGAATATGGGACCAACTTTCTCGTCAGCAAGCCATCCTTGGGTGGATTTCTCTCCCCTGCCATTGGTCTTACCTTCCAGTTCTAGCTTGCATGGCTCTACTCAAGGTAAGGTTTGTGCTCGGCCAAAGGGCAGGGGCCAGTGGGAGGGCAGGCCATGTGGATGGTGCAGCCTTGTGTTCCTGCACAGCCTGGATTAATTGCTTTGGAGGAGTGTTTTGGGGGGGACATTTCTCCATGGACTACCAAAATTTTCTCACAGACCACCAGTAGTCCCCAGCCCACCTGTTGGTCACCACTAATATAAGGAGCAAGCCTAATTCTCCAGGGAACCCAAATGCAAAAGGGGAGTCTTTGATGCTATGATTACATTTTATTAACATAAGGAATTCCATTAAAGTCTAGCTTTCTATCATTTAAATTTAGAAGCTGCCCAACTCATACAATTCTGGATGGCAAAGAGAAGGAGGAGTAGGACAAAGAGGAGGAAGAGGAGGAGGAAGAGGCACATTCAGAAAAAAAAAACAAAGCAAACAAAAAACATCACAAAATAAAATCTGATGGGAGTTTCCCAGCCACTAGTATCACGTCTGGGAAGACAAAGAACTTTGGAATTTCATCAGCAACAGATAAATTATGGGGGGGGGGGGGGTTGATATTACAGAGGGCAGACTTGAGCGCAGACAAGCATGCTTCTTAAGTCCCAATAGATGGTATTGTTGAATGAAAGGTAGCTGAAGTGTGTCTACTTTCCCAAATCTTACTGCATGAACAGAAACTATGGGAGATAGGTAGTCCCCCAAATAACCAGATCCTAGGTTATGAAGGACTTCATAGATAACAACCAGCATCTTGAATTGTGCCTACAAGCAAGATGGCAACCAGTGCCTCTCACACTGTAGCAATAGCAATGACATGCTATGGACCAGAGGTGGTATTCAGTAGGTTCTGACCAGTTCTGGAGAACTGATAGCAGAAATTTTGAGTAGTTCGGAGAACTGGCAAATACTACCTCTGACTGAAGATTTTATGGTATCCTCCCTCTGCCACACCCACCAAGCTATGCTCACAGAACTGGTAGTAAAAAAAAATTGAACCCCACCACTGTTATGGACATATCATTATGGGCATGCCCATCACTGTCTATGCCTCTATATTCTAAACCAGCCACAGCTTTGAGTAATATTCAAGGATAGCCCCATGTTTAATGCGCTGCAATAATCCATTTGGGGAGTGACTAGAGCATAAGCGATTGTTTGAAGGACCTCTCAATCTAGGAATGGTACAGCTGGCTCACCAGATAGATTTATGCAAAGATATTTATTCTTATCTTTTGGACTGCCTTACCTGGCCTCAATTCCTAAGGTCTGGAGGGATGGCTACTTTATAAGTAATGGATGTGAAGAATATAAGATAGGAACTTGCTCTATGGAAATACATCAGACAATATCAACAGTAGCAGCAGCAGTAGTAAATCTGATGGATAAAATCTGAAGCCACCTTGAGTAAGATGTACTATTATGTAAATCATGTTTGAATATGTAAGTTCAACTTAACACACACACACACATACACACACACACACCTGTCCCCACTATCCCATTTATAATGTCTAATGCCCAAAGGAGAGAATGGTCAGCATATATGAGGGAACAGGGGTGATATATCAAACTTGGAAAACATCCTTTGTCCTGTATCTCCTGTTTGCAAAAGAAGACAAGAAAGTAAGCACTGACTTCAGTTAACCTAGATGTCACCAATTTTGTTTCAAAGCTTTGCCTGCTTTCTGCTTCTTTGGCCACTGCTGCTTAGCAACCTCCACAGAGCTTTCTTAGTCTATATTTATTCTAGAAGAATTTCATCCCTACCACAGCCTCTCTCCTTTTGGAAAGCCTATAACACATTTGGCTTTTCTGTTTTTGTTTTTTGTTTTACAAGAAGAAAGAAGTGTTTGTTCTTCATCTTTTAACATCAGATCCTGTGTATTTTACTGCCCGTCTTTTTTTTTTTAATTAAACAGTGCATTGCTGATAGCTACCTTCTATTTGCTCGGGATCTGAAAAAGTTGACACCCCACCCCCACCCACCCCGTTGCTTTTTGGTGCCCATACCATATTAGGATAATATTCTGGTTTTCTGTCCCATTTATGGCTCGCTACTGCCCCATCTGGAAATAGACTTGCCCTTTTTAGAGCAAATATTTGATTTCAGCTGAGGTCTTTTCATTATCTTGGAATATCTTGTGCTTTGTTATTGCTTTCAAGTCGTCATGCAGTCCCTGAGTAATAAGCATTGGGGAGAGGGAATGAGGGAGAGGGGGAGAGATTATGCCGCATCACTGACTCACTAGCAGATCCTGCATCATGCGCAAGGTGTAAGGAGAGAAAAGCCTAGAGATTTATTTTCAGTCTCCCTTTTCATCAAAAGGGACTGTCCTGTGAGGGAATGGGAAAGAGGTTCTTGTGGTAAAGATAAATCCAGAGTGAAACAAGAGGAACAGCTTTTGCCACATAGATGGGGAAGGCTAGGGTGAAACCTTCAAAAACACAGAAGGAAGTGTGGGAAAAGCAATCAAGACCTGCACAATGCTGGCTTCCCTGTTTCCATCCTTCTTCTCTCCCCCAGGATTTTTCCTTGCAACCTTTAAGCAGGGAGATACCAAGCTTTCACAGCAGTGTGAAGCGGGGCTATTAATAGAGTGCAGCGATTGCCTTGCCTCATTAGATAGGGGTGAAGGAAAGGCATTGTGAAGGCAGGGCCAAGAATGCAATCTTGTCTTCTACTCAGGCCCACCCCCACGAAACTATAAAACATGGGTTCACATTGAGAAATGTGGAAAGAATCCTACTTTCTGCAAGGTCGGGTGGAGCTGCCATTAATTTACTTATGAAGACCAGTAATAAAGGGTTCCTCACAATGAAACAGCTAATTAGAAAATAAATTTTGAACTGTAATTGATTTAGAGGACTTTTCCTTTGCATATAAATGTATATATAGGCTGTTGCACAACCCAGATTGCATTTAAAAGACATGCCTGTTCTGTCCAATCTGACATAATGATGCCGAACGTATGAAAAAAGACGGTTCAGATTATTCATTCAGATGCTTTTCTTAAGGGGGTTCGCTGTCTCATGGAGAAAATGCATTTTCTTGAAATCAAGAAACTAAATGTCAGGGCATAAATACTAGCAGGGTTAGGTCATGATGGGAGATCCCTAGGCATTAGGAAAGCTCTAGGCTAGACTGGGGATGTGAAAAAAAAATATCTCAAAGGGATGCAATGGCAAATCACTTCCAAACTGTTGCCCAGAAAGCTACATGACTGTGTCCTTGAAGTTACCAGGAATTCAGTTTCACTTAAGAGACTTTGATCTTTTACTTTTGTTTCGATATTAAAAGCAACGAAAAATGGAAGAAAGCAGGAGTCACACTAGATCATTATAAGCCACTGGAAAAGATGGACAGAGTAATATTACACTGCTGCCACATATAGAAACTGAAAGAGGTATTGTGGTGAAAGAACAGGACATGATTGTCTGGAAATAATTTCTACTTTTGGAGATTGGTTTCTAAATAATAGGAACTGATTGTTCCATTTCACCATTCTTTGGTCAGACTTGAGTGGGTTATGTGACCACTTTAGCAAGATTTCAGAGAAACTGGAAGAGGTTCAAATAAGAACAGAGGAGATATACAGGGGATTACAAATTAAATTCTAGGAAGACAGATGGAAGGATTTGGGCACACTTGGCCTTGAGAAGAAAAGGCCATGGGATGGTTTGATAGCATTCATCAAATAAATAAAAGATGCCACAAAGACGGTTATAATCATCTCAGAATGGAGGATGTGGATTAATGGATGTGAATTATAAGAAGGAGGTTCTGATTAAATGAGAAACATTAGGAACATTGGAATCAATTACCCAGGGAAGTGGTGGGCTCCCTTTTATACAGGGTATCTTTAAGCAGAGACTATTCAGCCATCTTTCACCTTTTAATTTAATTTAGATTTCTGCACTGATGACCTATATAAAATATTTTCATCTCTAGTATTCTATAATACAGAAGCTGAACTGAACATCACTCAGTGATTTGCATGTATGGTGATGGAAGAATCTAGAATTGATTTTCCCATGCATGCAAACAAGGCAAGTGAGAATTGAACTAGATATTTAATATTTAACAGCAAAATGAGAAGAGAAATAAATGAAATTACTATTTTACTGCTATTTTACTACTACTACAAATTTTCAGTAATAGTTAGTTCAGAAATATATAGATGCTAGAGAAAATTTACTGCCACAGCAAGAGTAATTGCCACATATAGTTACCATAGCACTGTAAAAAAATGGGGGGAAATCTGAAGAACTCAGCCCATTTAGGAGGACCATGCTGGGTTTTTTTTAAAGAGATTTAGAAAATATTCACTTACAAATTAAGTACAGCCAGGAAGTAGTGATATCTATTATATACATTTTATATACATTTTACAGAGGATATATTGCACAGACATATCACACATAAACATCTTATCTATACAAGGATGGGGGCATTTCTCCTGCTTTCTTTCAAGACAATTTGTGACATTCCTTCACTGACTAGCTATCCAAACTATACATAAATAAATTAACTCTGGTCTTTCTCTGGTTTTTCTCCTTACCACAACTGTCATGGTTTGCTATGAATTCTCCCTGTTGGCTTCAGCTTACGGATCCTGATATAACACTAAGAAAATGCAAATCAGTTACTATCATTCTGGAGCTTACGAGATACAATCTGCAATTGTTCAGAGCTCCTGTTGTTAGAAAGGATGGTAAAAGAAATTTAGATCTGTTTTGAGAAGGGCAGTGGGAGAGAAGAAACTGTTGCTTAGCCCTGGGAGATTTGAACATGTGGGGGAAAAAAATATCAGAACAGCCCCTCCTTTCCCTCTCTCCTCCCTATTCCCCCCTTAAGCTTGTCCTTAAAAAGAGAAGAAATGTTTTAGATTTGCTTCTAAGATTCTGTTAACACCATCTATAATGACAAAATAGCATTTCTGGAATCTCTGGCATCTGCAATTGACATGGCCTACCTCAAAGGGCCGACAGGAAGTTAGCTCGAATAAGTAACTGAATCACTACTTCAATATGCAGGGTCAGGGACTCAATATAGAATATAGAACCTCAGAATTGAAAAGCACTGTGGAGGTCTTTCAACCCAAACCCCGGCTCAAGCAGGAGAACCCATACTGACTGTCACATTATTTTCTCATTAAAATGGAACATAATCTCACTATGGCATTTATAGACTGATATTATTTGACAAAATCAACAATAATAAATGCACCACCAAAAGAAAAGGAGAAAAACACTAATTGTGAAAAAAAAACTATAGCTTTATATCATGGAGTTCAACAGAAGGGGCATGGTGGCTCCAGCTTAATGATGCTAGAGAAGGTCTGTATTCTGGTGGTTTGAGTTCTAGCATTGTGCGACAGAGTAAGCTACTATCTTAAAATCTTAGCATAACAGAGTCGGAAGGGACCTTGGAGGTCTTCTAGTCCTACCCACTCCTTAGGTAGGAAACCCTATACCATTTCAGACAAGTGGTTGTCCAATCTCTTCTTAAAAAACTTCGAGTACTGGAGCATTCACAGCTTCTGGAGACAAATTGTTCTAACTGTCAAGATCACTTGCCTCAACTTCTGCCAACCTAACAATTTGAAAGAATGTTACATGCAAGTAGATATATAGAGACTGGGTGGGAAGTATGGCCTCAAGTGGCAGTATGAATTCAACAGGTGCCAGATCTGCCCAAAGGTGACACCTGAATGTAAGGTGACATTGGAAAAGTCCCAGATGACACTGCAGAATGCCGATGAACCTTTCTGTGTATGGAACTAGTTCACCCCATGATGTGCTTTGAATAGCATGATACTGTAAACTTACTGGACTAGCAATCATTAGCAGCCAAACAACTACTATGTATTAACACTGTAGTCTCCTGGTTAATGTAATATCACCATATGCTCAATAAATAATGGAATTTAGCTCAAATACATTTATTAGCAGACACAAACAGTCTCTTGATTAATATGTGAAATGTTCACCCACTACTAAAATAAGATATCTACAGGGCAATTCCCTACTGAAACTTTACATTTTTATTAGGTTCACTCATTGAATGGACTGAAATATCCATGGAATAATCCAGTATTGAGACCTCATATAACTATTAATAAGAGTGGACATGAAGGATCTGTGTGCTTCTTTGTGAATTTAGTTCTCTGAATCTGAGCAATGAAGTACATTTCAATGTGCTGATAATGAAGTAACTTTCTTTTCTCTTTATGAAGAAAATAATATGCTGCACAATCTCCAAGAATAGGAAACACTTGGGTCATGAATTAGTCTGTGATCTCCCATCAAGAAGTGATTAAGATTATAATTATAATGAAAGAGCAAGAGAGACATCTTTGTTTTATTCTGGCCCTTTCTAGGTTCCAGCTCTAGTAAAAGGTACAGAAATTAAACTTTGATGGCACAGAAGACATATCTGCTTTTCTCAAGAAATCTCTGATCTTTTATAACCAAGCATGTTGTAACTTGATGTTGATGAAAGGGAGAAAAACTATGTTGTTCAGTACTTTAAAAACAAATCCATGTTTTAAATCAAAAAGAAACATTTGTAGAGTCTTCCACCATTGAGTAGGAATGCAAAATCCACTGAGATGACTTTGTATAGGACTGTGAATGACTTGGAAATCAGGAGCACCTCAGTCAAGCTATTGATCTTGGCACAAGGCAAATCTATATTTTTTTTTCTCTATGGGTATTTATTGACTTCCATTTTCAACTCTAGAGGTTGAAGGCAGATTTGGCTAACTATTCGTAGAAGAACATAAGAGTAGAAGGGAGGTTATGGTATACCATATATTGTTGAAGACTGTTTCTAATAATTATTGCTTCTTAGTTATAATTCAGCAATAGATAGAAAGCCTCAGATTACCTACTCTGAGCAAAGATTGTAGAGGCTTAGAGGAAGATTGTCATATGATTGATTGATTGGTTATTGATTGATTCCATCAAGTTGTTGTTGACTCTTAGGCATAACAACAGCCAGGTTTAGAAGCTGGCATGGGAGCAGGGAAGAGTTCTATGTGATTTATGAATACTATGAAGGACAGTAATTTAAACACTGGAGTCTTCTTTCTTTGCTCTTGAAAGATCATTATCATTGAAAAATGTAGCTATTCAAAATGGATCAGCTCGATACCTATGTAATCCAAAACATGAATAACCTAGACTTCCTTTAGCCACTTGTTAAATCATTTTTCTAAAGAAATATATATCCAATGTTAGAGTATATACATGAATCCCTAACCTAAGCTAATTTCACTAGTGTTATACTAAACAATTACTGTAGCAATCATTTAAAATATATTAGATCAGTTTATCTAAATTATTGTACATTTCAAATTTTATTTTTGTAAGCTATTTCCAACTCATTAGTAACTAATGACCTGGCTGAACTTGTTTGCTCTAAGCAGTAAAACTCAGGTTCTTGCCTTGCAAAGATACTTAAAAGTTATAGCTCATAATAAAAATTCAGTTTTAGTTTGCAGAATCATTTTTTTTTTCAAATTTAAAAAGCTGCTAAACATTTGTAGCCTCTTTGCTGGATCTTCTAATAAATATTCTGATTTGGAATCTGAGTTAATTTATCCTTCTGCATTGCTTGGGGAGTATTCTTATTCATAAGTCAGACTGCTGATAATACACATTTAGCTGGCTTTCCAGAAAATTAAAGGGAAGCTCAGGAAAAGGAGACTGTCTGTCTATAAGTATAAACCACAGGGATGAATTATTTTGTATTATGAAGTTATTAATTGACCAAAACCAAATAAGTGGTAGTAAAATTTGCTCCCTCCCAAATATATGACAAAGTAGATATGGAAGCTTGTTTTACCTCAAAAGGGTTGGTAGTGCAGACACATTACTGATGTAAATACACTGATTCTTCACCTTCCTTCATGTCTAAGTCAAACTTTAAAGTGCCAGAATGAAGCTACCTTCTTGCCTTTTTCATTGGCCAAAAATAAGTAATTATCCATACATGTTTCTGGTAGTAGGAGACATATCAGCAGATATTCACATAGCATGTTGCTCTCTGCTAAGAGCCTCCACTTGAACATATTCGTTTTACATTTAGGCACAACAACCTGTTCAGGGTTCTCTAAGTAATGTAAAGGAGATCAGATCCTTCAGCCATATCCTTCTTTAATGTTATTCCTTGCTTGATCACCTCCTTCCTCCATCTTTTAATTCAATTTTGTGTTTGTGTACCCTCAAAAATGTTTGCTCTTGCATAAATACATTGATGATGCAAACAAATAGAATATGCTCACTTTTTCCATTTCTAATGTTTGCATAAGATAATGAGATTTTTCTAATGAAGGAGGGACCAAAGAACAAGGAGAACTGAATACAACGTAAGGTTTAGATCAGGGGTGTCCAACCTTGGCAACTTTAAGACTTCAGCCAGCTTTGCTGGCTGAGGAATTCTGGGAGTTGAAGTCCACAAGTCTTAAAGTTGCCAAGGTTGGACACCCCTGGTTTAGATGATGACCTTTAGTTCATCTAGCACAGAATTATCAGTAAATTACCATTACCAGTAATTTTTCATCATGCAATTTCCCCCCCCCTGAATTTCTCATGGAGATGCTGGAGATCAACCTTAGGATCTTTTGCATTAAAACATGTACTGTGCACTTTGGCACTATATGATTATAATACTTATAATCCTCTGAGAGACATAGGCAGTTAAGAAATATGAAATATAAATGAACAAATGCAGGTGGACCTCTTATCAATGACACTAATCTAGGGATGAGATAAAGGAGCATGTAAATGTTACAACATAAAATGCTAGATTCTGTAAAAGATCATCAACCAAATCTGTCATATTCTCTACAGATTTCTGTTTCCAGTTAATGTGCATTCCATGCTACATCTGCTTCAGATAAAAGCCATCTAATGTGCGTGCAGACAAAAGCACACACAGAGTTTGCTGCTGGCATGGTTTTCTTCTCTGCTTTCCAGAAAGAATTAAAAAACCAGAGATCACACTGAAATACATAAAGATGCAGATGCTGAAATCATGCCACCAGAGTAGATGATTCAAGAGGAGAAAGTCGCATCAATTGCAGAGGTGTTCTATTTCTCATTTCTTAACAACATCATTTCAGAGTCCATTTCAGAGCTTTGTGTCAAATTCACAGGATGTCAATTCTAAGCTTTGATGACCCTTGTATTGTTACTCCAGTCAGCCTTGTATTTAAAGTTGCTGAACAGTCACATCATTAAGGATTGGCTTCCTACGAAGCAACATATAATACTCGTTTCAGATGTTTGTTGAATTTCAAAATATGTCATATTCTAGTCAAAACAGGGCTCCATAGGATTTGCTTCCAAATAAAACAATGTAGCTGCAAAACTACACTGAACTTAGGGCTTGTTTGTTGGTGGTGTGTGTGTGAGAGAGGGGGCAGGGAGGGAGTATTTTAGAACATTTTTACCATAATGCCAAAGTCCAACTAAATTAGAGTGCTCAGGATTTATGCCTACATGTCATCTCTCTCTTTCTCCCTCTCCCTCTTTCTTCCTCTTCTCTCCCTCCCACCCTCTCTCCCTTTCCCCCCCCTCCCTCCCTTCCTCTCTCTCTCTCATATGAGCAAATGATTTATATATATCTATATAACTTCATAATCATACAGGTATGATAAATTTAGGACATTATATTATGTACAGCAATTAAACAAGAGGTTTCATAGAAATTGCTAGAGTAAGCAAACAACCTACCAGAATACTTAGTCCATCTTCTACCCTTTTTAATTCCTGGCCCGTAAAGCTGGTACTCTAGAAGTAATTCTACTTGCTTGAGTCATGTACACAAAGAACTTCTTTTGGGGGGCTAGCAAGATTGAAGCCAACCCACTTGTGTCAAAATGCCAGTCTTTCTTCATAGTCTTAACCTGTTTAAAGCAGGAAGAGAATTTTGAGTTCAATATCATGCACAAAATAATATTCAGTGCTGGTATAAGAATTTGTAAAGACTGAATTATGTTTGTATTTGATCAAGGAAGAGGAAGTGATTAACAGAATACTGCAAGTCATAAAAGCAAAACTGACCTGTATTAAAGAAAATTAGCATGATATTAATCGTCAGTAAATTTAAGATGCACAGTTAATAGGGGAATTCTACTAGGTATCTCTTTTCTTCTCTATGAAAAACATAACCACATGGATCCAGAAATCACACACAGTGAAAAGTAGTTGTATACACATACACATAGCTTATCATCCATTCTTATTGCCCATTCTTGTGTTAGAAACCACAGTGAAATCATGTGCATTAGCAACAACAAAAAGCTTCTCTCAGATAACCAGGAAAAAAACCTTGACCAATATCAGTTGTTCTTTATGGTTGAGAAAAGCCTGAAATCTGATGATTGGATGCAGTTAAGAATAGATACAGGATAGGGTTGCTATCGAATTCCAGTTTCCTATCAAATACATGTTTGTACACATTTTTTTATTTCTAAGATACATTTCAAAAGTTGGAAAAATTTAAAGAGTTTGTGTATAGTTTCCATTAAATTGCAAAACAGGCAAATTCAAAAGAAATCCTACACTAAATTCATTGAAATAATTAAGAAATAACTAAATTCATAACTAGCATTTAATTTAAAGTTATTAACAAAGTCAAATCAAATTAATTGCATCTACCCAAAACATAATGTTTTATCAATCATTATCAGCTCTCCCACCACCATCACAGTCAACCAATGGGTTTAAAATCTGAATATGTCCTTTAGGGCATGGGTTCTAATTAAAAATCACTTACACACTTATGAAAATATGAAGTCTTTAAGTCAAAGACATAGTTTCATTTTTTTAAAAAAATTCTTCTTTGTCCAACAAGAAATGAATTCAGTTAATCTATGAATGAAAAGTAAAAAAAGTTATTTAATAATTTATGTATATCATAAGGATATTTAGGTATTTCATGTCAAATAATGTGAATATGGAGTGTGTTCTCTCTCTTCTACTAGTATCAATAATGTTCATTATTCATTATTATGGTTTATTGCATGTCCACCCAGATGTTCAGATTGAATCAGCATTTTTAATCCATCTATCGAGTCCTTTCTAAGGACCCATGATAGGCAGATGTTGATGTCTGATGGTTTTAGAGGTATTGTCTCAGGATGTAAGTTGTTGCAAGCAACACTGCCTTTTACAATTGACTGACAGTAAATTTGTTAATGTCAATGGAATTCCAAAGGTGCTCCGCTTATTTTGGGATTTCACCCAAGGTATCTATTGCTATTATAATTATTATAATATTTATGAAATCTTTATGATCACCCACTCTAAAATGCTCTGTTCAGCTTATATAATATTGAACTATACAATTAAAATTGTTAAAAACACAACCACCTACATTAAAACAAACAACCATAACAATTAAAAAAGATCACATACCCAACAGGGACTTTACAAACACACTAACCCTGTTCCCAAATGTGAACAAAGCCAGACTTGAAGGACTTCTAGAATCACTGGAGAATGGGCACAATACATACACTATTCTCTGTACTGGGTGGGCAAAACGAATGGCCTCACAAATCACTCCCTATGCCATGAAGGGTTTTATAGATGATTAATTGCTTTTACTATAGTAGAAATCATTTTGGGCTTCCTTTTATGAATAACCCAAGGTGGCACACATATCCAACACACCTTCCTCCTATTTTCCTCATGAAAACCACTATATGAGGTGAGTTGGGATGAAAGAGACTGACTGGCCCAAAGTCACCCAGCTGGCTTTCATGGCTAAAGTGGGATTTGAATTCAAAGTCTCCGGTTTGTTTGTTTTTTAGCCTGATGCCTTAACTACTAGCTCAAACAGCTACAACAATATTTGGTTCGTCCCAATAAAACTATACATTTAAAAATATTTGCTTCTTTCCAAGAAAAAAAAGTAGAATGTTCAAACAAAGAAAACCTGGTTCAATTTTTCTTCACCTCAGAAAATGAATGAATGGTTTGTCCTAAGGAGCAGTTTATACAATCTGTATGGGATTTATTTTCTGGTAAATGTGTTTAGAGTCACAGACTGCAGGTAATTCATCATCAAAATGCAGCCAGTCCATTCAAGTAGGTTAGGGACAACAACAACAAAAAAAGATGAAACAGATTGTTCTTATTAAAATAAATAGCAGCAGTAAAAACTTCAGTGTTTCAGTAGCACTATACATTAGTTTGCTTTTTGTGCAAAGCAAAAAAGAAGTGCTTCAGGGAAGATCAAGAAAGCAAAGGTTAGATCTTTTTCGTTATAAACTGCTACCAAATAACCCTCAATATACTCTGTAACAGAGAAGCAACAGACAAGAAGACGAAGGCTGTAAGAAGTAAAACAAATTATGAAAAATTGCCCATCAAAATCACAGTCAATTCCCAGGTACTGAAGATCAAAAGTGTTTCTCCATATGCCTGAACATCTTTATATATCATTCTGCTTCAATAGTCTGAGTGAAGTTATCCAAGTATTTATGCAGAGGATTCAGCTATTTGTCCCAGTTGATATATTTCTACAAAATAATCTGCTAATATCCAAGCATTTTTCCTCACTCATAATGATTCATGAATTCATGAATAATTTGATGAATGCTTATAACTTATGGAAAATAGTTATTCACTTGGTGTGATTAGTCATTTTTCAGCTTTTTACATGGAACGTTAGGTTCTTCTCAGGGACTCCATGAATATTGTCCTGTGTTGGACTAACAACCAGAGCTCCATTACAGCTTAGCCCTTGAGGGATTTGAACAGTCCCAGATCACTTCAATTTCTTGCCATGTCCATGATCAGCCTATAGTAGATGGAAATTTTTAAAAAAGATAAAGGAATCCCTATGGATTTTACTCTGGTAGTCAATTATAATGGGTAGTCTCTGTTTCAAGGGCCATTGAGCCAGCATGATCCAAAATTGTTTCTGTGCTTATGTGGCCAGCATGACATTGCACAGTGCTGTTCACCTACCCACCGAAGTGGGTATTTATCTACTTGCATTTGCATGCATTCGAACTGCAAGGTTGGCAGGAGCTGGGGCAATGAACAGAGCTCACCCCGCCATGCGATGCTCAAGTCTTGAATCTGGGCTGCCAGATTAATCACTG
The DNA here is from genome assembly GCF_900518735.1 of Pseudonaja textilis. The sequence goes on from NW_020769309.1 coordinate 16,366,440, forward strand.
AGCCATTGCACCACCTCCTAAAATATCAATGGGGATATCTGAAGAAAATATAATGAAATATGTGAATCCAACCCAGGGGTGTATCAACAGACAAGGGAATGAGAATTATAGGATGTGTTCTAATCTTTGGAAAACAATATTGTGATTGTGTCAAATACAATGTGTTTTTTTAAAAAATAGAGGGGGGAGATAGAGGCAGTGAAACTGCAAGATACTCTTCCTGCTCTTCCAATTTACTTTTGCATTTTTTCAACTCTTTATCAGAAAGAAGGAGAAACAAAATTAGGCAGCTCCTCTCCCAACAGAAAAGGTTCTTACACTTCCCTTTGTTACAAGACAGCTGAAAGGTACTAATAGGTTTTATGTTTCACTGAGCAATCACCTGTCCTACAGTTTGCAGCCTTCTTCCTGCTTAGACATCAGCTGAATTGTAAGGAAATCCCTCCCATGAATCTTTTTTCCTCTAATCAGAAAATGAGAGCTACTACTGAGGCTGAAGAGCAATAAAAGAACAGTTGATAACAGCAACAATAGATTGCTGAAAGAAATTCTAAAGCATCCAAAAATGAGGAGAAAGAGATGTCTTTTACAGAGCTTTTTTTTTAAGTTTTTTTTCCAGGAAATCACATCTTTTCATATTATTATTATTTCATATCCCAGGAATATGTTCACATTCTTTCTACAAATTTTACCTGCTAGTTAATGACTGTTGGAAGGACAATCTGGGTACATATGTACCATCTTAACACTGTATTTGAATGCAGAAAGCAACTTCTGAATACACTTTCTTTAAAGTTACAACAGTAAAACTTTGTCTTGAGGGGGGGAGAGGCCTCATTCACATTTCCTTCACATTAAAGGCAAGCTTAGCTAATGATGTGGTCTAATGAGTGGTTTATGCCTTCTGACAAACCAAATGAGGTTTATCAGCAGAGGCTTTAGGCAGCATGGAATTGCTGCAATTTTACATCTCATTGATTATCAGAATGAGAACAGCAAACATTCATGCGGCATAAAATACACCCCTTCTTCACATACCACAGAGTTCTACACAGAGGAAACAAAGAGAAGCAACTGTAGGGGCATTCTTTTCCCACTCTTTGGCCAATTTGTTCAGAGAGAGGCTGACATCACATTTTCAAAAATGAAATCACACATAATGGAATTCATCTTTGTACAGGTAGCTAGGGACTGGATTATATCAGAGAGGAAGGAACTCTAGGAATTCTATGCTTGGTTTAATGTACAAAGACAGAGAATGTGTGTCACAATCTGATATGATGACACCGAACCAACAGAAAGCATTTAGAAATACTTTATTAAGACGGTATAATGCAACTGCCTTGATTTTGTATTTATGACATGCATGACTCCCTCCCTTAAGAAAAAAGGTACCTATTTGCACATATCAAGAAATCCTGCTAAATGTTTCATGAGTTAATACTGCAGTAGATTTGTCTCTCCTCCCATTTTATGCTGGGCTAACTTCTTGAAAATTCCTCTACAACGCAGGAAGGAAGCTGTGTGGGTTAGCTGTGAAAATACAACCTTTTACTGCTTCTTTGATTCTTTTAGTAGACTCTGAATTAGTGTTCTTCTACTTTACTATACATTTCCCATACTATTATTTTTCCTATGGAGCACATGAATTGCTATGTCCATAATAAACATAATAGCAGAAAGGTGTTAATTAATGAGGACTGCAAAATGCACATTTGCAATGAGCAGCAATGGTGACACAAAAAGCTTGGGTAACAGATGAGTCTTTCTATATGTATGTATGTACGTATGTATGTATGTATGTATGTATGTATGTATGTATTTATGTATGGAGAGGGAGGGAGGGGGGGAGGGAGGGAGAGAGAAAGAGAGAGAGAGAGAGAGAGAGAGAGAGAGAGAGAGAGAGAGAAAGAGAGATGGAATTTAGTATAATTAGCAGTAGAGACCAACAATCAGAAGCTGGATCTATTAGAGCCAGTGGCAAACCAAGCTGCTTTTAAGAACACAGTCAAACAAAAACTCTCAATTCATGTATAGTTTTTCTAAACACTGCAGTCCTTTGGCACCAATTAATGTATGTAAAAAACAGTTCAGGACAACCCAGATCGATTTAACATAATAAAACGAGCCTAGGCTTCTAGTTTGCTGTCAAGCCAGGTTCAAAGTGTTAATATTGATGCACAAAATCCTAAAAACTTGGGATCAAAGTAGTTTGAAGAGTATTTTCAAGAACATACGTTGTAAGAGGAATGACTACTCATCATATAAATCCTTACAGATTGCTGCATAGTCATTTCTGCAGCAGCACCAATTCTTTTGGAAAACTTCTCCTCTGAGTTACACTCATCTCCAAGTTTGACACATTGTAGATGTCACACAGAAACTTACATTTTTATGTTGGTCTTCGTCCACTACTGACATTTTCATGGATTGTGTTTTTTAACCCAAAGTAAGTTTACACACACATACCCACAGGGTGCAGACCAGTGGTGGTATGTTTCCCCAAACCTAAAATCTTTAACCTTAGACTGTCTACAAATGACCTCACCCCTTTCCTAAGAAGTCTGTAGGGGGCGTGCATAAGCGCACCAACGTGCCTACCGTCCCTGTCCTATTGTTGCTTTTTATTTTTCTTCTATGTATCCATTTCATGTATTCATAACGATGTTTATACTTATACCTATTATCTTGTAAGTGACTGACAAATCAAATCAAACCAAAGCAATAAATAAAATTGCTACCAGTTCAGCTTAAAACCTCCTACAAACAGCTGAGAGGAGGAAAAAAAAAGCCTCCAATCTCAGCTGAGAGAAAGAAGAGAAAAGTGCTGGATCAGCCCTCCCACCAAGCCCTGTGCTTATCTCTTCTTCATCCTCTCAGATGATTGGCCTTGAAGGTCTCAGCTGGTGTGTGGAAAGCTATGCGTGTGCGTTAGGTGAGCCTGTGATCACTGAACCAGTAGTGGAACAGGTAGGATCCCACTGCTAGTGCAGACATGATCTCCTTTATAGTCAAAATCATAACTCCACCTTTAATTATTCCATCTGATTTGGTGATGACTTGGAAGTCATTCCCAGTCACTGCTCCTAAATTCTGAAATGACTTCCTCCCAATGTACAGGGTGTGACAGCAATTATTTGCTCTATTTTTTCCAAGCTTTCAGATTAGGAAATAATAGCTTTCAGTTACTACAGTATATTAGCAATACCTCTGTAAAGGATCTTGACACTTTTATTAAGTTATTATTTATAAATGTTATAGTTATGCCAATGTGTTAAGTCGTGGGAATGAGACTCAGGACACCAGCATGATCATCAATTGTTTTTATTTCTTTCTAGGACTGAGCGCTGAAGAAACCGCGGAAGCCCTTTTGGGCTGCTCGCTGCTGTGGCCAGTTACGGCTCTTCAAATTTCCCACCACCATGGACTGACCAATTGCAGGTGAGTATGATAATACATAACACAATGTGGTTTGGATAAGATGACTCAAAGCTGACTGTATCTGGAACCTTACCTCATATCAGATTCTATGTCTTGCATTCAGTAAATTTCTGTAAATGACCACTCAGTTTTAGTCAGTGGTCCTTGTTCAAGTGCCCTGCTACAAATTATATGTGATGTTCATATGTATTTTAGCAATGCTACAATAAAATCTCTACTAGATGACAAACCCTCTGGCAAACAACAATGATATGCATCCTAGTGGCTTAAAAGACTACTCTGCAACAAGTACATATTAATTCATGAATCTTAAGTTATCAGAAACAGAGTAGAGAGAAGACTTTTCCATAAAACCTGATGGAAAATCCAAAAACAAACCTGTTTTTGTACTTACACTGTGCTTGCATGCCTCTAGTCAGCCTTCATGGGAATGGAATGTTGGTACAAATAGAGGTTTTGTCTAATGCCTTCTCATGTACTACTGTTCTTACAGAAATGAACGCTGACAAAACAATCTACAATATAATTCCCATTTGTGTCTCCCAAGCATAGGACTCAACTACCATTTGATATAGCAGCTTAACCAGCCTTGAAATATTTTAGGAGTTTCAAGCACCATGAAATTATATCATTCTCCTCATCTCTTCTCCTCCTCAAAGGCATAGGGGAACATAAGTAGATGAATATGCTATCAGGACTCTAAATAACTTTCTCATTTAAATAAGGTAATCTCAGAGTGAGTGACTCACCCGGAACTGCATGCAGAAACATTTTAGAATAGACAAGTCAAGCTGCCAGGGCTCATTCTATAATTAAACCAAATGCTTCCACTGGATCAAGAGTGGCTTTAAAGTACTACATCAAAGCATCAAGTATGCTTTACATCAGTGTTCTCCAACATTTTTGGCACCAGGGAACAGTTTTGTGAAACACAATGTTTCCACGGACAGGGGAAGGGGTGGGAGGAGGACCTTGTAACCTACCTAGATCCCTTGCATGCAGGAGTGGGATTCAAATTTCTTAACAACCAGTTATGTGGGCATGGCCTAATTTGTGGGTGTGGTTTGGTGGTCATGTGAGTGGGTGGGTGTGGCCAACTCAATGTCACTCTCATGGAGGGGCACCTGGCCTGGCTTCTCCTCACCCCTCCCCTTCCAGCCAGTCCTCACTTCATCTTTCATGTTATGGTGAGAGAGGAAGCTTTTTCAAAGTCATCTTCCCCTTGATACTAGCCAATAAGATGATATTTTGCTATCAGAAGACCTGATGGACATTTCCAAATATTGTTCATCACCATTCTCTTGGAAAGACTGAATGGAGAGATTTATAAAGAATAACACAGTTACTTGGAAGAGTCCTTGGTGGTTTTCTAGTCCAACCCCTGCTGAAGCATGAGACCCAATACTATTATGGACAAATTTCTTATTGAAAACCTCCAGTGACTGTATACCCCCAATTTGTAAAGGCATCCCATTTCTCTGATTAATTGTTCTCACTGTCAGGAAATTTCTTCTTATTTCTAGGTTGACTCTGTTCGATAAGTTTCCATCTCATAGTTACTTCCAGTTGAGCCAGGCACCACCTATTTTATACATTTTTTCTTGCCTCTGTAAAATGTTACTTTACTCTCCATTAAATTGTTCTACAGTGGTATTCAGTTGACTACAATGATTTTGCAAAATGCATTAAACCTTGAAGAATACATCTCTGATTATACTGATAAAAATTATTCTTTTTGAACATTAAAGCATACAGTCAAGCAGATATTTCCAATCCTACAATTGAAAATACATTTGAAAGGTATTTTCAAAGCAGTCAGTTAGTGGATGTCTTACCATTCTTTCCTCTTCTCCTTTAATTAAATCTTTCTGCTTTATTTTTTTTTTCCTTTGGCCTTATTGCAATATTCCAAAATTTTCACAGATCCTTCACAAAGGACCATTTCTAATTTAACTGGAATACAAAACAATATTTCTGTTCTGGAATTCCTTGACTCATACTCACACGCCTCAGCTCCTCAACACTTCTCAATGTTTTCCTTTCCTTTCTGTTATGTACAGAAATGTGCTTCTCTTTTACTGCTCTTTTCAAATTAACCCTCCCCTGATGCCTACACCTGCATTTAATTCAGGTAAACCCAAAAGACAATACTTCTTTCTAAGTTGTCAAAATGGAAAGTGCTCCAAAGGGAATTATTCAGGAGGGTGATATTAGCAATTTATAAACATAATTATCTTGCTCTCAGAAAAGATGGGGACTTAACAAACTATTTAAGAAATGCATTAACTGCATAGCACTAAAAGGCAGATGAGCTGCTCATTGAGACCAACAGTGATACAAGCAAAAATCAGTCTTGTTAGGAAAGGCTGTTTAATAAAAATATACTCAGGTCTTCTCTTATTATAAAATCATCCTGGACGGCTGTGGAACTTCTTTCCCTCCCTCTTTTAGGAAGATTTACAACAACAATTTCCAGCCAGATTTACCCTGAAGCCTCACCCACCCCCGCTGGCAGCTCTTGTCTGAGCAACGGTTCAGCTTTACCTTGCCCAACCTTCCTCCCATGGCTGGTGGCAGAGGGGAAGGCTCCAGCAATGCCCTGTGCGCCAATCTGGGGATCGCCATACCTGGGTGGTGGTGGTGGCGGTGGCATGCTCCAGTTGTTTTCATCAGCGAGAGGGGCTATAGAGCCTCTCTCACCAATAGAAAGGCTCTAGTCAAGAAGGCAAGCAGTGGTGGTAAGTCCCAGAATTTCCCAGAAATTGGGAGTTTTCTTGGATAGTTTCAGTAGTGGCAGCTGCAGCAGCAAAAGGTGAGGGGGGGGGAAGGTGAGGAGCAGGGGTGGCAGTGCGTCCTGGTGGGGAATTTCCTTGGGCAGCTTCGGCGGCAGCCTTTGCTGCAAAAGGCGAGTGGTGGGGGGGGGAGGTGAGCAACGGTGATGGTGGCACATCCCAGAACTGCACCAGTCGTGGAGAGTTTTCTTGGGTGGCTTTGGCAGCAGCAGAGCACACCAGGGTGGCAATGGCTGGGTGGTCAGCCAGATCCAGCCACAGCAGCATCAGGGGGAGGAGAACTTTCTCTTCTCTCCCGGCTGGCATGGCCATGGCCCCGTGGCTTCTTCGTGGCCAGGGGGAGAAGAATGTTGCCTTCTCTCCTAGTCGGCATGGCCATGGCCCCGCAGCTTCTTCATGGCCAGGGGATAACATTCTCCCAGCCAGCACAGCCATGGCCATGCAGTGCGGGGGCAGCAAGCTAGCTAGGGCAAAGCAAGCCAGGCAATCCCAGGGATGAGGGGACAGTGCAGTGGCCTAGGCTGGCCCAGGAATCAACTTGACCGGGGCTTGCTTGTAGGCTCATTCACCCAGGGACATCAGGGCCATGGTAGAAGGCAGGCAGCAATGGAAGGCGAAGGCAGCTTAATAATGGAGGTTGAGAAGAGGAATAACTGGGCAGAGTTGGGCGAGTGGGCAGGTAGGAAGGTGCAGGGCCAGCCAGTGGCACAATTTACTGGCCCTCTGAATTGTGCAGAATCATAACAACCAGTTCTACCAAACCAGTCCAAACCGGTAGAATCCCACCCCTGCTTGCACGCACAGTTTACACTAGGGTTTCTGCTCCTATGAGAATCTAATGCTTGGTGATCTGAGGTAGAGCTGAGGCAATGATGCTTGCATTGGGGAGTGGTTGAAAATGCAGATAAAGCTTCACTCGCTTGCTTGCCGCTCACCTCTAGGTGTGTGGCCCAATTCCTAACCAGGCTTGGGGACTCCTGCTTTAAATAAATTCCTGCCAAATCTGGAGTATTGCCTGTAAATGGACTATTAAGATATAAAGAATCAGGATGAATAAGTTAAGAATCAGGATGAATGAGTAGGTCTGACAGTTTAAGAATAGTAACAGACTTTTTTTCTTTAACGTGTGCTTCTACATTTTTTTCAGTGGATTTTCCACAAACATGAATCAATCTTAAGCTTTCAGATGATGGAATCTATATGTAAATAAGGCTGTAAAGTGTGCATGACTTTAAGGGTCTTCAAACTTGGCAGCTTTAAGACTTGTGGACTTGAACTCCCAGAATTCCTCCTCCAGTCCTGTTAGCTCAGGAATTCTGGGAGTTCAAGTCCACAAGTCTTAAAGCTGCCAAGTTTGAAGACCCCTGCTCTAAATGGTTGATAGCAAAAATATTGACTTTCTTTATTCTTACTTTCTGCTTTACATGTGATAATATACACTCTTTTTTATTATAAAAATATTTTATTAAACAAATGTATACAAATACAGTAATATACAATATACATTCTTTGGTGGATTAGAGAGTCTTAACCCAGAAACCCTGGAAATTGCCCTGCGAATTTGAGATACCTTGTCTAAGGGAGCATGCTCAGAGTCAACATTATTGAATCCTTTTCAAAAGCTGACTTTTTAAATTTCTCTTTCTCTCTTTCCTTCTGCCAAACCTTTGAAAAGACTATGTAGAAGGAAAATACTTTTATAAAATAGCCCTACTGTGTTTCTGCTACTTTGTTATTTTATTGGATATAATTGGCTATTACTTTTACATTCATTATAAACCACTTTATGGATAAAGCAAAGTACAATCCAATGTCTGCAAAGAAATGAAACAAAATTATATCAGGCTGGATTACATATCATTGAAAATCTAATATACCAGCTGTAGTACTACATATTTTTAAATTTCAGAGGGAACATGCTGATCTATCCCTCTTACCTTCCTTTACAGAAGGAAGTTCATTTATAATCACATAATTCAGAGATAGGGATTAATTATAATGCTGAGTGCGAAAATATACAGGATGTAAAAGCCCAGTATAAAGTCCACTGAATGCTGATCGCTGGATAAAATCAAATGCATGCTGGTTCTGAAAATGTTCTCTACCCACAGCTGTATAAATTATATCTGCTTTCTTATGTGGCTACTTATCAATGCAGCTTTTGTGAAACCCAGAAATCATCTCTGTTCCATCAGTAGTTTTATGAATAGAATCAAAGACTTCCAATTTAAGAAGAATTTAAAATCCAGCAGATTTGGAAAGCACTGAGTGAGAAAGGCTTTGGTTTTTAGGTTTTGTTTTATTTTTGGTCCTAACATATATTTAACAATTCCTTGTCATCTCTCACTTTATCATCTTTCATTGGTTATTTTTCTTGATCCTAGCTACCATATCAACTTTCACTATTACATTTTTTATTTCTCCTCTTTTCTCATAGATTCATTGAAGTTGTCTTATAGCCAATGAAAGAGAAAGGGAAAAATGTCTTGCATTTGATAATCTGGCTATAAAACCACCATTATGTATTTGTTGCATTTTTAGCTGACTTTTAAGTAATTAAAATATCTTGCTTTGGAGGAAAACGTGTCTCCCATTATTTTATCCCTACAGTAACAATGCTGTGGATTGCATTAAATTGAAAGAGAATGACTGCCCAAATTTCCAAAGGGAAGTTCATGGTCACAACAGTTATCAAGAATACTTTCTACATGGAGCTGCTCTTGAAATCCACTCAGAAGCTGCAGCTGGTATAGGATGCAATGGTATGGAGCAGGACTGTCAAACTCCCAGCCTGCAGGCTGGCTGCATCACATGCCGGCCATGCCCATGTCCAGTTTAGCGAAGAGGGGGGAAAGTCCCAATATGTCACGTGACACTGCTGTGATGACCTGAGTTTGACACCCCTGGTGTGGAGGATGAAGGATGCACCACATTTTATCCATGTGTTGCTTCATGAGCTGCACCAGTTGGCTACCAGATGCAATTCAAGATGCTGGTTTATGCATAGGATTTTGTTATTTTCAGGCCCCCTACCTGCAATAGTTTGCCAGCTCAGTAAGATCTGGTAGAATGATTGTGCTTTAGGTTCTTTCTATGGAACAGTGTCATCTAACAGAACCAAGGAGACATTCATTCTCTGTCATAGTACTTTCCCTCTCGAATAGAATCTTGCAGACCCATAAAGCTCTCGCTCTTCAGCTGTTCTGCAAATTTTTGAAAACTTAGCTTTACTCCCATGCTAGGCTTAAGGTAACTATCAACCCTCTGTTGGTTTTCTTTGGCTGTATTAGATACTTTCTAGATGTCCAGGTCTTTTCCCCCTTCTTTTCATTTTACCATTTCTATTGTCAATAAATGTAAGCTTCCCAGACTTGCTGAAAGTTGGCCTCTAAATCTTACTGAATGAATATTGATTGAGGACATCAACCAAATCCAGCACATTAACTACTACTACACTACATTGGTTCACTTAGTGCACAATAATTAGCCAACAAGTGATTATTACAAATACCCATATGTCTTCTTTCTTTAAATTATATTCCAAATTTTTTGGGAAGATCTGGAATTGCCAAGAGTAAAGTCACCATTAAAAATTAATAACTTTATCTCTAAAACATTTGTACTGTTACAGATGCATGGAGGACTGCAATGATGCTGCATCATCTAGCTCTCTAGATTTCACAAGGGAAGAGACTAAAAAAAGAAACTAATGCTTTCAAACATCTTGCCATCTTACCAGGGGACATCTAGGAATAATTTGCATTAGTTTTACAGCTCAGGCTATCAGAATCCAAGATTCCATTCAGTAACTGTAAAGTTTTGGCTTTACTTTGATGGAAAATTATTCTATTACTGCCATTACCAATCATTCATTATGTATACCAATTATAGATATATCTATTTACTCTATAAAATACTTTTGAACCATAATAATGAAGAAACAAAACTAGTTTTCTAACAGCAATTTAAAAATAGCATTCAATATCTAAAGGAATATGGAAAGACCTTTAGAAATATACTTGTAGATAAGGCTATCCTATTAGGATTAGTAAGCACACACACACATACATACACACACACATATCATTGAATGGTTATCTGGGTTTTTGTGGTCCAAATAATTAATAATTAATAGCTTAATAGTTTTAATAGTAGTAACTTTTACTAGGTACACAATTAGGCACGTAATACAAAAGAGATAGCAATTGAATATTGTAAAGCTAGAATGCAGCATATATACATATACTGAACTGCTCTATTCATGTAAGTATCCTAGCAGGCATTCTGTGGGAAGCAGTCAAATAAAGCATCAAATGTATCATGTGAAGGAATAACAATATTAAAAAAATGAATCAGAATAGAAAGTAAATGGGAATAATAATTGGTAAACAAGAGACAAAATACTCTCTGAGCTTGGATACTTGCTTGCAAATGTTTCATTACCTAACTAGGTAACACCATCAGTCAGTAATAAAATGTCCAAGTAAATAATCATGCTCAAAGAGCACTAAGGAATCAACATTTTGACCCTGAGTTATGTTTATTCATTTCAATTGAAAGCAAAAAGTTAGTCTCTTGGGCATGTTTTCCTGCTGCCTAGTAATTGTACAGAATTTTGCAGTCCAAATAGGATAGACCTAAACTTGGAGCTTCAATCCACAGAGCATTATACAAATTATATGTGAATTGGCTACATTAATATTCATGTCTTATAACCATGTTCAGTTGCTACAGAACAGGGGTATCAAACTCATGTCGTCATGGTGGTGTCACGTGATATATCAGGACTTTTCCCCCCTTTGCTAACTGGGCATGGGCATGGCCAAGGCATGATGTATCTGGCCTGCGGGTTGGGAGTTTGACAGCCCTGCTGTAGAATCACTGGGAAAAATCTCATAATCACAGTCAACTATCCAATAAAACCTGTCAATTATTCTCCAAGATGTGAATGAAATTATCCCCAAAACTAATTATTTCCTCCAAGAATGGAATAATTTTGCCTCTGAAGAATAGAATTTTTCCCCATCCTCTTTCTTTATCTAAATTGATTAACACAAAACATTTGCATAACTTTAGCTTTTCTATGAATTGGATTATGGACACTATATTTGAAGAAATATTTTTGACTCATGTGCTTACTTGGGTTCTCTTTATCTAATTTTAGGACTTGTTTAGAAAAGAGATCATGTTTTAGATCATATTTATGCAGAAATATTGAAAATTAAAATGAACTCACAAACTTTTCAGCACCACTATAGAAGCCTTGAAGAAAGCTTGGTGCACTAAACAATGCATTGACCACTTGAAGTTTCTGAATGCATCTACCATAGAGTGTGTTGTACTAATTCAGATAGTAAGTGACTAAGACATGAGTAGGAGGAACCCCCTGTAGGAAAGGCCATAGTGCACAAAATGGATCAATGGAAAGATCTTCCAAACCATGACTTCCACTTCTGAAGCATTGAGTTGTAAGCCCAGAAAAACAAGTCTGCACAGCAGCTCTATCTGAGGAATGCCACCCCATTTAAAACTATTGGTGGAATGGCTCTGGAATTAGGGGATATAAACACTAAGGGCACTTATTCTTTGTGTGGTTGAGTTGTGCTTGTTCTCCTTCATCTAGATCTAGCATTCAAGCACTGGATAAACACTTCTATAAAAGTAATTCTCCAACCAGAGTTGGAGATGTACAGCTAGGGATCTAAAACATATTGGTGGATTGAATGGAAATGTCAACCTACCAAAGGAAGTCAAGTTTCCTCGTTTTTGTGATAATGCCAGCAGGCAGATGTTTTATTCATATGGGCATTGAAATGGATTTTCATTAACAAATTTTTAATGAAAATTGTGATTACATTTTAATTCTATTATTTTACTTTTATGCTTTGAGCACCATCTATTGATAAAAAGAGGGCGTAGTCATTTAATAAAAATAAATAAAACTGAAAGTTAGCATACCAGTTGCCATTCCCTGGATCTCCTTTTATTACTTCAGATATTTCAAAAGTACAGATTTGGCATTTAGATCAACATCTTCTAGAAGCTAGATTAGAGTCCCACTATATTGTTAGGGCCATTTCATCATCACTAATTCTTATTTCGGTGTAATACTTCACAAAATAAGCTTTGAGAAGGCATTTTCTGAAGGTACTTCTGCAAGCAGGAAGGAGGGCTTTGCTAAATAATTTAGGGCATTGTTTCCTAAACCTTTTGTCATCACATCTCCTTTAGTGAAATCTTAATGTACACACCTTCCCTAAAAATCAAAGTCAACAATGAAAACAATTGAATTACACTTTATTAATGCAATCAATCAATCAATAAATAAATAAATAACACAATGCAATTAAACTATAAAGACATAAAAATGAAAAATGAAAGATCATGCCTCCTACACTATCATGTTATCGACAATAGTATTTAGAGAAAGGTGGATTCATCATAACAAGGTACAGCTAAAAGGTTCCTCACACATTCTTTGGACTCTGTCTGCACCAACCCAAGGGAGGTATATCTCATCATTTGGAAAACCCTGACTTATGGGGAAATGGATTAAAATACTCTTTTAAATGGAATGCTTTTTCTTTTTTTAATTCATCCTGCCTTCAGATGAAATCCTTTTATTTCTTTCCTTCTCTTTCTAATATCAAAAATAATAACATTCTATCTAATGCAGGCTTGCAGTAGATGCCATATACTGACAATAGACAGAATTCAGACAAAAAAAAAAAAAAACAGGAATTATGAGAGGTGCTCTGAACTTGAAGCTCTAAAGTAGGGGTCTCCAGCCCCCAGTCCATGACCCGTTACTGGGCCATGGTCTTTTGGGAACCAGATCACACAAATGGTAGAAGAACTCACTAAGCGGCATACAATATCATCTCCCGTCTTGCTTGCCTCTGCCACCACCACCCTTTGTAGAGCTGAAAAGGCTAGGGACCACTGCTCTAGAGTTTTGTTTCTAGAAGTAATGTCCAAGTGGAAGACTGCTTAAAATCCAGCTGCATCCACTGCTAGATTATTCACAGTCTATTCTAGAGTCACTCATTTACTACTTGCATCCAAATAGGACATGAGGATTATGTTGCTATTGTTGTTGTTATAATTGTTATCTCTTTAAATCACATATACTTATGGGTAGTTTACAAGAGATCAGAACAAATTAAACATAGCATATAGTGGCAGAGAAGGAATAACATGACTAATTTCAATTGGAAAATAACATAAAATAGTGTACCTAATTTCAGTAAGCAAATACTCAAAAGCAATGCTGGAAGAAGATTGTTTTAGCCTTTTTAAGGGTAACACTGAAGATTTCCTTGAATGCCATTCCTTATACCCAGTTTGGAGAAAATGCACCAGCTGGGGGGATTTGATGTTCATTTCTGTCAGCACTGTTTCCTACACATGCATTTCTGCTTTGTTTCTGGGCAAAGAGTAAAGAGCTAGTCATTATGCTTATAAAGTCTTAAAGTCTTATATTTAGGTTATTTAAAAAAATTAAAAAATTGTCTAAAGCATGAATCTACTCATGCAATACATACAAGAGCAGAAGTGTTTTTCTGCAATCTATCCCCTTCAGAAATGAACTTGATAGATAACCCAAAGTAATTCTTTATATTTTTAACTTTCAGATTGCATCATTTTCCCCAAAGAAATTTCCTTGGTATATTTTGAGTTTTAGGAGAACAGCAAACACTTTTGTTTCTTTTATCTAAAATCTCTTTTATCTATTTTAACATCCCACATAGGGATGTAATTATTTTAGGACTGACCCAATTGTTTATGACTCTCTTGCTTTAATTATTTCACTAATCCATTGTAACAGTTTTTAGCTGTATTATTTTCTTTTGTATTTTGCAGTGAAAAACCACCTTAAAAACACTTTGAGGGTTGGATTATTCAGATCAGATCAGCAGATAAAGACTTGCCTCCTGGGGGTGCATTTCTCCAGTACATACAGGGACCAATAAGTGTCTTATGGATCACTTACAAGTGGCAATTTGGTGTACTGTTACAAGGATTAAGCTACAAACTAGAAGACTATGAGCTATAGATTCAACTTAGGCAGGAAGCTAGCTAGGTGACTTGGGCCGGTTATTCTCTCAGCCCTACCAAGATGGCAACAGCAATCAATTTCTGAAAAACTTTGTCAAACAACTGCAGAGGCTAGTTAGGCAGTCACAAGGGTGGGATTCATTTTTAAACAAACGGTTCTGTGGGTATGGCTAAATTGGTGGGCATGGATTGGTGGTCATTTTATTGGTTGGGCGTGGCCAACTCAATATCACTCACATCGAGGCACACATCTCCTCGCCTGGCCTCTCATGACTATGGGGATGCTGCAACAGTCATAAGTATGAAAAGTGGTCATAAGTCACTTTTTTCAGTGCCATTGTAACTTTGAATGGTCACTCCACACAAGCATAGTAATAATCACTTGTTGGGAAAAAACTCCAGAGATGTTCCTGAGACAGGAAGTCTAGTCCTGCCAAGAATGTAATGGGGTTAATGGAGAGGCAGTTTCTGTAAGCAACACCAGAATGTTTCCTTCCTGCCTTCCTTACAGGATTAGGCCAGTAATTTCTTCTAATAACCAGTTCTCCAAACTGCTTAGAATGTTAACAACCGTTTCTAGCGAATAGGTGCGAACTGGTAGAATCCCACCCCTGGGCAGTCACCAGGAGTCAAGGTTGCCTTGAAATTCCAAGCATGTTTATATTTATCCACTTATACCTGTTTACAATATGAAGAAATAAAGCTTATTTTTCTTCTTCCTTTTTTTATCAGAATAAACAAAATGGCCTGGGGAGAGCAATAGCATTTAGAGTTATATATCACTTTATAGTGTTTTAAACCCTCTCCAAGAGTTTTACAGAGACAGCATATTGGCCTCAACAATCTGGCTCCTCATTTTACAACCTCGGAAGGAGGGAAGCTGAGTCAACTTTGAGCTGATGATGACTGAACTGCTGGCAGTCAGCAGAATTAGCCTGGAATACTGGATTCTAACCACGTTGCCATCATGGAGAGAAGGCAATACTATTCCCAAATGTAATGGAAAGCACTAGAATCCAATCAAGAGCCTTGGGAAGCAGTAGAACTGACACCATCATATAAAATTGATCTAACAATGTAATTAATATATAACTAAGCTAAATCACAGTTGGACCAGGAAGGAATAAGCACTAAGGAAGAATGAGTGCTGAAGAATTGGTGCTGGTGAATCTTCTTGAGTGTCCTTTGGACTGCAAGAAGATCAAATAAGTCAATTCTAAAGAAAACCAACCGTGACTGTACTTTGGAAGGACAGATACTGTAGCAGAAGCTCAAATACTTTGGCCACATTAAGAGAAGAGTGGATACATTGGAAAAGACTCCTGATGTTTGGAAAGTCTGATGGCCAAAGGAGAAGGGAACAGCAGAAGATTTAGTTTAGTTTACTTTATTGTCATTGCACCTCGTACAACGAAATCAAATACCATCTTCAGTGCACATCATCACCATGAAAATAAACACAAACACATATCCTTCACACTCCACACATTGAAACGAAACCCCCAACACCGCACCAATACTGCACTATATAGTATAATTCAAAAGAGTCACTGCCCTGGGCCTATTTGTCCTTGTTTTTATTATTCTCTACCGTCTGCCAGATGGTGATAGTTCAAAAAAAGGGTGCCCAGGATGAGATGGATGTTTTGAACTTTCTTAAGGCAGTGGGAGCTATAAAGCTCTTCCAAAGAGGGGAGAGGGCAACCAATGATCTTTTGGGCAATGACATTAACCCTCTGGAGTGCTGTCCTATCTGGCACTGTGCAATTGGCAAATCATACAGAGGTGCAGTAAGTTAAGATACTCTCTATGGTGCAGCAGTAGAAGATCACCAGCAGTTTTTCATTCAGTTGTTGCTACTGAGAAGTCTCAGGTAGTATAATCTCTGCTGGGCCCTTTTAGCCAGTGCTGCAATGTGAGCACTCCAGGTCAGGTACTCTTTTATGGTAACACCCAGACACTTAAAACTGGCCACTTGCTCCACTCGCTCTCCATTGATAAGCAAAGACTGGATATCTGATCTGTTCCTTCTATAGTCTGCTATAAACTCCTTGGTCTTATTGGTGTTGAGGACCAAGTTATTGTCTCCACACCATGAATGCAACAGGTTCACCTCATTTTGGTAGGCAGATTCAGACCCACCCCCCCGCCCCGAGATGAGTCCCACCACTGTTGTATCATCTGCAAATTTAGTAATAGTATTACTAGCGTGAGTGGGAATGCAGTCATGCACATAAAGAGTAGAGTAAGGGATTCAACATGCAACCCTGTGGTGTACCAGTGTTAAGAATAAGGGCTGAAAAGATATGATTACATAATCTGACCCTCTGTGAGCAGCCAGAGAGGAAATCTATTATCCAAAGGCAGATTGAATAAGAAAGTCCAAGGTCCAGAAGTTTAGACACTAGTCTGTGTGGAAGAATTGTATTAAATGCTGAACTAAAATCTACAAAAAGCATCCTCACATAGCCCACCTGCTGTTCTAGATGAGTCAGAGCAGTGTGAAGAGTGATGGCTACAGTGTCCTCTGTACAACTATTTCTTCTGTATGCAAACTGGTGTTTATTAAGTGTATGTGGATGAGGTTATTAGATAGCATCATCCATACAATGAATATGAATTTGGGCAAATCCCAGGAGACAGTGGAGTATGGGGAGCCTGGTATGCTATAGTATGAAAAGTTGGATATGAACAACAGCAACTGAGCAATAAATCATGACCTAAATCAGGGGTCGCCAACCATTTGGACCTCAGGGACCACCAAACTCATAATTTTAAATCCCGCTGACCAGAGACCCTGGGAAAATCTCAAAAAGAGTCTGCAGGAAAAGTCCCCGCCCCATTTTCCTACTGATTGATCATTCTTTATTTGGGATCACAGGATACCATCTCCATCTCCATTCTCAGGGGGAGAGGGAGAGACTTTTGGCTTCATGCAAGGAAAGCAGCAGAAGCAGCAGAAGTCTTTCTTTCTCTCCCCCAAACTCCACCAGAAATGAATCTTTGTGAGACTTGTTGCACCGGCACAACCTCTTGGAACAAGTCCCAAAGAGCCATTTCTGGCAGAGTTTGGGGGAGAAAAAGAAAGACTTTTGCTGCTTTCCTTGCGAGCAGCCAAAAGCAGAAGAAAGAAGTGAAAAAAAGCAGCCTGGTGGCCAGGCGAGGTGCTGGGGCGAGTGGGGCAAGTTTCCCCTCCTCCCTTTCTCCCCTCCCCTCACTATTCGTGTTGTTTGCAATGCAAGTGATGCAAGCCCTGTGTTCCCACGGGCCATGTGTGCAGTGCAGCCTTGTGTTCCCTCCCAGCCTGGATTAATTGCTTTGAGAGGTGCTTTGGGGAGGTGCTTTGGGGGTGACATTTATCTGCGGACCACCAAAATTTTCTCGCAGAACCACTGATCTAAACCACATGTACTGATTGGAATATGTGGATCTGAGAGCATCCCAAAGCTATAGAGGAGATAGAATAAAGTCTGATTATGTTTCACATCAACTGCTTAACAGAAAAGCAGTAAAAATTCATGTGTGCCTGTGTGCATGCATTTGTGTGTGTGTGTGTGTGTGTGTGTGTGATCTTAAATAAGGCAATTGCAGCTAGAGGCAATCAGGATAGCAGCTGTTTCTTTCACTAATTGAAGATGGGCTAAGTAGACATGACTTAACTCCCTTAAATCAGAACATATCACCTTAGTTCCACATTTTGAACAAGCAATGGAATTAGACCCCAATTCCATTATGCATGATGAGTATTTGAAGTAAGAAATGACTAATAAAGGCACCTCAGATTTACAGTCATTAACATCTGAGTTCAAGTGCAATGTTATTAAGTTCAGTGGAATTCACTTGGTTTCATTACCTGGATATAATCGAATTTCCACTGGATTAATAATTTACTTTAGCTTGAATGGTTTGGCAGTTGGCCCCTTTTGATGAAAGTAGAAAATGGTTTTGAACTCTGAGTTAGGAATTCTGGAAAAATACAGACACATTTATGAAGGAGGATGAAATTAAAAACACCATTATTTGGATTTAAGACTCATCCCTCATTCAACAAGAGATGATGGAAAATTATACACAATGTGCATTTTTTAACAAATGCACCTAATATGTACTAAATGAATGCCCAAATTAGCACACAATTTGTGTTGCCATTTTTTACATTTCTCAAATATTTTCAATGTGTACCAGTCAAACCATATGAACTTTTTTCTCCCAATTTTTCTATTCACAAACTGATTCAAAGACTAGGCAAACCAAACTAGTGAAATGTGAACAACTGACTGGACCAAAGTAGATCCATCCCATGTCATTTCCTCAGCTATAGCTGTGGCTATTTAAACTTCTGTAAGTTTCACAAGTATTTTGATTTTGTTTTGCTTTGTTTCCTTCTGAGCAAGGACTAAGTATTCCCCTAGATTTCAACTCTCAAGTGTGTTCTAGTCATCAACTTTTCCCTTCCAGACAAACTGGCCCAGTTCTGTCTCACGTATTCAACACACACTCAGATGACCCACCCAATATATATATATTCCTGAAAATACAGTCTTTTGATTCAGTCTATTTTCTTTTATACCTGCTACAATTACTGTTGCTACATTGTTTAGTTTTACTTTTCACAAACACCTGATAAAACAATGAAACCATTTCTGAATTGTATATTTTCTGATTATATGCAAATATGTAAGGGTTTCTCCATCTAGCATAATAATATACCATACAAGACTTCTTTTTTAATGGAGGAGAAATTGTTTTTTTAATGGTGAAACACTGGTGTATTATCCCTATGTGTAGCATAGTGATAGCAGTAGCACTTAGACTTATAAAGTGTTCCACAGTGCTTTACAGCATTCTCTGGGTGGTTTACAAGATCAGCATACTGCCTCCAACAATCTGAGTCCTCATTTTATCAACCTCGGAAGCATGTAAGGCTGAATCAATCTTGAGTCTCTGAGGATCAAACTACAGTCTGTGGGCAGTTTACCTATAATACTGCATTCTAACAACTGCACTACCAAAAGTGGAATGCTACTGAAACATTTTTCAGAGTTATCTAATGTTTAAACATACTTTTTCTTTTCTGTTGGTATTATTAAAATCAGACTTCCAAAGTGCATAAATTATAATACCACTTTTTTTGGCAAATCTAGATTATGAATACAATAGAAAAATTCTATCAAAGGAAAAGAATGTGACTGATGGACATGCTGGGACAGATTGGAAGGTACTGGGAGGTATAGAGAATGATTTTCACAGGTTTCATGTTTTATGTGCTCAAGGCAACTTTTATACCTTAAAAATGCAGATTGGTGAACATTTCAAGAGTACAATCTTAATGAGACAAGTTTTTTAAAAAATAAAATAAAATAATTAGCAAAATGGAGAAAACATTCTAGAACACTTTCCAATTTCTTTAATAATGAACATTTTGAGTAAAGTTGCTCCTAGATGCATTTATGAGAGAGGAACTAATATATGCTCCTTCTCTTTATATGTGTGTATGCATATGTCTATCTCTGTGTTCTTCCTTTTGATTGTGTTGACTTGTTTATCTGCAACACAATCAAACAGCACAGAGAAGACATATTTGTCGCTCTGGTTTACATAACCAGGAATGAGGATAATTCAGAATGAAACAATGTTCAACATTAATCTTTGATCAAATTCTTCTCCCATTGGGATACATTGGGGAATTTTTCTTAGAAATGTTTCTTTCTGTAGCCTCAAGCTGGATCCAGTTCATTTAAAAAAAAACTTAAGTTCATGACAAATTGGCAATACTATTTCTAAAATTGTAGGGACTGCACATGTAATCTTGTACAAAAATACCACAATCTTGCAAGATTCAGGCTGTGAGATTCCATTGTTGGGAAAATCTTGCAAGAACGCTAAAATGCTGAGAGTCTTGTAGCACTATTTGCTGACCACTTATCTGTGATCTTACTGCTTATAAACATAAACACGAATAAATAGCTGTGCAAAAAATGTCAAAACAGTCATCTGTTTTCCCTAATGCACATGCTAAAACAGCATTTTTCCAATATATCAATAGTTATGAACATATTAAGATCCAGTTATAGTCTATAACTAACTACATATTAAAATCAACATTAAATTGCATTAAAATCAGAAATAAATATGACATTCTTTCATGTTCCTGGTATATTCAGGTAGGTTATAGACAAATTTCAAAAACTGCAACACAGTCTAGCACCTCAGGATGACAATTACAGATATTTGCATCATTTGAACTCCTCTCTCAAATGAAATAAACCAGTTGAGTGAGTCCTACATCCCAAGATTTTGCTTGGCTGCTGAGGTGTGGACAACTATCAGAGAGATCAATTTACAGGTGAAAAATATAACATCCGTATACCTTCTTGAGCCATTTACAGTTTAAGAATTCCATATATTCTCTGTGAGACTTTCATCAAATATTCTACACTTCTTTTATTTATTTGTATTGTGTTTTAAAGAATAACTCAGAGAGAAAAAGAAAACAAGAAATAATAATGGTGGTTATATTATATATTGTCAGAGAAAAAAGGAAAAAAATACTTAACAAAAAAAGACAATGCAACAAAGAAAAAATAGAATGTACTAAGTATGCTGCTCAAAATAGTATTACTCTCTGAAAGCTGTAGCTTTTGTTGCACAATCATTTTTACAATATATAATTCACTCCTTTCTTCCCAAACTTCATAAGGATATTGTAGAAACATATCTTTTAAAGAGGCAAAATCTATATTGCATAATCTGGGCTTAATATTCATGCTGAGTGTTCACCTTCCCCAAAGTTTAAGGTTTAATGACTCCTATCTATGGATAACTGAAGAAATCTCTCTATATAACAGGGGTCTCCAACTTTGTGGACCAGCAAGACCAGACAAGTAGAGGGGTGTTTGTACATGCCGCTCGCACAAATGGAGTTTCCTGAGAGAGTGCCTGCTGCTTATGCAAATGGAGCTGTGCAAGCCCTCTGCTTGTGTGGTATTAAGCCACAGCCTGGGGGTTGGGGACCCTTGCTCTACATTTTATTTATATGAAAGGTTACTGAATTGGATTTCTTTTGGTACATACATACCTAAAAATTTAATATGGAATTAATATTTCTTAAATCGATGGGTAATTCAGTTTCCACCTACTGGCATCATTTCTGATTTGCACCAGTTAATAAGAGTATCCTGCTATTTTGCTAAAGGCATCTATATTTTGCATCAATGAATATTCTACTCTCCTTTCAACTGATGTTCCTACCAAACTGAATGAGGGAAAATTGAGAGGAAATAAAGGTATAGCATTGCCTTACACTGCATCTTCTTAAGATTTTCATATTTTCAAATTGATGCCTCATAAGATGTTGATGAGGTTAACAACTTGTGAAGAAGAACACATGAAATGTTTGTTAGAGATTTGACTTACTCCTGGTGCCTAAAGGTTTCAACTGTTGTGAGGCAACAACAGAACTGTGCTGATTAACAGTTCACAGAGATGATGTGGAAGAGATTGGAACCTTCACATTTCAACTCAACACTTCTGTCGAGTTATTCATTGTTCTTCATCAGTACATCTACTTGTCATCCTTGGCTTGTTGGTAGTAGCATTCTTCTCATCTTCTTTCCTTACCCCTCTAGGAAGTCATAATCCCAACACTCTGTACAGTCAAGAATGAAACCAACTTTTCCTTGTGGCTTCATAGACTCTAACTCTACATTATCTTTCTGATTTCTCATTCAGATGCAGTTTCTGGCAACTGGAAAGAAATAGAACAATACGCTATTTACTTTGAGGATATATTCAGAGTACTAGAGGTTCTCTCTCATATAGGGAAATGGAAACCTAATCACAACTTAAAGCTAGAAAGGAGAATCTTTATTTTGCAATTTCTCTTGATCTTCCTCTCTCTTTTTACCCACTTCCTTGTCTTTTAAATACCACTGAACACAAGCATGTTTCTGATTAGTTTGCACACAAACTAGTCATAACTTGCACACACTCATTCAGTTCAGTCATAATGAATTTAAATTAGTAAATTAATTAAGCTAAGAATTATCAAATATATATTGTCCAAATATTCAGGAAGTGAAGGAGCTGGAGGGTGCAAGGCAGACCACTGTCAAAATCTCTGTGAATATTCTTTATACCTGGCCAAATCTTGGTGAAGCAAAGTTCTTTATACCTGGCAAAGAAGAAAATGGTTGAAGAAAATTCTCATCTAACTTTCTCCATATTAGTTCTACTGTCATCATTCAGTGATAGTGGTTGATTCTTTGGACATGTAATTTACAGGTCAGATTAAAAATACAAAAATCTCACAGTATATTGAATTAGGTAGATTACAGATAATCACAAAATGTGCAACATAGTCTAGTACCATGAGGTGACAGTTACAGATAGTTGAACTCCACTCTCAAATGAAATAAATCAGTTGAGTGATTCCTACACCTCATTGCTTGGTTGTTAACTGAAGTGTGGACCTCACAGCATATTGAAAAAGGGCATTTTATTTAAAGTAGGACTTCCTTCTACCTTTGGTCAATATGTAACTATTCCTCTATAAAAGAAACAAATATCAGACTTTCAAAATATTTCAAAGGCACAGCTTAATTCTATCAAAATATTTTAAAATATAAGGTTTTTGATAATGGTTCATTATGTAAGTTGATCTGGTTCTAGATTCATTTCCACATCCAGATCTTTTCTTCTCATTAGCATATCTATCAGTCTGTTATACTTCAAGAAAAATTAGCACCATCTCTAATGTATATTTTGAATCAATTTTCTCAGAAATTTTTATGATTATATTTATCTTAGAAAAAAATAACATACATATCTAATCTTATTTCAAAATAACTATTTTAAATATAATTATTGAACCTGGAACTTAATCCCAAAATATAAGCTTTGAAGTTTAAAGGATCTATGGAAAAGGTACTGTCAAGCCTCATTCAATTTACAAAAGCCAAATTGCCCAATATTACTTATTTTCTAGCCTCTCAGGGAAGTAATAAAAAGATCACTGATACCTTAAAATGTTCATCATCATCATGTAGCATGTGTATCATGCAATAATATCACTTTAAGCCTTTGGTTTTCACCTCTGCTCTAGGACATGAATCTGTATTGTAGAATAGTACCACCTCCCCAATTTCTTTCTGAAAAGTCCTCATGCTTAAGGCTGAATATATGCTTATTAGGAATGAATTATTTCTCAGGGATGGAGATATTCTGATTTCAGTGTTTGCCCTACTGCTTGCCTCATCAAAATTCTTTGCTGCAGAGGAAAATTGGATCATTATTCATATCATAGTATGATTTGGGATAAGTCTAAGTAATTCAGAATGGAACTAAAACCTTTCCTATATTTTAGTGACAGCTTTATAGTAATGAGGAGTCCAGTTTATTGTGTTTATCTTTAGCTAGCCAGAAATTGCCATGTTAGAAATGTTTCAAGCATACACTTTTTTTCTAGTCCATTGACATCAGGAATCAAGTACAGCAGAGTTCCCCAAATGTTCCGGCTTTTCCGGCTGGTGGGGGGAAGGGGAGAGGGGGTGGTTGCACACAAGTGGCCTGCAAGTGCACACGCAGCTCCATTTGTGTGAGTGGTGTCCACGCTTGCCCGCTGCTCAGTCAAATGGAACATATGTGCACGCACTGCTGTTCATGCAAGGGGCAATGCACAAGCATGTGTGCGTTCGCCCTCCATTTCCTTGGCCTGGCTGCAAACAGCTCACAACCCACTGTGGGCCACTGATGTTGAGGACTCCAGAGCTATAGTATTTACTTATTTTAGACTCTTCACTTAGGGCACTTAGATATCATCATAAGCATATATCAGGCTTTTTTCTTTTCTTTTTTTAATAAAGTTTTTTTATTTTTATTCTTTTACATATCACTTCACATGAGCAACGTGGTTCCAGATTACAACATTTATGCATAGTCATAATTACATTTTCAACTTTTTGTTTAACATCACATCAAGTCATCATCTATTCCACTAATCTTTAAATGTTTCTATTTCATATTTCAATTCATTAGTTCAATATCAAGATCAATTCATCCTCATTGTTGATTGTTTACTATATATTGGTCTTGAGAAAGTTAATTATGACAATAATGTATAATGTAAAATAAAATAGGTGGTAAGCTGAAAATGGAAATAATAGGGGATAAAGAATTAAAAATATATCAGGCTTTTTTCATTGGTTGGCATTTTCAGCACTCTTATTACAATAGTAAATGCAGTATGTAAAATCTGTACAGGCAAACCAATTGGTAGCATCTACAAGGATTTTCCTTGCAGGCCAGAGCTATGGAAAATGGTGAGATTAATCAATCAATAGAATGACTTGCCTTCAGAAGTTGTGGGTGCTCCAACACTGGAGACTTTCAAAAAAAGACTGGAAAGCCATTTGCCTGAAATGGTATAGGATCTCATGCTTGAGCAGAGGATTGGATTAGATGACCTCCAAGATCCCTTTCAACTCTGCTCTTCTGTTTTATGAAAAATGGATAAAGTGACTAATGGGCTTTTTATTATTTGATTATGAACATTTTAAGGTATCAGATATCTTTTTATTACTTCCCTGAGGGACTAGAAAATAAGTACAATTGGGTAATTTTGTTTTTGTAAATTTATTTACTTATTATTTGGATTGTTGTTCTCACTTGTATCATTCTTTGATGTTATACAAAAATTATCAACTTCTGCACTGTTGTAAAACAACTGGACCCATGAGCTGTCTTAAAAGAAAGAACTCAACAATTTATGGGTAGTTACAGGATCTCTTGAGCCTCAGCAGAGATAAGGTGATTTGCAAAATTATTGGTCTACACACACACACACACACACACACACACACACACACACACACACAGGCAGAAATGTACAGGCATGCACACACATACTTATTTTCATAGGAAAAGGTTCTAGCCTGAGCTCAGAATAGACGTGCACAAGACTGCTCAATTTTAATCAATATGCAAATAGGAAACTGAACTGATATGTTTTATAGTTGTTTTGAACTGAACCCAGTGAAAAACTGTGGAATGAAGTATACTCTTAAATGTATTTCTTCTAAAGTTCAAGTTGCTGTTTCTATATATGAAGACCTTCATTTTATACTTTGACAATGACCTTTAAAAGAATGTTTATTTCTTTCTCATCAGCAGATTTCATTTTCAGAACATTTTTGTTATGTCTACCCATCATATGTAGATGCTTTTCATTACCTTTCTTGAAATTTAAAAGTGCCTTCTGTAAATAATCTGCTAGGAATTTCTTGCAGAGAACAACCTGTGCACTAGGATATTTTTTGAACAGTACTGAAGATTAAAAACTTGATGTTTTACTATCTTTTTGCACGGCTCATCAGCCATCACAAAAGTTCTAAAGTACAAAATTAACCCCTGGCATGATTCTAATTGTTTTTGTTATTTTTCATTGTTTATATTTATTTTGCTCCTACTACGAATGATTCAACAAATAGCATATCCATGCTGGCAGACTGCTCTCTTTCCAGAATAGGTCACCAATGATTTCTGAAAGAGTGGATGAGATCATGTTTAATGAACTCCTGTCATAAACCTCTATATTTTTTCACTCCATGTTGATTGTATCCAGTTTATATCAGTTCACAACGCATTCTTTGGTTGGCCATCTTTACTGTAGTTTCTGCTAAGCCAGCAGTTCTCAAACGTTTTGGTTTCAAGACCATTTACATTATTAAAACTGACTGAGGATATCAAAGAGCTTTGGTTTATGTGGATAGTAGTCATCATTTTTACTCTAATAGAAATAAACCTGAGAAATTTTTAAATATTTATGTATTTAATTTTGAAGATCCCCAAAAAGGGTCTTGGGGACCTTCAGGGTATCCAGACCATACCTTGAGAATTGCTATTCTAATGAAATCCCTACATTTTAACCGTTCCTCTACAGAATGGAAGAACATTACCTTGCTAAGGTTACTGGTCCCATCCTGTATCTCTGCAATCTCTTCTGCATCTACTGCTCTAATTATTTTGCTTTTTTTTTCTCCCCTGAAGCTGGTATTTTAATGATTGTGCTGATTCCATGGCACATTTATTCTGCAGATTTGTAAGTTTTCATAATTTTTCTTTTCTGCCATTGCATTACAAGACTCTTGCAAGTAAAGACACTTTCAAAAGCATCTCTACATAGTCAGTGAAAATAAAAGAAAGTCTGGATCAGCTCTATTCCTAATATAACAACACATTGCCTCATTTAAAAATTGCTAATATGTTCAATTAAAGCTCCTCAGTTAATCATGAGCTAAGGGGAAGAAGTAGCCGAGAAACAATTATCAAAGCCATAAAATGCAAGTTATGATTTTATGTACTGTTTCCATTCTGTTAACTTCTGTAACTTGAAATTCTGTTCGTTCTGTTTATTCCATAATTGAAAAACGTAAGACAAATGGAAAATATAGAATGGGATTATAGATGACAATTGAGACAGACTATATAAGGAGGTTTTGATAATTTATTTTAATAAAATGTATAGTTTAATTTTATAAAACTCCTCAGATGCCATATTTTGGATAAAAGCATACAGGCTAAGGTGTTCTGAAGTATTTGGAATGCTTCTTGGGGAAAAAAGAGACTGTTGCTTCTTGAGAAATTCAGAAATCTATATCAGTAAGTAATTACATCATCCGATTTCTCGATAGGGGACAAAACATAAATAGTTACTATGGTCCTTCAGATTAACTTTTTCAGTGTATAAAATAGCACTCAATAGAATTCTGCAGTGCATAAAACCACTCAGAGATAGACTTTGATTTATTCATGCAAGTAGTTAAGCCAATGAGCAATACGTGCTACCAGTGGCAATGATGATGATTAAAAAGAAACAAACTACACCCACATTTAAATATTGATTTTGAATAGGGTAATGCTAGATAAAGGAAAAGATGGGGGAGGCACACACCAGCCCTATACCTAATGTTCCTGAACTAGCTGTGCCAATTTGAAAGGCTGACAAGAAACTTCTACATGGGTTTATTTGAATGTGAACTGGTTGGGAAGTGTGCTTCAACAGATTTCCCATGACACCAAAGGTTCTATTTGTGTATTCAAAAAGAATCTTCTTGCAAACTTTCCAAAAAAAGGAAAGGTGTAGATTTTGATAGCCAAGCCTGAGTGGGAAGCCTGCATGGGTGGGGGGGTGTCTTTTAAGACAAGACCCTCTCTCTTCCTTGTTACTATATACCCTAATACAGATACTATATATTAATTATTGTTTGCTTCAAGTGTAATGTTTATTCAGTTTTCTCCATATTTTTTTACATTGCAATTATTGATTTTAAATTTGTTGAAAATTTTTATATTAAGCTTTCTTTTCTAGTCCTTCCTTTTTTACAGTCCTTCCCTTCCTTCCTTCCTCTCTTCCTTCCTTCCTTCCTTTCTTCCTTCCCTTCCTTCTTCCTCCCCTCCCTCCCTTCCTCCCTTTCTTTCTTCCTTCCAAACAAGACTCTATTTAGCTTTAGGATGGCATGTTAAAAGAAAGGACAAAGGCAAAAGGAATTGGCAGTGCTAGAAGAAAAAGTAAATGCAATGGAATTGAGGCTAGATAAAAATGAATTACATTGATTAAATTTAATATTATACTCCAAGCATTTTAAAAAAATAGAATTTAGAGGCTCTGAGGTCCACAAACAAGACCTTGGGCAACTTTGCCTATGACATGAAGGTTAAAAGCAAACCATCTCTGATCTATAAAGCATTTTTCCTTAGTCAACATGCAGTATTAATACAGTAGAATGTAGAAAGGGCACATCCAGACTTCAACATAATGCTGAGTTCTATACAGTATGTTTCTAAGAAATATTACAGTGTGTAAAGGATATCATTGTGAATAAACAAATTATCCATTATTATATTATTATTACATTAATAAATGTAGAATTGAAAATCCCTAGTACTAGGTATACAAACATACAGGCAATGTAGGACAAGATAGTAAACTTTGAAACCTCGCAGATGGAAGATGACACAGAACACATGGACTAAAAGGAATCCAGGACAGTTCTACTGTTTTTAAAAGAACAGACACTGAAACAAAAATTAAAACCAAAAAAACCAAAAAAAAACCATTTGCTTTAAGTAATGACATGAAAAGGATATTGCTAAATTGTAGATACTATTTTTTCTTGATATCTCCTCCTGATAGAATGCTGACCCAACAAACTTACATTCTAAGTTGATTTGCCATATAGAATGCAACTACATTGTTTTTTCTTTAATATTAGGAATATATTTCTGCTCATAGACTTCCCTCCACTCTGTTTCAATTTTCTTTCCTCATAGTGATTTTAAGGTATTTTTCAAATAGTCTATATGTCTGGCCACACCTGCTCTGCATGTCTCTATCTATACCAATATATTTCTGTATGTGCGCATATGCATAAATATACATGAAATATAAAATGGCTACCTATCTGAAGAAAATTATTGACTTAAATAGCACAGGCCAAAACTAAAGCATTGAGATTTTTTTCAGTGTTTAAATTTTCTACACAGCATTGAACACATCATGCTTGCATTGTTCATTCATGCATTTTTCCTCAATGCATATTGATAAAATGCTGTTTTAAAAAGCCTCTTTAAAGGGACTGTACATAAGTGACTGTACATAAGGATGCATCAAGACTCTTTATACATGCATTTGAGCATATTGTTCAAAAAATTCAGAGAGGTTGAGACATGGACTATTGAAAATCCCATTCTTGATAGTTTCTGAATAAAATTTTAAAGTTGTAATGGAAGACACTGCCCCTATCAATTGACCTTTAGACTAGTAGGATGAAACAGACCAAACTTTCGTGAATTATATTAATTATGTTAAATAAGTTTGCATACACACACACACACACACACACAGAGTTACACATACATGAATATGAATTGCAATCTCTGTTTCCTCAAGGATTCCAGAAAAAACAGGTAATTCCCCATACCATATTAATATGCTAGGTATTGCTGCACTGCATCAGTTTATATATACCCCTCCATGTAGTACTTAAGAGGAGTAGCAATAAACATACAAAAAAATAAACTTCACATTAAAGTAGTTGGCCATAGTTGGAATTGACAAGCATGTTCTTGAGAATGAAATTTGAGGGTGATCATGTCTATAAGGTGCTCTAGCTCTACTAATTCTATCCCCCCAATATGATGCCTTATACTCAATAACACACACACACACACACACACACAGTGAGAGAGAGACACCACTACCAGAACACATGAAATAAAATTAAC
>NW_020769309.1:16401008-16432806 GCF_900518735.1 Pseudonaja textilis
TGTTATGTTATGTTATGTTATGTTATGTTATGTTATGTTATGTTATGTTATGTTATGTGTTATGTTATGTTATGTTATGTTATGTTATGTTATGTTGTTATGTTACATTACATTATGTTATAACGTATATTCCAATTAACCACAGAGAACAATGCACACATAAGTTCTAAAACATATCCCTTATGTATAGAAAAGTATAAGCAAAGTAATATCTATGAACATTTATTTTTTCCATTGTATTCTTCAGAAGTATTTTAAGAACCTACTTGGGTGTACATGTTTTAGAAAGAATAGTTTAACAAACACATGGTGGCAATTAGCAAAATATATAATTATTAACGTACATGTTAAAATTTATCTGAGGGAGAAGGGTGGTTTAGAAATACGAAATACAAATAAATAAAATGTGTGGCTGTAGGTGCTAACCATCCTGTTATTATAGATGTAAGTATCTTAGAAAATTTTGCATATATAAAATATATGTTACAGGTTAACAATAGACTTAAGTTTCTAAAGCCAGAAGCTTGGAAATGTCACCCATTGTGCTAAAAAGTAGAAACAACTGCAGGTTTATGAAGTTGTTATACTAATTACTCTATTCTTTCTGCATACAGTTTATATCTGGAAATGTAATTACCTAAGGGAACATATATTTGTGCACACTCTAAAATGCTTATTTTAAGATCCTAAAAGTGAATTTTATAAACCATTATTTCCTTGTGCTTTACTTAAAACTATATCAGATTTCAGCCTATTTATTGCATATAATTTTATTCTGTCCCTACCCAAAAGAACAAGTCACCTCTTTTTATCTTCTCAAAAACTCTATGAAATACATTCAACTGAGAAACAGACTTCCCCAAGGTAAACCAGTAAAATAATAAATATTTAAAGGGAACCCACTAAAATAAGTAAATGCTGCACAATTGTGTCTTCCTAGGTCTGCAGATGTAAAGATTTAATCATATTGAGGCCTCCCTCCTGAGTGCCTCAAACATATGCATATATATACATATACATATATATATGCATACATACATATGTAAGCTTCTGATTATTGGATACTTTTACTTTTGCATTAGACAGCACATACAATTATCCCTGGTAATTTTATTTTACATTCATTTCTTCCATTTGTAAATTTGTGTGAAATAATTACAATAGAAAACTGGACATTCAGCAGAATGCAGAACATGGAAGGAACCTTCAGCTTAAAAAGAGGACAGTCAGTACTGACTTAATATCAGTCACAAAGGTTAAATAACAAAACAGACATGAGGAACATCCACAATTTTGGAAACTGTTAAAGGTAATTCCTCAGAATTACAAGAGAAGGAATCAAAATGTATATACAACACAAAGCTAGCAGGAATACAAACGCTCCAGAAGATAGGCTTAAGATACAAAAGGATCTTGACAGACTTGAACATTGGGCGCTATCTAACAAAATGAAATTCAATAGTGAAAAAAGTAAGGTTTTATATTTACCTTAGGAAAAAATGCATAGGTACCTTGCTCAACAGTAGTAATGTGAGAGTGATCTTGGACTTCTAGTGAACAATCATTTAAACATGAGCCAGCAGTGTGTTTAGCTGCCACAAAAGCCAACATAGTTATAGGCTAGATAAAGAGAGGACTAGAATCAAGATCACGTGAAGTATTAATACCACTTTATAATGCCTTGGGAATGCCACACTTGTAATACTGCATCAAGTTTGGTCCCCACAATGTAAAAAGATGTTGAGACTTTAGAAAGAGTGAAGAGAAGAGCAACTAAGATGATTAGGGGGCTAGAGACTAAAATATATGAATAATGGTTACAGGAACTAAGCATGGCTAGTCTGGTGAAGAGAAGGACCAGCGTTAGGGTTAGAGTTAGGTTTATATAAAAATGGCTGCTGGAACTGAGTATGTCTAGTTTGATGAAAAGAAGGACTGGGGTGACATGATAGCAGTATTCCAATATCTCAGGGTTGCCACAAAGAAGAGGGAGTCAAGCTATTCTATTCTAAGTATGTAAATAGTTTAAATCAAGAGAAATGTTATTAATAGTTACCTACATGACAATTAAAAATGTTGTTATGGGTATCCTGCTCTATTGGACGTAGGCAATATACAAGGATACAACATTTCTTGCTAAATTCAGATACAGGTCTACTATTCTTAAGTTACTGGAATGACTAATAAAACATCAATATGTATTTGTTGTCTCACACAGCTTTATCCAGTAGTCGTTTGATCAATAGCAACAGTGGAACCCTAAACTGTAATCTAAGACTAACTTGTTGGAGAAAATCCAACTCACAGGATAGTGTCAGATCAAGCATACAATTCTTTGCAAAATTCTTGAGGAAGAGGCCTATGACAACATGACATTGAATTCAATATATTTCTTCAACATTTGAGACAATTTCATGGAATGAAATCTTTGTTTGTTTTGCATGCCCGGCCATTTTATTTCTACTGTTCTTTGCAATTCATTAAAAAAAATCTTGATTGCACAGATAATTAAACGATTCCCTCTGCACAGGATGTACATTTTGTTTCATCTGGGATGCTCAAAAGAACAGAAGGGAAATTGGCTATTTGACTTCCACACACTTGAATCTCTTGATAACTTAAAAAAGGAACACAAGTTGAAAATATAGCTCCATGTACAATCGTCCCTCTGCCTCCCAAAGCAACTTGGATTAAGCATTAAAGCACCACAGATTTGACTGACAAAAAGGAACTTCCAGACCCACATTCAATTTGCAGAACTTTAATAAAGTTTTGGGATCCTAAGAAAAGCTCTGGATGCTTTAAAACACTGCAGCAGATGCAATATGCATTGAACTGAATCTGCAGCATTAGGCAAGGCAATCTTTATTTATTTTTAGTTTTTCTACTAACAAACCAAGTTGTAGCCTAGTGCTTCTTTAGTTAATACCAAGCTGAAAAAAAAAATACAAAAGCCAGATATTTTTGAAAAGATGTCACATTGTCAAATGGACATTGTCTCATAAGCAGTGCAAAAACCAAAACAGTATACAGTATGAGAATATTTGTATTTAGTTTTTAATTCTTTACTCTAAATCTATTCAGACCACATTCAATAAGAATCTGGGTAAGACAGACCATTGATCTTCTATGGTCACAACTATCTACAAAATAGCATCTTTTATAGATAGCAGCTATCTATAAAAAATCATCTTGTTAATTTCAGCTGTATTTTCTTACTAACACTCCAGACCACATTTATCACAAGTGCTGAAAGTATGATCAATCCATCACCGCAATTTATTTAAACAATTAAATGATTTTTATAGTTACAAATTTCATAGCAATCACTCTGATTACTAACCATTGGGTTTCCATAGCATGTCATTGATTCCAGATGATGTTTAGAATATCTATGTATATACAACACAAGCTTTGTATTACACAGCCCATTTCAAAATCTTTTATGAACATATGATGTCTAATTCTTATTGTGTACCTGTATATACATGCATACTGCACATAAATATATACACACAAAAGCCTAGTAGGAGGCTTATTTCCCCATCACATCTAGAAAAAGATAGTCAAGCTGCAATCAAAAATAAAGGAACAAACCATGAATTAGCTGAAATTATATGTGTACACTACTGAAGTACCTCAGTGAAACAGGCAAATTTTGAACTTCTATTAAAAAGTCATGCCTCATTACAAAGACTGAGATCTAAATAAATAAGTATCAAGAGAATTCTTTTAATTATGTTTTTGTATGATTTGGCAGCCTCTTTGCTAAGATTATCACTGTAGCAGATTGCATCCAGGTCAATGGTATATTAATGTTTCCAATCTAGCATGCAAGAGGCAAACTGACTTTCATAGACCACCTGATGTCACTTTGCTCAAGAGTCACTTATTGACATGACAAGGGAATTTATGAGTCATTGCATCTCATCTAAAGTGAAAACCCTACTGACTGCATAATAAGTGAAGCAGCTCCAAGGCTCAATATGGTTGAATGCAGGCAAGCTATTTTGCCCAGATGAGAAGTTCCTATCAGAGAGGTTGCTCCTATTTCTAATGAATTGTTTAAAATGAACATTTCTGATTCACTTTTCTGGAAAGCAGAGATAATGATCCATGAGATAATCCAGAACTATCTTTATGTGTAATACTAACTAGAACAGGGCTATCAAATTAGTGACACGCTGGCCACGCCCATGCCCAGTTTAGCAAAAGGGGGGAAAGTCCTGATACATCACATGATGCCGCCGTGATGATGCAAGTTTGACACCCCTGAACCTTACATATCTTGCTTAAGATTTGGAAAGTAAAATTTCCCATTTCCTAAAAGTGCATAAATCCTGCTATTCTAGGAAAAAATATTGAAGGATTTATTATTTCAATATTTATGACCATGGCTCTAGATCTCCATATTTTTTTTAAAAAACTATAATTATATATTACAGATTGAAGCTAGATAACAGACCCTTAAAAAACTAGGTATGTTTTATAAAATCCGCAGTCATTTACTGCTTCTTGTACTTAATTTTAAAATATCAATAACTTTCCCATATGACAGAGAGTTCCCTTGGCTTGCAGAATCACAGATTAAGGAACTTTTAAGCAATTATTAATTATCAGGAATCTGTTTATGATTCTGAGTGGCATTTTAGTTTAACCATAATGGAAACCATTATTCCAAAGAGGTATCGGAGATGAAGTTTAGTCAAGTAGACTTAATGTTATTTCTGATTGTTTAGCTACAATTGTATAAATAATCTTTATTGTCATTTTTTTTTACTGTGGGCACTGTGGCACACATTAAAAATGACATTCTGTTGCTTGCTCTCAAAAGTGTATACATACACAATACACATATAGATATGCTATATGTATTTGATCTGCTTGGAAATATTCATATCCCACTATTCTAAATATTGTAATATATTTAATTTTTTTAACCTGAAGAAATGTCATCTGCCCCACTTGCCTCAGAAATATAATTTCCCTCATTTAAGTTTGCAGGATATTGGAGACTTAGGTCTATATATGAAATAAACAAGAAATGTTTTGCTGTCTCTTGCATCTCTTGTAATCAAATTATATAGACATTGCTATTGTTGTGAACCATATTAAAAAAAGAACAAGGAGAAGTAGTATAAGGCTATCTAGATCAAGGGTAGGAAGAATCATACAACTTGCATTCTGAAATATCACTATAGCAACATTTAAACCATGCATAGAAAATGATGCACATTTCTATAATTGCTTCCTTGGATACCAGATATAAATGACCTCTATCTGGCTTAGTTTGTGGTGTTCATACATGTACTTATATGTTATTTTCTTTACCTATAATAATATTCTTCCTCTCTGATTTAATCAATATAAGTAGTGTCTTACATACTCTATTTGCCACTTCATAGTCATCCAAAAAATAGTTAAAGCCAACACACGGACATCATTGCTAAAGAGTTGAACAAACAGCTTAGAAATGTTCCAATAAGAAGCCAAATCTTTCTGTTCTAATGAAGAATTACAATTCTTATGAAATCCCAAACATGAAGCTCTTGTAGTTAATTTATTTTAAAGACTGTCTTGCAAATCTTTGACTCATCAAGAAAAGTCAATAGTTAGATATGCTTGCATTTCTTTGGGAATACTGTTTATATCATAGTTTAGCATGACTTCCCTCAGTCTCTTGCCAAATGAAATAAATCCTGATTAAACAGAAGCTGTCCACATGAAAGCATCTATTGCTATAAATCATGGTTTGTACAAACTTTGCAGTATAAGGATTCCTATGGCTAGAAAATAAGCAACACTATCAATTAATGGCTCCATTATTATTATAATCCCTTTATTATTCTTTGTTTTAGCTGTTTTATAGTTTTTTTAATGATTTAAAATAATTTAATGATAATAATTTTAGATTTATTATTTTAGTCTTGTTGAACACTATCCTGAGTCACTTCTTTGTGAGTTGGGCAGTGACAGAAATAAGGTAAATAAGTAAATCAGGTATTTTATGGAATAAGATACTCAATATCTCTTGTGACAAAAAGTATTATCTTAAAATTATCATACAAAAATTTTCTACTGTTTAATAGCTTTACTAATTGTACAAAACTTTCAATAACTAAGAGAACATTA
Organism: Pseudonaja textilis; assembly: GCF_900518735.1. Next base: position 16,407,141 of record NW_020769309.1, read on the forward strand.
TAGACACATTAATCCTTCCTAGCCATATTTGGTTAAGAGAGAGGTTATTGAGAACTTTTTCATAACTTTCTGTAACTCACTTCATATTTGAAATAGGAAGAAAGGATGATCTGATGAAAATCATTTTGCTTGACATCCTAATGATAACCACAGCCTAATAATCTACATTCATAGCAGCATTTATGTACATATTCTATTACTACTGTCATTTCTTACAGCATTAAACTAGGAGGCCAGCCTTTGCTTCATCAGAACTTATCAATGTAATCACAATTTCTTCCAATACCATAAGGTATCAAAACATAGATATTTAAATATTAGCTAACAACATAGAAAAGAGAGATGGGGTGGGAGAAAGAAAAGGAGAGGAATAGAAACTTTGCAAGGCATAGTCTCTGCTGTTCTAACACAATTCTTTTAAAGGCTGCATTTGACTCTGTAGGGATTCGTATATCTTAACATTGTGAAACTGTTTTCTCCTCAAGAAATATTTTGAATTATGAACCTTCCTGACTATTGAAAATATTTTTTTCAATTAGCTAATTTGCAGTCCTTTTAAAGCCAAACATGCTAAATGAAACAAACCTTCAACAGCCCCATGCTTCTTTCCTTTCACTAGCAATTCATGCATTTTATACCCAAAATTGTTCTCTATTCTGAAACTCCTGGCTGTCACTTCCTAGCTGTCTGATAGTAATTGCAGAATTGCTTACCCTTTTATCCTGAAAAAAAAAATGGAAGGCATCTTGGCTAATTATGAGATGCTGATGAATGTTGCACTTATATTCTGACACAAGCGATGAAAACAGTTAACCAGATGAAATGCCTTTCCCCACCACAATGGAAACAACACCACACATTCAAAACCCCAAAGATTCTTGAGGATATTTTCAATGCTACTGGTATTACCTATAAACAGCACCGGTGTGCACGTCTGAATGACAAAATCTCTCCTATTACAACAAGAAAATGTTGAATTCCAATCTGAACCATGTCCACATGGTTGTTGTTTTTTATAGCTCTCATCCCAAGCAAGTTTAGCATCTCTGAAAGTCCACATCTACTATCACCACTCCACACAACAGTGAGATTGACTTTTATTTCATCAAGATTTCCTCCCTCCCCCACCAACCCTCCCCCCCTCCCCATTCAATGGACATGTAGCTTTGCAATAGAACTGGCCCAGGATCAAACAATGGTGGCACTATTTTCCTGTCAAATAGCAAGATGGCTTTGCCAATGAATTCTGATTTATCAAATCATAGTAGAGTAATTCAGTGGCAAGAGGATTGCTTTATTATTTTTTCCCCTTTAAAAACATGCTTTTTCCTTCTCCATCTTATTTTCAGGACTTTCCCAACACAAGCACAATATCCATGTTCTATTGCTGTTGATGCAAGGATTGTCCCTAACTTGGACAAAATTTATGCAGAGAACCATTGGAGTCAGTGGGGGACAAGCAAGATTTATTTTAACAGATCCCCCAAATAATGGCATGTGTTCAGAAAAGAAACTGTAATCATCCATTTATTTTCACTGATTTATTTAAGAGTTATGAAATAAAGGGATTTTTAAAAACTAGATACGCTATGAAAGCTTTGCAGGATTAGGAATCCCTGCATGTGTATCTCTGAGAAGATGGCTCAAAGTTCACTATATTTTATGTATCTAATACTTAGAAGGCATGACACAACCTCATATAGCATAACTTTAGTAAACAGATGGTTTAATTTTTCCTTCATAGCTTAATGAAACTAACATTCAAAAATATTGATGTTGTGGGATTGACAGGTTATCAAATACGTTCATAAGTCTTGTCTAAATAACATAATGGGGAAACACTGATAAAGTGCTCAAACTCTTATAAGATTACAAGTGGAAAAATCTTGGAGAGAGAATAGTTAGAAAGACATTTCCAGTTGTTACCTGTGAATATATTACTTTTTCAGAAAAAGCAGATCTTCCCAATTTGATTAAGTACATTAGTATGTGTGTAGACATTTTGATTATCAGCCCCTGGATGCAAGATGAGAAGAGCCACATGTGAGAAGGAAACATACATTTAAATGGTACAGCATTGTTCAGAAGAAGACAATCTAATGGAAACTGATTAGTTACTGCAATACCCTTTAAAATATCTTGTCCTCTTCTGTGTCTATACATTTTTTTACAACTATGAAGTGCTCTCCTTTTGGAAAAGAGTAATTAATAAAACAAAATGACCAACAATCAACTTTCTTAATGGAAAGTAAAAACTTTTCAGATTCATTTTTCCAACTTATGAATGGCTTCAATTAAAGGCTAGTTTTGTCCAACCACTGCATTATTTGAATCTAGTCTTCTGTGATAACTCAACCTCTCTTGTTAGTGGATGGCTGTGTTGCATGGATCCAGAAAATTGGATTAATTGGATATATGATGCTCCAAGCCAACCTGGATAAATAGGTTGTACAAAGAGATCCAGAGTCCCTCCCAGGTATACAAGAGTACAGAACATAATGTGCAATCCTATTTCCTTAGTGAACATGCATAGGATCAATGTTAGAGTAAACCCAAGCATTAAGACCACTGCATCCAGTGCAACATAGAAAGATAAATATCAAAACAATAAGATATACCCACAAAATTCAACTGAGTGTCATTTATGAGGACCCACGCGGCCGCAGACATGCTTCTGGAGAGGATTTACCATCAAATCATAGTAGAATGAATACTCTAGGAGACATTTGAGGAAAGTCTCCCTCACTTTTCTTTGGATGCAGATTGCCAAGCGCATCACTTGTGCCACCATCTCAAAATCATCTTTCCCCAGTTTGCCTGATAATTATGCTTTATTACTGCACCTTCTCTTACAAAGACTTCTTCAGATGGTGAAAATGCCATCATCTCCATTTCTTCCCTATTTGACTCTCCTCATACCAATTTTTTTTAGCTGACCTTCTGATCCAGACCTAGTGCCTTCCAGATATACCAGACTTCAACTCCTATTACTTCCTAATCTGAGACAACAGAGATGGCCATGTATCCTATAGATGATGGGAACTGTCATAGATGATGGGAACTGTCATCCACCTTACTTTGGGGTTGAAGAAGACTGTTATGCAATGGTGATGAATTTGGCAGCCTTGGGCCAGTTGGTAACTCAAGCATTACATTGCCAGATACTGCAGAAGCACGACAGGCATTGCTTTTCTTTACTAAAGAATGAATAGAAAGGATGGCTAGAGAACCAAGGTATCTGCAAGGGTTACCCAAAGGTTGATTCCCTTCCTCACCTTACTCTCATCCAAGTACCTCCCTCCCCACAGTCCCTGTTAGGTACCATTTTTGGTTCCCCTTTGGTCTCTCTTAGCCTTCAAATACATAAATCACTCCTAAGCTCCATAACCTTTCTTAAAAAAAATAAGGCCAGGCATAACGATCAAGGAAAACATAACAATAATGTGACACTCACTGTATTTGAAAATCACCCAGGAGCAAAAGAAGGATATCCAGAATGAAATTCCGAAGAAGAAGAAAAGATGGGAGGGGGGTTGTTTGGAAATAAAAAATAAAAAAAAAACCAGGCACCACCACCATCAAGGGCAAAACTACATCATCTCGGCAACAGATCCAATTTGATGGGAGGAAAAAAGGGTAGAAAATTAAATATCCATCTGCAATTTTCCATCTAGTTCGGTTCAAAAGAGCTCCAAGCCTGCTGGTTGTTGGGTTTGTTTTTTTTTTCCCCTCCTTTCCAGCTTCCTTTACATGATACTTCTCTTTCCTGGCTTCTTCGCTCCCCCACCCCGGCCGTCGCTCTTAGGACGTGGCTGTTTTCAAATGTCCCTGCATGTATCAACTTCTTTCTTCATCAGGGCACAAACGGGCAGGACAGGCTCCAGGGGGGCAAAAAAAAAAAAAAAAAAAACGAGGAAGGGAAAACCCAAACCGAAAACAATCAGTTCGACGAAAAGAGTCTTTCTTCGTTGAGAAACTTTTCATTCCTGCCCGGATCTTCTGGTGAGGTGTTGCATCCTTTGCCTCTCCTCTCTCCAATACTTACACTCCTTTGAATCCCCGAAGGAAAGATTTTGCCGATTTGGTTTCCCCCTCCGCCCCCCCCGCCTCTCTGTCGCCTCAGCCTCCGCAACGACTCCACGGCCCGTCCGTTGAAGGCGATTGCTCTTCTTTTGGGTCGGTCTGCTAAGATCCAGCGGGAGCCAAGGAGAATCCTTCGCGTCCTTTTTTCTTTGCCGCCCGCTCGATTCTCCGATCCATGTGCTTCCACCACAGATCGGGGGTTCCCATGATCTCGGCACTCAGATTCCCTCTTCTCACCAGCCGGGCGCGCAGCCTCTTTACATTATTTCTCCCCAACCAACTTTAGGGTTTCTCTTGTCACCCTCGCCGCCACCACCACCCCCTCCTTCCTATCCGCCGATTCAAGGATCTGATTAGATTTCCAATCACAACCCAGTGCGCAATCGGATTTTTTATTTCAGCCAGGAAGCCAGCAAGCCCAACTCTCCACGTTACTATATCCCTTCGCTTTCCAACTCCTCTGCGTTTTTCAGAGCCTCACATCAAATGGGAAGGGGACGCTGAGGCGAACAGTGGCGGCGGCAGTCGAGAGCTTGGCAAGGGGGGGGAGAGAGCGAGCGCGGGGAGAGGGAGAGGAGGAGATCCAGGGAGCGAGCGAGCAAACAAGGTTCCCACCAGCTGTCAAAAACCAATCCGTCATTTTTCGAACCACCTGAAGTGGGCGGCTTTCACCCACCTCTTCCCGCGCTCCCCTCGCGGCATTTTCCTCCTTTCTTCCTCATCCAGATCACCCCCGGCATTCAAAACTCCCCTGTCGGAACCCGCCGATCTCCCTGGGGAGGCGCGATTCGTCCGGCTCGCCGTGAATTTTGCCAGCCGGGGATTTCCCCTCTTCATTTCGTCTTCCTCTCCATTTTTGCTTGCCAGCTTGCTGGAGGGCCGCGAGGAGGGGGAAAAAAGGGGTGGGGGGGAGCCGGAGAAGAAAATGTGTTATTTGAAATACTCAGAAGAAGCTAAAGTGGGAGGTGGCGAGGCAGCCGGTGAGGGGCAGGCACTGTATTTCTCTCCAACTGCTTTTTTTTCCCCCAGCAGCTCCAAATCCGCTTGGCGACCCTTCCGTCCTACAAGTTAAGGCACCGTCCCCCTCCGGCTCCCCTCTTCCTCCTCCTCCCCAGGTCAGTCCCTTTCCCTCCTCAAGGGATCATTCCGAGGCAAGTCGGCCGCCGCGGGGCTTCTTTGACACCGCCAAGCTTTCGCTCTCCAGAAACGCTCAGCCCTCCGCGCAGCTGCAACCGCTTTTCTTCGCGGCCGTCAGCTCCGGTTTGAACTCCTCCGCCCGCTGGGGTGAGGAGAGGGGACAAGTAAATAAAGAATCCGCTTCCCACCCAGCAGCTGCCGCGGAGGGCAATGCTGGCTTTCTTCGCGCCTTTCCTTCTGCAGTCGCACGAGATACACCAGCTGCCCCGGGCTGATCTTTTTACCTATACAACACACTTTCCAGTGGTCTTTCCCTTTCCCCGCCAGGTTCACACATTCATACGACGAGTCTTTCTCAAACCGTGTTCCCCCCCCCCACCCACACACACACTTCTCTCCCCCCCACGCTTGTGATCAGTAAAATACAATTACCCAATTACCTCCCATCATCTTAGCACTGATTGGTCAATTTGCATTAACACTTGCTGTTAAGAGAAAGGAACTTCTGCGGTGGGACTCTGCTGCCACCCAGCGGACAGTTAGGAAACGCGATGGCCAGGTGAACTTCAAGGAAACATCCCAACAACGGCGGCGTAATCGGAATTGAAGGGCTCATCTTGAGGAAAAGGAATGTCAAAAGTCATTTTCTTTAAAAAAAAAAAAAAACAAACCTCGCAGCGCCCACTGGTTCATGCTTTGCAAAGGAAAATCAATGCGGGCAAAAGAAAGCTACGCAAGGAATGTCCGCTGGTCTTCCCGTACATTTCTCCCCATGTTCACAGCCTTCCTTGAAACGTGCTTCTTTTCTTTCGTGGCAATTTGTTGTAAAGCAAGCGCGTAGCAATATCTGGGATTTCATTCCTATCGCTGGAGCCGGAATCTCGCAAAGTGAAGAGGGCAGGTCAGTCTCTCCTTAAGAGCCTCAGCACAGTCTATAAATGTGAAAGGCCATGCATGCAGTTTATAGCGCTGATTAAGTCTGCGTAGTTAAATCCCACGGAAGGGGAAGATTTCCTGTGAGATTAAGCTTAAAGAAGAGAAAGCTTTTAAGATAAGAAATGATCTCGTGGTATATAGTTGGTGCAAGGTTTACAAAGGCAGGAGGTTTCAGAACTATATACTTCTGAACTTGTGACTTAAAGTGCAATAGGATTGTGAATGTTTTGAAACACGTAAATTGCACAAGGCAATTACTTATCTACATTAATTAAAATCAGTAATTTTTTTCAGGTTGGCCTCTCAAAGTCGCATGAACTTGCAGACACTGAAAGTGTCTTTTAATGCATAGCTCCCATCTAGTACAGGTGTGAGTACTCTTATGAGGTGATGGGCAACTCAAGGAACTTGCCTTTGGGCTCCATGTTATATCTCTAAAGTGAATGCAGTGAGTTTTATTGTTATCTGAGCATACACAGATTTGCATCTTACAGTGTACTTCTGTAATATACTTCTCACATAAAATCTTAATAAAGTTAATATAATCTCAAGTATTTGTGATATTGTAGTCTCATTTATTGTAGTTACTTCCTGTAGCAATATTATGCATTCCTTAAATTGTTTGGAACTTTATCTGAAAAAAAACAAAAAAACAGAGAGGGGTCATCTATAGGGGTTGGTCAAAAAAACTCAAAATTCATCTCCCCCTTGCTAGACATCCCTCCTATTTCATTTGACCCAATCCAAAGCTCTGATGGCCCCTTAAAACTTCCAAAGTGTGATCAATATCATACTATTTTTTAATATATAGTTTACTTTTTAACATATGACTTAAGACCACAATTGAGCCCAGGTTTTATGTTGCTATGTGGGAAATTTGTTAAGTGAACTTTGTCCCATTTTATAACTTTTCTTGACACATTTGTTAAGTGAATCAGTGCAGTTGTTAAATTAGTAACATGATTTTAAGTGAATCTGGCTTCCCCATTGACTTTGCTTGTCAGAAGGTCGCAAAAGATGGTCAAATGACCCTGGGACACTGCAACCATCATAGCATCAGAGTTGGAAGGGTCCACTAGCAGCCCTGTGCTATGTTCTGTGATTGGCTATCCAATCTCTATTGATGCTTTTAGTTAAGGGGAGACCACTATCTCTCTGGATGATCAGTTCTATTCTCAACCCGATCTTGCTGTTGAAAAAAAATAATAATATTCAGTCATAAAGTCCACCTTTAATTAAATACATTATTTCATGATCTGTATATTATAGTAACAGAACTGACTTTCTTTTATGTCACATCCCTTCTAGTATTTGAAGAATGCTATCACCTTTCCTGGCCATCTTTACAGAATAAATATTCCCATTTCCTTCAAGTTTTTTTTTCTTAATATTATTTGGTTTCTTAGTCTTGATGACATTCTCCATACCTTTTCAACTTTGCCTGAATACTTCCTAAAGTAGAGTGTTCAGAAATAGATGACATACTTGTGACACAGCATTGAATAAAGTGAGCATTTTGAATCTATACTTCCTTTGACACATTCTAACATTGCATCTGCCTTTTTTGGAGTCACTTCACACTAATGAAATCATATTCCATTGGTGAAGTACTGTTCCAATTTTTCACAAATATTATTGTCATGTCCAATTTCCCAGTTCCGTGCCTATTGTTTTTAGGTTATAGAATGAAGAACATTGTAGTGTGGGTTTTTCAGCCTTTTTTTTTTTTTTTTGGGTGGGGGGGGTACCAAGACTGCTTTGTCCTTTCTTTCTGTCTCCTAAGATGCTAGTGTTACCAAGCAATTCTGTGGTGGTATTAAATATGTATTATCTCCACTTGTCTACTGCTAATCAGAATGCCAAGATTCTTTAGTAAACCTTTGCTATAGACAAGACATATTATTCTTTGCAGTCACCACAATGCAATAGGATAGGGGTTATTAACAGAAAATGAGAAGATAAAGTTGATATAGCAAAATCTTTTCTTGATAAATCCATGTTATCAAAATATGTTTCCACAATACTACTTTGTGGCTTTATGATTTACTATAGAATCTTCCTATATATCGATGTTTGTCTGCTAAGTCTCTATTCTCAGGTTCTTTCCATTTGTGTTGAAGATAGGCACTTGTTATTTTACTCATTCTCCAGAAACTTTCAAGATAGATCATGATCAAGTTCCTTTAATACCCTAGAATGAAATATATCGGGCCTTGACAATGTAGACTTTTGTTGCCTCTCTGTTGGCATCAAAACTCAATTTGTTTCTTCATACTGCTCTTCTTCATTGGCCGAAGGGAATACATACCTTCTTCTCAGAGAAAAGTGAGGCAGCTAGATGGTCATGTTTTTCTTTGCTGTCTGTTGTTTTGCCATCTTCACTGAGCAGCTGATAGTGATTTGTTTCTCTTTCTTTATTTTGGCCACAGCAACATAGTTGTTGTTGTTTGTATCCTTTGTCAGCCTCAGCTCATACTGGATTTCAGTCTATTTCAGTTTTCCTTTCCTTGGTGATGTTTTGTTTTCCACTTCATACGTGTATGATGTTGTTTTATATTGTCACTATGATGCATTAGATGCTTATTCTGGGTCTTCTAATTTTTTCTTTGTTGTTTAATTTTTTTTCTTTTCATACCCTATTTTATCCATTTTACCCTATTTTAGCTTGATCTTTATTTTTTTCTGCAAAAGAATCTTAATGATTGCTCTGCTTCCTTCAAATCCCAGACATTTGATTGCACTCTAGTTTTCATCACTACATGGACACTTTCCCCCAATGTTCTTACTCTTCCAGTTTATTAACTCAGTCTTTCTTATTTGTCTCATATTAAGAATAGCTGTGTATTCTGCTACTCCTCGAAGGAGAAAATTGTCAGAAAGATGAGTTGAGAATGCCAATGTCCTTTCCTGGTAGTTTTTTTCCCAATAGATGTTGGGTTAATTACATTTTGCCATCACTACTATTTCATGCCTTTTTGAAATTTCTTATACGTGCTACTAGAAAACAGAATTCACCTTTTCTCCTTCATTACACAGGTGACTATAGACCAATACCAATATTGTTTTTATTTTTCCTTTGCTAATTTTAACCCAATTTATCTTTGCAATGGTGCCAAAGGGCCTTCACATTGATTTCTGAATAATATGAATATTTTAACCTATTGCAACACTTTCTATCACTTTTGAACAAACTGTATCCTTCAACTGCTATATCAGTATCAAGAAACTCATCCCAATAGATCTCTGTTAGACTTCTTATGTTATTATGTCCCACTTTATGTACAACAGTTTGTTTCTTATACTCTAACACTGGCATGGAGACATTAAAGGCTATGGACTTTATGAATACCATTTTCTGATTATTATCTAGATATTTTAATAGTAGCCGAAGTACTCCCACTTCCTTCTATTACTAACAGTTCTCTTTCTAGCTTTAACATACCCAAAGTCTAGAGAAGTTCAGTTTAAAGCTCTCCTCCTCCCCATTCAACCATACCAAGTTTTAGCTAAACATGCTATATTACCACTTCTCCTAAAATGCAACTCAATCAGACTTCCATCCCCAAATAATTTACAAAGACATTCTCCTATCTATACCATTTCTAAAGCTGGTTATGATTCTCATTTAGATAACTGCAACATGCTCTGAATTTATTATTTCAATTTATATGACTAGCCATCTCAAACTCAATACTCCAGGCAGCTAGCAACTATTAAAAACTATATAGAAACATAACACAATTGATAAATAAAATCATAATGTGAAGTTTTTTTTAAAACAGCCCATCAAAAACAAAGCCACACACTCCCTGCATGGGATCCGCTGTGCATCAGGGTTACAAGTTCAATAACAGAACCACATTTTTAAGAGCTTTAAAAAAGCAGCAGAGGTGAGGTCAGTCTAATATCTGGTGTTCTAAAAGTAGGCAACAAGACAGAAAAATATCCCGTCCTGGCCCCATTAGACAATGGATGGGACCTAATGACTCATAATTTCCTCTCCTGATGGAATGGGTAGACATAAATAGAAAACTAGTCTCTCAAATAATTTGAAATAAAATCAAATTATTTAGATAGATGGGGTAGGGGAATATCTCTTTAATGAAAGAAGATGATTTGATGGTCCCCACTAGGTCTCAGTCCGTCCTAGTGTCTAGTTCAAAATGCTGGTTTTAATTCTAATTTTCAATATTCTAATGATTAAAGCCCTAAAAATAGAAGGATCATATAAATTGAAGATTACTTGTATATTTATTCAAACTCTGAAATCATTTTTAGAAACTCTTTTCTCAACCAATAACTATGCTAATGGTTTCACAATTATTTCTGAATGCCTACTGAAAGAATGATTATTTTGTACTTTGTGGTTGTTTATTTATGGACAAAGATTTTTTTCTAGGCATTTAAACTGTAGTGTTTGAATAAATATATATTTATTAGTAAATTAGCTACACAAAACAAAAAAGGAGTTAAATATCAATGCAGAATTAATTGTCTAGAATAAAGGAAAGACATAGAGCAATTTCCAGCTTTAACAGAACTCTTTTCCTTCAAGCAATTCATTTTGCTGTCCATATAAATACCTGTTACTTGTGAAAAGATCAAGACCTTGGATTTTTCATAATTTATAGGAAGTTACGTTTGCAACACAAGCTGCTCATTTAACCTATTTATGTGATGCTTTCCAAACAACCCAGTTTAAGAAAAGAGATCTGCTTTACCAGCATATAGGATAATATAGAAAATACCTGAAGGCAGATTTTCCATGTTGACAGCTTTGGTAGATGTGCATCAATTTACTAGGAGCCAGGAATAAATCTGCCAGATAGAGATTGAACAATAGGGGTGCAAACCACATTCTTGCTTGATACCCCTTTTGAAAAGATAGATGACTCTTTGTCCTGGCAGCATTGGAGCAAGGATATTAAAATATAGTGCCTTTAGCTAAAACAACAGGCAAGGTTCAATTGACAAATGTTCCAAACAGCTTCATGTAAGATGGAATTGAAAGCCGTTTTTAAGTCAATAAATGCAGTGAATAATTTATCTTCTTTAGTATACTGATATTTCTCGACAAAATGGAAAAGTGTCATGCAATGATCTAAGGTACAAATCCTCTATTATAACCTAGATGTTCATTTCTGGTCATCTTTGTTAATTATAACCCACTATTTCAGTTTGTTACATAAAAACTTAACGTATAGTTTTTTTCAATATTGGAAAGCAGGTTTATTGGGTAGCACTTATTGGGATCTGCTCTATTGCCTCTCATAAAGATGCGGATAATAATAGCTTGATTTCAAGGACTAAAATTTTCCCTCAGCTAAGAAAAAGAAGGAAAGGAACCAGTTTTTATCAGAAACTTTCCTCTTTAAATGAATTGTAACTGGAGTGTTCAGAGGTAGTATTAGGGGCATATGATTACTATCAGTTCTCTCTTCAATTACAACATTGCTGATACAATTTCAAAAGAAATCAGAAATGAGAAGATAATCTACCACACAATTATTTTGCAATATAACTTACACTCTATCTTCTTATCTATCTCCCAACTGATTGCTAAATTTTCCTCCAGCACTGCATAAATGGAAACAGACAAGTTTAACATGGTACCCTTCAGAAAATCTGTATATTTTGTGCTCTCCAAACTCTAAAATTTTGAGCCACATGGTACATTATTGTTAGGGCATTTTTGGTGTTAGAACCACTACCCATAAATAAATAAGCAGAGGATTAGAAACAAGGAAATAATTTTATAGCAGTTTCTGATTTCTGGGGAAGAAATAAGGAGCTGAAAATGGCTCTGTGAAAAGGGGAGCTGACCACCATGGCAGAATGAAGAGCCAGTGAATAGATTAGGTTTTTGTAATTCCTGTCTGGACAAGGAAAGGATTTGAGATCATCCACAAGTGGTTCAAACAGTTGTTCCTTATGTGGAAATCATAAGATGGTGGTCTGGTTTAGAGCTCTGGGAGATGAGGGAATAGCCATCTTGCTCAAATCATGAGCAATACCCGTGTTCACTGGCACCTAGGTTTACATAATTCCTTTTCTAATCACTTTCAGAAATGTATCATGTTTTTCAGCTGATAGAAAACTTTGGATAGACCTGTTTTATAGCACTGGATGAGAGTCCTTTAATCCTTAGTAAAACAAGTTTTAAATACAAGTTTAAGAATTTAATTTTGGGTGGGTGAGGATAAACAGCAAAAAGATGGTTAAAACTTTGGTTTTAAAAATGTACAAATTGATGAAGTATACAGATAAATTTGAAATAGATTTTTGTAATTAAAATAATTCTCATGGGAACATGCTTTTGTTTTTAATTCTTCTAAAAACAGTAAGATTTTAAAAATTGGAGACTAGAAGGAACTAGAAGAAACTAAACTTTACAAGAAAAGGAGAAGAGCAATAACTCTTCTTACAAATACAGAATGAAGCAAATATTTTAATATTGGAAATATTGAAATATATTTTTGAACCCTGAAATTAATGTAAAGAATATATCTATAGCTAGATTATGTTTAAAAGATTTTATGGAAGAGGAATCAATTTTACTTGATGAGATTGAAACTGATTAGAAAGTGGATTTAAAAAAGACAGGCTACATTTTTGAGGTGGAGAAAGATTTTACATTGGATAAACAAAAGAAATAATCTGATGTCTTATAAGTAAAAATATATACAAATAACAAAGAAACTTGGATAATTTTCCTATACTGGATTTACAAGGAAGTTTATTATAACTTGAAATATTTTTGTGAGAAGGGACAAAGAAAAAAACATGAAAGAAATCAAGTTCAAGGACATTATTTGAAAGAACTAGAGATCAAGACTTTTAGAACTAAAAAAGAAGGGATATAACATTGGTTTATTTGATCAAGGTGAAAATAGATATGTTGTTTTGATAAACCTTAATGATTTTTTTCTCAAAGTACAATGCTTTAAGTATTTGCTTATTTATTTTATTTTAGGAAACAGTGATAAGTTACTAAAACTGTAGCTCTGAATAAAGGGGAAATATATTTCTTAATATATTTCTTTTTCCTCCTTTTTATTATACTCTTATTTTTATTTTTTCTATTTCTATTTTTTTCTGCACTTTCTGTTTTCTATTTCTTTACTTTGAATTAGTTTGTATTGTTGCAATTATCATTTTTAATAAAATCACTATTAATAATAAAGCAGTTTCCAGTTGCCTGCCATTATCTCCATAGGGGATGAAAAGGCAAATGCAAGTTTAGTGTAAGTATATTTACAATGGGTATTGAAGAAGAGTTAGCACAGCACAGACAATATTTTTAATTTTCTGACCAAAAATGAAATTATATTTAAGGGTAGGGCACTGAACCACTCAATATAAAAAATATTATGGACTATGTCTCCTGAAATTAAATGTTTGGTTTTTTTTTAAAAAAAGATCTAGATCTCTGCATTTATGTCTTCACTTTACTAACTATATTCCAATAAATTATTCATTTCATTCATTCCTTTTCATCTCATGCTTAGTGGCCAATTCAAGAGGAATATTTTTCTTCTTAGTAAAGACAAGATAAGATGCATCAAATTGGTTGCTAAAGATGTATAGCATTTTGATTCATGAGGCTCAAAGAAAACAGTTTTTCCAAACTTTTGAACTAAAAGGTCTGGTCCTAAATTTGATGAATTAAATTATTGGTCATTCATAGAGAATTTGCAAGTAAAACCCGTCATCAACTTCTAAAAGAAGAATGATATTGACCATCCATTACATTGTTTATATTTTATATATTTACAATATAATATTTTTCATTTCTAGACTACCCAGTTCCCTCAAGGGCATTGCTGCTAAATAAGGGAAATAAATACCTCTCTGACTCAATTGCTATTAACTTAGTTCTCATAATGAAACAGTAATCTAATTCCAAACATTCATTGGGAGAGATAAGAGAGGAATAATAAGCTGAGTCTCAGGTCTAGATAATTTCATGATTAAGCTGACTAGAAGCTTTGATGTTTCCATGAAAAATTAGAGTAATTTAAGAAGTTTGGGTCTGTATTCCCCTGGTTCAGGCAGTGTCTTTGCTTTAAGTACTTCTGTAAACTTCTCCCAGTTTTTAGAACATGAGCTTTCTGGAGCAACTACAAAAGATGTTTTGAGCAAGCATTGTACTTCTCAATCAGTTCAATGAGAAGTGTGGAGTTATACAAAATATATTCTCATCTCCGGCTTTCTTCAGTTACCACACTGGAGTGGATTATATTGCCAAAAAGAGAGAGTGAATATTCATATCAGAAGAATGTTCTAGCCTTGCATATCATAGATGAAGAATTTTAAAGTAGATTCAAGAATGACAAGACAAAGGAAGTGTCCTTGAAGTGATTAGAAAGTGAGAGTCCTGTTTTCTGGGATATACACTTTCTCTGTGAGTTTTCAGATGTAGCTGCTTTTGGCTGTTGTGAAGATTCAAACAATTAGAACACTCTTCCTCTTATGCATACATAAATTCTAGTTTAATAATTTTAATTCAACTGCCATTTTTTGGCATAGTACAGGTTTGATTTTTATGCAAGTTTAAATTTAAGTCAAGCTAACTTAGATTAGTTTTATATTGAAATTAACTTGGTTTGTTTAATTGTGCTCATCATGGGAGACAATGCATTGTTTTAATATTATAGAATGGTCTGGACAAAACATATTAGCTGCACTAAATCCAAGTTAAGCAACATAAAATTGTTGTCTTTTGGATAAATAGCATTTTAACTTTCTTGAGACATATATCTATTTATATATTATTCTACATTTTTAAAAGCAAAATCATCATGCTGGTATTTGTATATTGCCTTTCTTTTTTAAATAACTGTCACATTTACAAATTTACTTTATTTTTACTTTACCCATTACAGGCATAGTTATTTGTTGACATATAATAGTAATGCTTAGAATACTTTTATTGTAAAAATAAAACAAATTAATAAAAATAAAGTTTGAAAGTTCAGACTGCCCTAGGAGTTGATGATACAGTCCCAACAGAGAAATTATTGAGTGTGTTATTTGTACTTCTATAACTATCTGGTTTGCTACAGCAACCAACAGGACAGATACAGACTTCAATGGATAGTTAGGTTTACAGAAAAAAAAATGATTGCAACCAGCCTGCTTTCCACTGAGGACCTGTATGCTACATAGGCCAGAAAGAGGTCTAAAAAAATATGCAACCCTCATATCCTGGTTGTAAACTGTTTGAACTGCTCACATCAGGATGCTGCTATAGAGGCATTGAATACCAAAACAACTAGACACAATACTTTTCACCTCATGCCATCATTCTGCTGATTACCACAATATTGTCTTATTTCTAAGGATATTTACCCATGTAGTAAATATCCTTCTCATCTTTTCTACTACCTTCTCCTATTGGTATCTTATGATTATATTACTTTGTTTCTTGTATATACATTGAGAACTTATGCACCAGAAATAAATTCCTTGTGCATCCAATTTGACTTCTGTTCTATTCTATTCTATTCCATTCCATTCCATTCCGCTCCACTCCACTCCACTCATTATTTTTATATATTATGGAATGGATCCAATTTCAAAATGTTTTCTTATATTTATACATCCTGCTAGTATTCAGTTAATATAGAAGAGATGCTACGAGATTGCAACTGTTGTGGCATGATATTTTAACCAGAGAGCTTAAAAGGTACACCCAGTGGAGGCATAAATAACAGTATATGTTAATCAGCATCACTCCTTTTGAAATCATTCAGACTTAAAATTCTTAATGCTTACTTGATCATTTTCTTAACTCCCCAACAGCTAGCAGTATTCTGTCAAAATGCATTACTAAGAAAGTAGTAATGCTTTTGATGTGCCTATATATTTTTCTGGGAACATTTTGCTGGGAATGTTTAAAAAATGACATTTGACCTATTTTATTTTACAAAAATCTAATTTTGTCTTTTAAAAATGGGATTTGCAATTCGTTTAAACACTTGTAAAATGGGATTCAGTAGCTGAAACATTAAAATAGCCATATTAAACATAGTAACATTTACAAGTGGAAATTAAACCCCTGATTTTGGCATATTAAAATTCTGATATATGTTTAACCATATACATTTCAGTGATTGTATCATCTCAAATTTTCAGCATACTTAGTTTTAAAAGAGTCTTTCAAAACTGACTGCTCAGAATAGCAAGCATTCACTGATTATATTTTTTTCTTTTTCTTTGAAAATGGAAACCTTTAAAATAGGAAATTACATTCTGTTATTACATTGGGCATTCCTGTACAACGTTTATATATTTGTTAAAGTTAACAAGGAAATACCAAACATTTTTACCTAGATATAATCTTAGCTATATCCATTACTATATGTTATACCAGATAGGAGGCAGAACGTTAGACTTATTGTAAATCCCAAAGCATATGTGATAGCTATATATTTTTTTCTGGTGAATATAAGCCAAGAATGTGTTTTTTTCTGTCTCTTTGGAAAGTTCTGAATCTGCTGAGCAGTCCTGATAAACGAAAGTCTATTTCCCATCATTCCTAAAGAACATGGCCTATGACCAGGAATAATGACAGTAGTATTCTAACCTAGAAATATCTAAATTAAACCAAGCTGTTTTTGAATATTACAAAAATCTCTATGTGGGCACATATTTTACAGAAAAAAATTATGCATGTTATTTTTTTTCAAACATTCAAAAAGTATGGAGGTAAAAAGGGTGCATGTATCAACCTCATCCCTGAGAACACTATATGTGTTCATTGAGAATAGTTCTTTGTATAATTGGGAATCTCTTGGAATCAGCTTTAAGGAATGCAATATTTTCTTTCAGCCAAACTGGGTTACAATCTCCTTTCAGTTTTTCTGATTCAATTCAAGAAATCTAGGTTGAAGAGCCCAGAGCAGTGGACCATGTCCACTTTATGATTGGTTTATTGATGCCTGATAAGGACTTTACTACTTTACTGCTTGAAATAGGAAAAAAAAACTCTTAAAGCTAGCAACTGGGTTTCTCCAGCCAACCCATCTGCTACTGGCCCATGACTTTGTCCTTTCCAGTATGTCAACTCTGATTGTTTTTCTGTGGTAATGTCTGCCTGGCTTACAAATGCTAAGCTTTTGCTCTCCAGTTCAGACTCATGCCTGCTTAAGAACTAATCAATGCTTTGGGTATCTTCTTCTGAACAGATGATCAGCTCAATGAAAGGCTTCTGTTCCCCAGCTGATATCCAAGCTGTTAGAATGTGATCTTAGCAGCAATTATGCACTCATTTATGGCATTCCCTTCACTTCTTAGTAAAATCTACTGTGAAGAAGATGAAAAATTAAGGGCAAAAGCAGTTACTTCTAAAACTCTGTGCAAGAGCCAAAGCCACCACCCATCCACAAAGAAAACATGTGTTCTATAGGTTATTTTTGTCCATCCTTGAATTGAGTTGTTATATTCTAATGTCAAATGTACTCTAGTTAAAAATCAGCAGCTACTTCCCAGAAAGAGAACATAATAAAATGTTGCAGACGCTTCTTGTTAACTTAACGCTACTTCCCACAGATACTTTCTCCATTTGTTTGTCTCTGCAGCTGTCCAGCTGGGTTAAACTGCCCAAGTCTCAAACAAAAGCAACAATTTGTAACACAACACATCTGTGTTTTATATGCACTGTTTTCAATAGGAGACAAATTGCTTCACTGAAACTAGTGGCATCCATGTAACTGCTGAAGCTAGCATCAACAGAACTTTCCTCCAAATACACAAATGATATGCCTTCAGATGCATCCTTTCAATCTAAACTTTGCAATTGCACTGATCACATAGATTCAGAAAACAACTGTCCTAAATTAGAATACTCATTAAACAACTTAAAAGAACAAATCCTTTTTCTGATGAACATGACTATGTTTGCTTGGCCCAACTGAGGTCTCTTGTGAGACATGAGACATAAAACAGTCTCTTAAAGGTTACATTGACAAAATATTGTTGTCTTTTTTTCTGCTAGGTTTGTTAACTTAAAATATGCAACTTTTGCTGGATGTTTTGGTTTCTCTTTTTCAGGATTATCAATTTTTGACTCATTTCTTTTTAACAGCTGGTTTAAGTCCTTTTCTCTGTCATTGGAGCTAGTTTTAAAATTCTGCAAAAGATTTAGTTTATATATCCTGCATGTACTACAGAGCCAGTTTTCTTTTAAATATTATTTAATATAATAAGCTTAAGTTTCTAGGTTTACGTAGGTTTTATCATAATGCACATTAATTTACATTGCATCTAGCACAAGGTAATTTTCTCATTTTATTTCATATTATTCTCCAGTAATCTTTAATATCAGTTTGCATCTTTAGCATGTATCTGGACTTTGTGTTTCTTCTATTTCCTAATTTGTCAGCAATTACTTAGATGGGAAGTGAGACTTCCAATATTTTCTTTTGGTCAACATGTCCTGTTAATCTGGAAAAAGCACCCAATAATTTTTCTTGCTGTTTTTATCATGTTTATATTATTTACTATTAAATTGATTGTCATATCATATGTAAGGAAAAGATCTATGATTCATATTAGGACGTTATAAGCTCTATTGATGGATGCATTTTGGATAAATTACTGCTGACAGTTTTCGGTATTTAAGCAACTTCTGTTAAGACTTAAGCCCAAATCATTGTTGGGCTATTTGAGAAGAATTCTGTATTCTGCAAGTCACTATATTGATTTCAGTGAATCTTGGTTTTCTTATAAACATTGATGGAAATGTATTTAGAAATTTTATAGTTAAAATCTGTAATGGTCATATCTGTGATTCTTCATTTCTGTGATATCTCTTCATATGCAGGACAGTAGTTGCAATGCAAACAGACGTCACATTATATTTCTTCTTCATATTAGATAGAGGATTCTACATGTTCATATCTGCTGTGACATCTGATTGAACTGCATTTATAGTATATATAAGGGAAGCCATTTTTTTCCTCCAAAATAAAAAATAATATATTTTCAAGCTATAATAAAAAACAAAATGCTGTTCTGAGCATAATCAGCACAACTCTGAGATTTATAGAAAATATTTATGCTATTGGAATTTAATGCATAAACATTTATTATAATTGCTAATTTCCAAGTTAGAATATAAGATAACAATAATGATGGTGGTGGTCGTGGCATTGTTTACCTTTCCTTTTGTTTGGAATTTTCAGGACATTTTTTTACTTTTTGTAATTACAATTGCCTGCCTAGGATTTTATTAATAATAAGAAGGTGATATACTGTGAATTACCAAATAATTTATACATAGATTAGCTCTGTTATGTTCACAGTATAGAATAGTTATAGTGGAAAGGAGAAAAATATGGAGATAAATTAAAAAATTGGCACTCCTCTTTATTAATTAGAATTCAAATATTCTACATAATATTTCTAAAATGCTTATTTTTTTACAATTAAGCAGTTCATAGCACAGGGGAAAAACATAAGGGATGGCTAAAATAACTCAAATCCACAGTGGCAGAGAATGGCTGCATAAATAGTGAGTATAGTTTTTGTCCTTGGAGACAGGTATAAGAACATAAGAAAAGTCATGATGAAACAAATAAAATGTTTATGTTCTTTAATGTATGTTTGTCTTTCTTTCCTAAGCTAAAATCAGCTCCAATGAACATTTGAAACATTAGGGTTTTTGGTGGACCAATTCCAGTTTGTCTCGGCATAAAAATAGATTATAAATGGTTTAAAAAAATAATAAGAAACATTTGTATTGTTTGATATAGAGAACTGCATCCAATTTTGGTCACCACACTATAAAAAAGATGCTGAGGCTCTAGAAAATGTGCAGAGAAGAGCAACCAGGATGATTAGGGGACCGGAGACTAAAACATACAATGAACGGTTGCAGGAACTGGACATGCCTTCGGAAGTTGTGGGAACGCCATCACTTGACACTTTCAAGAAGTGTTAACTTAATCTAATTTTAGTATGGTGACATGAATAAAACTAATATTTCATTTGTGTTAAAATTGGATAAAAAATAAATATAAAACTTTTAACCTACAGTATATCAGATAAAACAGTTTATGAAATTATCTTATTCCAATTATTTTAACTGGAAATAATGAAGCCATTACATTTTCAATGACATCTGAATGGGCAAGATTAGTCACTTTCATTTTGCATAGTTTTCTTCTACCAGAGTTTTATATTGAGATAACTGTTATCTGTTTGGTTGCATATTTATTTTGGATCAATAGCTGTTTTTTTCAGGGGGGGGGGGGGGCTTTTTTTTTTTGTCTTTTTTTCCAGACAGAATGAGAGCAAGTTCTTATAAGGTGCACAATTATGGGTGCATGGGACATAGGGCTTCTACATGCAAAGCAGGAGCCTACTAGAACTTACTTTAGACATTGTATGGATAAGTTATATGTTGGCTTTCCTAGGCAGAGTAGGAATGCATTTTAGGAGAAATCCAGCTTTAGCTGTGTGAACCATTTCTCAAGCATCTCAAATTTGCTCATGACTCCTTACGCACATAATCTAATGATCATCGTATGAGAGAACAAGCATTCATAACTTGAAGTCATAAAGGAGAAATGTATGACTTTTTAATTTTGTTTAATTCCCCATCATTGTATTCTCTATCTAATGGTTCCACTTAAATCTTGAAATATATTCAAGCTCGAATTCTGCAAGATATTGTAAAAGGTCATTTATAACAAGGAAATGGTAACAATTTGGCAATAGCAATATCAAACTTCATCCAAATTTATATGAAATAACACCTTATGTTAATATGGGATACATTACATCAAATCCAACCACATGGAAAATGTGAATATTTTTACATAATCAATCTCACACAATAGTTAGATTATAGAAGATTTTTTTTCTAGAGAAGGAAGAAGGTGACATTCAAACACCATGTTTCAAAATGAGCCAACAATGTTCTCCAAGTACCAGAATAGAACTAAGGATAAGAAACAGTGGGCTGTGACATTTTGAACAGATTATCTTGTTTAACCAAATGCTGCTTATTTGGGGGATAAATTGCTAACGGAAATAATTTAAACATATGCGTAATGGAAAAGAAATACAAAAAAAAATGGTTGAAGAAGGACAGGGGAATATCAATAATAGCAACAGTTATTGGAATATTGTATATTACATCCCCAGCTGAAACATTTTACTCACTCTAATTCATGTTTCAGATTAGTAATCATTTTGCCATTTGAGAACCAAAGGAGGTCAACGATGTGAAATAATGAACAATGCAACCATAAAGAAAATAATATTGCCACAAAGTAGTAGGAAAACTAATAGAAAACATAATTCTTCAGAATGCTCCACACAAAGATTAAGGCCTTAATCTGTATATATCTATTTATCTGAGCATGCATCCAATTGAGGAAAGGTAAGGTTTTTTATTTGTTTTTTTAAGAAATGCATATCTGTAACACAATTATGGGTATAGACTAAAGTGATATCTTAAAAACAGTTTGAACAAATGTATCTGTGGAAAAGGCAGAATATATAACAAACCATGATAAACAACAACAGTGGAGGGAAAGGACACTGTCCAAGAGCAAATAACTAATGTTGCTGCAATCAACAGTTTCTCCAATTAATTTTAATTGTTCTAAATTTGCCTTTTTTTTTCACAGACAGTCAAATGCATAGACCAAACCCTTCTAATATTTCTTTTTCTTGTGGTTGGGTAAAATGCCACAACAAATAAAAGGCTGGTGTGATGTCAGTTGCCCTTTATGAAGATTATATTTTCTAGAAGTTATTGCAAGATCTTATGGGCAATTTACTCACAATTTATTAAGCCAGATATCCCAAACACTGGGAATGGCAGGCATCCTTTCTATGCCTCGCATTGCTGTTGCCTCTTGAAAACTAGTTGTGTGAAAGAATGCAAGAAGTAATGGGAAGAAACTGGCAGATGATTTGGACAAATAGATGATCTTGCATGTAGTCCTCTTTGCTTTTATTGCTGACAGAATGAGGGGAAAAAAATTTTATCAAGGAAAATTGATAACTGATTTCAATTGGCTTCACTTTATATAACTCACTGAATCTGTAATTGTGATAACAATGTTTAAAAGCTAGGTAGATTCAGGATAGGTAGATATAAGCTGAGACAAAGTTTTCTGCAGCTCTTCAAGATAAAGCGATTTGTTTGTAATTGATGCCAAATTCACCTGCTAATTTGGACCAGAGACTCCTAGGTGTGTCCAAAGTATTCTATTCATTTTTCTTGGGGCAATGGCTCGGATATGGAACCTTGGATTAATCTTAGGGCTTCTCCTCTTTGGTCCCCTCACTCTTGTGGCTTGCTGGAGAGTACTACTGTTGCCCCGATAGTAGTAGAAGGTCTCATATGAAGCAGTTCCACCAGCTTCATTCCTGAAGTTGGCAAAAGGAAAATATGAAAACTACAAATCAAGGGTTGGAAATCTTGCAGTTGCAGCTGTGCACTCTTTCAATGAGGGAAGCCAGAGTGTGAAGACTCAGACAGACAGAAAGGCAAAAAGTCCAGAGACCTATGTACACAAAGGAAACAATTTGAATCCTTTAAGGTTTCCCTAGTTGGCTGCCCCATTTCAGCTACCAATGAGAAACATGTAGAAGACTATCTGCCACATATTTCCATATTCAGAATGATAATAATTAAACAAGAAACTGCTGGCCTATGTTGATTTTGTAGCTGTAGGTAGATTAAATTAAGTTACCTCTAAGAACAGCTGTTTTACCAACTTTTTTGCTATGTGTGTAAGTAGGCCAGTAAAGAAGATAAAGAAACAGAGGAAAAGCAATAAGATTACAAAAAGAGTCTGATCAAGAGCCTAAAGTTTCATGGGATAACTAGATAATAACTTCTCCTTCCACATATGCTGTAGGCGCAGTTTCCTGTATCCTTTTCAAGTACTCACAGATGAAAGTTGGTGGCGTTTCCCAGTAGTTTAAAGACACTTTCATTTCAGTCCTCTATTTTCAGATGCTTATAGGTTTGAAATAAATTAGCCTCTAGGCTTGAACTTTCGTTGCTAAGCCCAAAGGTAGTAACAGTTTCAAGGGAACTGACAAAATTCTACTTGGAATTTTTTTAGTGGCCCTGTCATGAAAAGGGGGAAGATAATAGTGTTTTCACAGCATGTATGATATCTTAGACTCTTTTCTTTTTTTCTTTTTTTTCTCGTACAAGAAAAAAATTGAACACAAATGCTTCTCTTTTTGGACTGAAATTCTTGGCACAAAACCATGCTCATCAAATGTCAACAAAAACCTAGGTATCAGCTTTGTTTTTAATAGCTTTGTGTTTCAGCCAGCACATCAGATTTCTCTCTCTCTCTCTCTCTCTCTCCCTCTCTCTCTTTCTTTCTTTCTCTCTCTCTCTCTCTCTCTCTCTCCCTTCCTTCCTTACCCTCTTTTTTTCTCTTTGAATATGATAGCAAATAAAAAAATGAAGTTATTAGTTGTGGAAAATTGCTTCTGAAAGAAGCTGGCAAGATTGTACTAACAGCAATAGCATATTTTTATTTCTTTTGTCTTTGACAATATAATACATTACCCAAAATTATAAATAACCTTATTTTCAGATGCATTTTTTTTTAAAAAAAATCAGACTTGCTTCCGATTTGTGCCTTCTGGGAAACCAGTTTTCTTGGCAAAATTCTCAGAACTAGCTTGCCATTGCCTTCATCGTAGGTCTGAGAGAATGTAACTGGCTCAGAGTCACCTGACTGGCCTCATGTCAAAAGTGGGAATGGAAATCATAGTCTCCCAGTTTTATTTCCAGCTGCACCACTGTATTTTAGCCATCTCATGTTTTTATTGATTAGTAAATACTCCAATTTCATGGAAAAGAAAACACAGGTATCGTTTTATGGGCATCTCTGAATATATCTCAAGAAGTTTTTCTGTCTATGGAATGCATCTTGTGAAATAAGATCCTGCTTGCATGTAACAGTTATGCCGAAAGATATATATTTGCCTTTAAGCTGTATTAATATTATATTATGAACATATATATCTCCACCCTTATGTTGAATTCATGATCATCTTTGCAAATCCTTTTGTTATATCATGTTAAGTTTACTAGATCCTTCTTGATGTGCTATATTTCCAGAATTAAATTTGTTATTTATTGTGAACACATTAAATGCAATGTTGCATGCATGTACTAAAAATTAAAATCTATTACACAAATGGGAATTATTTTTTGCATAAATATACTTAGAATTGAAGCATTAATTTTATGCTAAGTAATACATGGATATTGGCAGTTAAAAGAAAAACCTATGGCAACTGCACAATTGGCTAATATAAATTGTCATCAAGAAATTTGAAGAGCCAATGTTCTCACAATTCTGTGAGAATAAAAACATAAAATTAATGATGCAACATTGGGACTTATTCATAATTAACTTGAGATAAATAAGAAAATGAAATCACACCTGAGAACAAAAATACATGCTTGTTCTGCAAATATGACTTCATATTTTATAGATTGGCTATAATATGTCTTCAAGCTATGATCTGTCTTACCTGAAGAAATCTTATCTAATGTTTGATAGGAAGGACAGTTGGCTTGATAAAATAATTCGTTTCTTAATGAAGATAACATTACTCCTGCAAGAAAAAAGACAGAGTTACTATGAATCAATAAAAATGTCTTTTATACATATATGAACAATCAAGGAAAATATTACCAAAGTTCAAAAAGTTTGAAATTTATTGAAGCATAAACGGAACATAAATGATAGATTTCTTAAATTTGGTTATAAAATTATACAGCAGAATCTTATTTTCTTATTTTTGAAATACCTTAACTGTTATTTCTGCCTTGAAATCAGTACCATAGAGATTCAACATTTCTTCTGGTCTCTTGTTACAATTCAGTTTTGTTATATAGCAAAATGTAGATTATAGAATATTCATAATGAAAATCTTATATCGTTATATTAAGGAAACTGAATAAATTATTTCATTGGAAAAATATGCTTAATTTAAAAGCAAAATCAACTTTCTTCTGGCAGAAAATTGCAATTTTGCCAGAAGACAAAAAATTCTTGGAATCAGCATTTGAAGCAGATAATTATTATCTCTCATGAAGCATTATCATATTTTTATTTCTTTATTCTTATTATTTACAATTCCCTACTTAATCATATACTTATATATGTTTAACTTAGGGCAATATCACACATATCTAATAAAGTATATTTTAATTCAAGAAAGTTTAAGCCAGATGAATTAGTTATCCTCAGGTGCAAGTTTCTTCCGTTATTTTTGTTCCAAAAAACTGATATGCCTCAGTCTCTGAATAATGATATTAATAGCAATCATAATGCCAGATTCATTTTCTATTACTTTCTGAAATTTCCATTAATCATCTTAAGTTTATTAGAGACCTTCAGGATGGTAAGTTTGAAAAATTGCAGGTGAGTTTAGTTTTAGTTCTGAACAGTGTCACGTAACTCTAATAAGTGACACTAAATAGGACTAAATATTATAAGCAGAAGGA
>NW_020769309.1:16433206-16445071 GCF_900518735.1 Pseudonaja textilis
CTTTTAAAGTTGTAGCAACATTTCAGCAGAATCTCATCTGCCATCATGTGCCATCAGATGAGATAGATAGATAGATAGATAGATAGATAGATAGATAGATAGATAGATAGATAGATAGATAGATAGATAGATACTGGATTCTACAAAGTGACACAAAATGTCTTAATTTTAAGTTGGTTTAAGTTTTGAAAAGTAAAAGTGAAATATGAATGACAAATCAAGAGAATGACCTGGAAAATATTTTGTTACTGAATCTATAAAAGAGCCTTGTTAAATCCTTGAATTACTACAGTTTGTGCCATGGGATAAATAAAAATTAAACAGAAACCCCAAATCTTACAATGATGATGAACAAAAGATAATGATCATCACCATCACCAGGTAGACCAAAATGCCAAATCCACTTCGAACATCTGTCTGACTTTGCAATGATCCATAATATAATTAATATAATAATATAATCTTCTCACCCTATGTGTGATATGTATCTTTTTTAGTCTCAGGTCCTTTAAAAATGACTTGGGTATTTGAGAATTCTGCACAGGGTTAGCTGTTGCTATCACTGCACTCTTCTGGAAGAGAGCACTGATATTCCTGGGATCTATTGAAGTCATTTTCCCAGCTTATGAGTCACAGCCTAAGTGTTTCTACACCACCAGAACCATTTTGACATGGTCTGCCAATGCCAAATGCTCCACACTATTCAGTTATGATAAATGATAGATAAGCAGGCAGGCAGGCAGGCAGGCAGATGAAAGGATGGATGGACAAACAGACAGAAAAGGGAAGAAGGAGAAGGGAAACCAATATAACATTGGTTTATTTTATTAAGGCTGAAAGCTTTTTTTTCCCCAAAAAAATTTCTGGCAATCCTTTGTGGGCTTTTTGTTGACACCAAGATTAAAAAGTTGCTGTTTTATGGGTTTGCTTATAGATAAAGGATAAGATATGGAATGAAGAGATATTTGTTTGTAACCTTATAAGGGGAGACTTATTAAATTTGTGTATACTTGTTGCAATGAAGGCCAAGTCACTCCTTTATATATTTCTTTATTATATTCTTTATCTTTTCTTTTTTTCTTTCTTTTTCTTGTACTTTTTTTTCTATTCTCTTTTTTCTTTATTTTTTGGGGGTATTAGGTTTTTTTACTACTGTAATCATAATCTTTAATAAAAAATAATTCACAAACACACAAAACCAATAATAATGCCACATTCAACAACAAGCAGAATCTCTTGGATCATACTATATACCAGTCCAAAATATTTTGCTCCTTCCTTATTTGGACCTTTAAAAAGCTTAAATGCATTAGCCAAATATCAGTTTGTTCCTTCATTTTTTTTACCCCCTTGTGCTCTTTTACTGAATCGGATCACTTTTTGTTAGTCTCAGGAGGACTGCTCTACATGAAATGGCAGGGCTGGTTTTACAAGATTCTGGTCACTATTGTATTTTCTGAAGTATCTTGGCATCAGGAGAGCTATCATCTCCATGAAACGCAGATGCTAGGATTACTCATTAAGAGTTATCCCAGGTTTTTTTTTACATTTTTTGACAGACACACCCATCCTAGGATGTTGGCAGTAGATTTTAACTCTTCCCTCTTCTAAGTCAAACAAAGTTGCTTTTCTTCAAGTCTATGCAAATCAACCAGCTGTCACCAAATCAGGATGAGTGAGAATCATGTGCAAAAGGATTGTAATTCAGTAGGTTTTTTTTTTTCACTGTCTTGGGCAAAAGGACTTGGCATGTCAGGAATACAGAGGAACTCTCCCTTTGACTACTGCCTTCAAAGATTCAACTTTAATTCAAAGAGCCTGAAGCTATTTCAGAATGGAAAGAAAGTCACATTTCAGAAGCCATGTTCCCCTTAGCTGATGAAGAATTTTCTAGCCCCTGTGTTTCTGGCTTGTGATTTAATACTCTCCAGAGAATTAAGGACTACCAATCTGATTCATTAGGACAGGAACCACAAATAAACAGCAATTAATAATTTAAGTCTCATGGAATGTAAACTGCTATGGACCGAGATGGTTTTTTGAAAGAAGAATCAAACTGTAGAACAAGTAGTATTTCTCTCCTTAATTGTTTTTTGGGGGGTGGTGGAATACATGGAATCAGAGTCTGCCATTAATTCTGCCAGAAGGTAGCAAGAGGAAAAAATAGTGATAGAATATTAAAATATCTGCTGACACCAAATCATGACAAAAGGCAGGCATTTATTCCATCGACTTCCAGAAGCAAATTGAACACTTATTAATGTATACCCTGTTAGCTAAACTCATCTCCCTGTCCTTCAGAACTGCAGAATGTCATGTAGAAAATCATTATGTTATTGGAAGCAGATACTCTTTGCCTGACTGAATGTTTGAAAGAATGAAACAAGGAAAGTACTTTGAATGGGTCCTGTGCATTATGATGGGTCTGATGAAAACACAAGGGCAGGGAGATCAGGAAGCAATGAAGAAAACCCTAAGGAGATGATAACTGTGGATGATGAGATTCGGGAGGGACAAGACTGCAGGTAAAGAGGTCAGTTGGTAACAATGATATAAACATAGGCCGGTCCTTTTCTTAAGAACAAGTGCAGGACTATGAATGATTGCCAGACAGAAAATGTGGAATGAGGGGGAGAATGTGTCACAGGCATAATTCATTGTGTAAGCTGACACTTGTCAGTAATTGTCAAAACAACAGACACAACAAAACAACTGTGAACAGGAAAAGAAGGTAACAAGCATATATATGTCATACTTGGTAAGGTCAAGACTAGAATCGTGTTTTGAAAAAAGATCTTGGCAGCAATTATCTCTTAATCAGGCATAGTGGTCAGATGGCCATAAATAAACCTGGAAGTGATTATTTCTCAGTCCTGGAAGCTATGTAGTCATTGGCAGGGCCCATTTGACCTTTATGGATGAGAACTATTACATAGTGACTTCCAGGATTTTGTTATTTTTTGTGAGACATAACCATGTTTTGTTTGTTTGGTTGAGCAGCTGTACATTTTTACAGATTTGTTATTATATAATGTCTGGAATCACAGAGCTCACCCAAATCTCTGGACTAACCGAATACAATCAAAGCATTCACTCAGCTTGCTAAACTAGAAGCAACCAAATAATTAGGATGATATTTAAGTTTCTAGAGCAGAAAAAAAATCCAAGCCCACTTTACCCTAACTTCATTTTTGGAGTGAATCAATCTTCTTTTAATTCATAAATTGACTCATGAATTTAAAAGAAAGATATAGATGAAATGGATTTGAAGGGAAAACTAAGGAGATGATCAGAAAGATATTAACACTTGGAAACTGATTAGTAAACTGTAGTGGGGCAGTTGAATTATTGCATTCATGTAGGAAGAAGATGAAAGTGAACACAAATAATATATAGCCTAAATTTGGTTATATATAGCCTAAATTCCATTCTCACCACAAATTAACAATACTGACCTGGGCATTTTATACACACTCCCTCAAGGCTGTGCTTACGCACCTTCCCAGCCTATTCAGCCCTCCACAACAATCTCATGTAGCCCCTTGATAAAATTAACTGTCTACCCCTGCTCTAATACATTCATAAATAAATGTTTAGCACTGATTTTCAATTTAGAATGAGTTCTAAAAACAGTCTTATTGGTTAGGTGATTTCAATACCTAAACTAGGTTTCTATATAAGTGCCTGACTCCATTTTAGGGTTCTTAAACTTGTGGGCTTCACACCAACTTTCAAGTCATTTTCTGCAACCTGCAACGAAATGTACATGTTCAAAATTATGTGCCATGAAGTAAGCATATGTTCTGTCCATTAAAATCAACCTCTTTTCTGATTTTATGATAGATGGGTACTGTTGGTCAACTATAATGACAAAACAAATGGGCAATTATTTTGATCTAAAAGATTACACTCCATCAAGCATAAATTCAATACCCTCTTTACAAGATGAATCAACTTTACTAGCATATTTTACATTTTGTGACATATGTTCTGTATGGTAAAAGCATAAAAATGAGGGCTTTATGAATATAAAACCATTAATTTCACAAATGATTGAAGGCTGAATCCCAGGAAGATACCTTCCTTTCTCAGAAGTAGATATGGTGAGTATGGCAAACTTCCATACCATGTCAGAGTTAGATGGCTGACTCATGAGAATGTTCTGAGGTGGACATTAATTCCTTCATGAAATTGAAAGGCAGTTTCCCATCTAGATTATTCTGCAATCTTGCTTTTCTAACAGATGTAACTGATCACCTGAAAGCACTAAACCTGAAGCTTCAAATTAGAAAACCAGTTTAAGACAGCTGCAAGACACTATTAAATTACTGAAACTGAAGCTTACTTTAGGGGAAGAGAACTCTTGGCCATTTTAGTCTATTTTTCTACTCTGGATAAGGCTGTACTCTGATCTTTAATGGAATTGTCAGATATCATTTCTTGCATACAGAAACAACTTGATATTTAACTGCAATGATTTCCAAGTACTTGAACCACAATTTCAGTTTTTGACTACACTATTTGCTGTGGAAGTTGACAATTCTGCAGAGGAAATAGAGATGGACTGAGTAGCTTCAGTATGATACTATTTTGAAGCAGAAGTATATAGATGTTGGAAATTCAGATTCTTACTAGGTTCTTTCCCAAATGAATTGCTGCTTCTACAAGAACATACACACACTCCACCCCCATCTGTGAACATTAAAATTGTCTGATTGATATTTATTATGCTTATGTTGTTTTTCTCAAAAAACACATTTCGATATTCTGTTCTGAGCAATGGCTGAGACCTATGGCCAAATTGATATGTTGAAAAAGTACCTTGATTTTACAATGGCATTTTTCCTATGTAGTAAATGTATGTTTAATGGCATACTGTAATGCTCTTCATGTTCTTTATTTTTGACTCACTAGAGACTTTTGTATCAACAGACGAAAAAGTGTTCAGTGTTGCATGCCTTGGGTTAATGAACTAGCTCTCAAACAGCACTTGTGTTGATTTGAGTGTGAAACTTCCACTTAACTGCTTCTAGTGGTAAGTGGTGATGTCATTAAGTCTGATCTTAAAACATTAGCATTTGGGTTTCTGAGGTAGATAAATGCTTGAGCTATAAGAGACCAAACAATATAATAATTATTCATTAACTTAGTACAAAACTACTAACTAAAGCTTTTTTAAAAAGTCCCAAATATGATATATACCTGTAACTTATATTAATTAAAAAACACGAAGCTATTAGTCTGGCTTTGACTGTATGTAAAGTAAAAACTTGAGGAGAATTTAACCCCTTTCTTCCTAATCTGTTGCTATTCAAATTTCATGTTTATATAGCAGTTAGAAGAGAAGAGAGGAAGTCTTCCTTGCTATCAATAAACAAAGTTCATGTTCTTTTAATCTGCAAATGCCTGCCCATATTTAGCATCTTTTTATTCCCTTTTCCCTTTCCTTAATGCTTGCATTTTGCAGCAAAATACTCCTTCTTTTGCATCGTCCCTGGACTGATTGCATTGCCTTCTTTTCTGTGTTAGTTAAGCTATGCAGTCTAGCACATCTGGTACATTATTTTGTCAGTTTTTGCATTCAAGATGTAAAGGACAAAAGAAAAAGAAAACAAAAACCACACAACTGGACATCAGATGGAAAGTCTGTATGAAGCCACATGTCTATTTTTGCCTTATTTAGTTCCCCAGCTGCTTCTTTGTTGCATTTTAAGGTATAACAATGAATCATTCTTTTAACCATTGTATATGTAATAATTTTTATAAATTGTAAATTTATAAAATTTACATGGATAAAACCATCACAATTTTCTTCATGCAGAAATGTGACTTTTCCAGTTGCTTTAAAGGGATGCAAATATGGTGTGGCACAATCCCAATACTGAACAGTTTGGCTTTGAACTCACTTTTGCAGTGGAGAATTAATCACAAGTAATTTCACACAGAGAAACAAGTTAAGGGCATGTATCATTATTTGGTATTGCAAAAGATACTTTGGCTTTGGCTCCCCAGATTGTGATGAGATCTGGTTCAAAATGCATAACTACGTTTGCAGACTTAATTCATTTTTCTTAGCACTGTTTCCTACATAGCATCTGACCTTTTACTTCTCACAGGAAAATCCAGATGACAGTGGGACAAACATTTTTTTAAAAAATGCAAAAAATACAGTGTTCCATGTGTTTTTTTTCCCGCATAGTTTTTCTGACTTGATTTGTATATTTAACAAAAATATTTTTAAATTTTTTACAAATAATGCCTTAAGTCATAACTTTCATTATTTAAGCACAAAAATAAAATCACTGTAGAAATGACTGTTAATAATTGTAAAGGGGATCTTACTGCTTTCCTTACTTTTTACAATTCTTTAAATATTGAATATATTTCAGAAATTAATATGAATAAAAATCATGGATGAATATCATTGTACAAGCTTCCAAGTGCATGTGTGCACGCACACACACTCATACACACATTGAACAAATATTTCATGTCCATAATCAGTTTCTGTTAATTTTCCCCCATACACTTCCATATCTTCTCTCAAATATTGTTATAAATATACAAATCTGCTAAAGGTTGTGGTTTACCCGATAGCAACAGCAACAGATCACAATCATGGGACTTTGACTTTTTCAGGAAATATATGTTACTAACTCTGGAAGTATATAAATTTCCCAATTGCTTTACCAAGTGTGGATTGGCAATGTTACAGGACAACAGCATCAAGTACCCAGCTCAGAAATGAAGTAAACCAAGTGAACTATGCTATGTGTAATACCCACGGTGAGCACAATGAGGTTTTAAGCCAGTAAAATTTCATTTAACAGACAATAATGCTGCTGCGGAAAAATATCACCAGATGACCTTTGTGGTCCTTGATGTTGGATTTCGTATGCACAATTTGGTTCTGAGATTTCAGAAATGGCATGAGCTCTAATCCACACAGTAAGAACACATATGAGGACTATGTCTTACCATTCTTTTATCGACAAGGAAAATGTGTTTGAAAGAAAAGAAAAAAGAAAAGCAGGAAGAACATGAATTCGTAATTCCAATAGGAACAATTAACATCTGTTAACACAAGAGTTGAGAATAACAGTGAAGATAACTCTGAAATTATTAGCTAGATATAGGGAGGATTCTAACATTCTGCAGGTGCAGACACCAGGCTATTACCCTAGCCACATTCCAGCTTAGATAATTTCATAGATTCAAAAATTACATTTTGAAGTGTAAATG
Organism: Pseudonaja textilis; assembly: GCF_900518735.1. The sequence continues at coordinate 16,440,449 of NW_020769309.1, forward strand.
TTCCCATCAATTTGTGTTAGTAAAGCTATGCAGTCTAGTGCATCTGGTACATTATTTCATCGGCTTTTGCATTCAAGATGTAAAGGAAAAAAGAAAAAGAAAAGAAAAACCACACAACTGGACATCAGATGAAAAATCTGTATGAAGCCACATGTCTATTTTTCCCTTATTTAGTTCCCCAGCCACTTCTTTGTTGCATTTTAAGGTATAACAATTAATCATTCTTTTAACCACTGTACATGTAACATTTTTTTTATAAATTGTAAATTTAGTTTATTCAGAATCCAGCCTGAACTGGTGGAAGGATGCTTACGCAACACATTTCCTTGTCCTTTCTTTCCCTTTGAATCTTTGAAAGATAGATGAAGAGATGGTACAATAACTTTTTAAATGGGGCATATCTAAGGAAGTAGAGTAAAATGCTACCTCTGTTAGAGCAGAGGAATTAACAGCATACTATTATTTCATCAAAATGACGATATGTGCACTGTGACATCACAGTAAAGTCCTGCCCATTATGTACCTGCACACATTTTTGTCATTGTGTGTGTCAATGCTAGTCTTAATGCTAATCAACGAGGTTTCTTGAACATAAATTTAAAGCTGTAAGGGAGGAAAATAGAACTTAACTTTTGAGACCTTCCTGCTTTTCAATTAAACTTGAGATTCATTTAGTTCAAGTATCAACTTTGTTCTTTTGAATTGTCTCAGCCATTAACGGTTCCATTAACTGTCAGGAAGCATCACATTATCTATTTCATCCTGATTGGGAAATGTCAAGCATGGGTTATTTAGGATAAATAAGAATGAATCTGAGGGTAGAAGTTCATTCTCTGAGCTTGTGGGTTGGTTTCCGAATGTTTCATTACCAGGCTAAGTAACATCTTCAGTAGAGTTTAGGGGATGTCAGTGTTCTCTTTGTAAGGGCTTTGTGTATTCAGTAGGCCTTGTAATGGGAACGTCACTTCAGGTGAGGGTCTTGGGATGGGTCAGGTGGGGGTTGCAACAAGTGAGAGGCTTGGGATGCATCTTGGGATGGAGAGGCCACACCATTAAAGGGTCATTGGGAGAGAAAGTGCTGGTTGGGGGTGGATTGTGGGGTGGATTGTGTGAGTTGGTTGAGAGTCAGTGCTGTTGTTAGTTGGCTGTGCAGTTGATTTGAATTTTGAGGAATTCATAGTCTGATTGTAGGTTAATGTGTCTGTTGATGGAATTGCAAACGTGGTGAATTTATGAATCATCAGCCATATTATCACCCACCATGCTTGCAAGTTTATCAAAGCCTGGCACTTCACAGGCAAGCAATTCTATGTGCTATTTTTAGAGCTTTTACTGATTCTTTGACAAAGTGACACAGAGGAATGCTATGCCTATAATTTATTTGGGCTTCAGTAAGACATTTGATAATGTAGACTATAGCCTACTACTTGATAAAATAGAAAAAAATGTGGATTAGACAGCATCACCACCAGATGGATTCGTAACTGACCAAATGCACTCACTGTATATTCCTCAGTGGAACTGCATCTACATGGAAGTAAGAATTCAGTGAGGTACCCCAAGGTTCTGTTTTAGTCCTAGCCTTCAACATCTTCATCAATGATTTGGATGAGGGGACCAGTGAGCAACCTGTCAAATTTGTAGACAACACCAAGCTGGTAGGAATAGCCAATGCTCCAGAAGATAGGCTTAAGATACAGAAGGATCTTGACAGACTTGAATATTGGGCGCTATCTAACAAAATGAAATTCAATGGTAAAAATGTAAGGTACTACATTTAGGCAAGAAAAACAAATGGTACAGTATAGGCAGTACCTTGCTCAACAGGTACAGTATAGGTAGTACCTTGCTCAACAGTGGTAACTGTGAGAAAGATCTTGGAGTCCTAATAGACAATCACTTAAAAATGAGCCAGAAGTATGCTGCAGCTGCCAAAAATAGCCAACACAGTTCTAGGCTGCATTAACAGAGAGATGATGAGTTAATCATAATCAAGATCATGTGAAGTGGTTAATACCAGTGGTGGGATTCAGATGGATCACACTGGTTCATGTGAAAAGGTTGTTAAAATACCTACCCACCCTCTGTATCAAAGTGGATCCTGGGCACTGCACTGTGCTGCAATGGAGAAATGGACAATGGAACAATCAGTGCAAGGGAAGAAGACGGTTGCCTTCCCACTTTTTTCTCCTTCCCTTGGGCCAGCTGCTCCATTGCCTGTTTCTCCATTACAGCACAGTGCAGTGCCCAGGATCTACTTTCAAAGCAGGGGGGTTAATTTAACAACCACTTCACCCAGGATCAGTTTGGCCATCATTTGAGGCTTGTCCTGCATGTGTGATGGAGCTGGAGAACAGGGATGGACTATTCCTTTCATGACAGCCAACTGACAGCCATTTGTTAAATTATTTGAATCCCAGCACTTTATAATGCCTTGGAAATGCCACATTTGGAATACTGCATCCAATTTTGGTCACCATGATTTTAAAAAGATGCTGAGACTCTAGAAAGAGTTCAGAGAAGTACCATAAAAATAATTAGTGCACTGGAAGATAAAATATATAAAGAACAGTTGCTGGAATTGAGTATGTCTAGTTTAATGGGAAAAAAAGGATGAGGGGGTGACATGATAGTAGTGTTCCAATATCTCAGGGGCTGCCACAAAGAAGAGGGAGTCCAGTTATTCTCCAAAGCACCTGAGGGTAGGACAAGAAGCAATGGGTGGAAACTAATCAAGGAGAAGCAACTTAGAGCTGAGGAGAAATTTCCTGACAGAACAATTAATCAGTGGGACAACTTGTCTCCAGAAATTGTGAGTGTTTCAACACTAGAAGTTTTTAAGAAGAGATTGTATAACCATTTGTCTGAAATACTGTATTATAGGGTTTCCTGCCTGAGCATGGGGTTGGACCAGAAGACCTCCAAGGCCCCATTCCATTCCATTTTACAATTTCCCCATTTTAAGAAAGAGCTTTTCAAGTATTTACAGGATTTTGTCCCTAATTAAATAATTGTGCATTATCCTGTAAAAAAAGTGTTGAGTGTTAGACTTAAAATACCAAGTGAATAAGTAAGTAAGGGCTAATAAATATATTACTATATATACATGAGATCAAATATTATATAACTTAATAATTATACATTTAAAATATTTATATTTGTAATAATACAATAACTTAATATTATTATAAATATAATAATAGTTTTCTATAGTGGGATTCAATTTTTTTTACTACCAGTTCTGTGGACATGGCTTGGTGGGTATGGCAGGGCAAGGACACTGTAAAATCTCCAGTCAGAGGTTGTATTTGCTGGTTCTCCAAACTACTCAACCTTTCTGCTACTGTTCTCCAGAACTGGTCAGAACCTGCTGAATACCACCTCTGCACCTTTTGCATTAGGACAGTATCCAACCTGACAAGTGCAGCTACCCTTATTGATACAAGAAAAGCTGACCTATGTATCTCCATGAGTTAAATTTCAGAAAAGCTGCACAAAATGAATGGATATGGAAAACTTCAGTGTGGATGTTGCCTACCTGGATGAGATGGACCTCCATTTCCCTCTTTGGAAAGCTTTGAAAACCATCTTACTTATTTATGTCTTTTTATCTATAGCAGAATGGGTAGGAAACCTGGTGTTATTTATGTACAATTTTATGGGGTTGAAATGCTTATGTTTTTAGTGGAATGTTATATTGTTAGGATGGCTGGATTTTGTGATTGCAATTTTGCTATTCAAATATTGAAAGCTTCCATGAGTTTAGGGAATATGTAGCCTATGTGCAAATATAATAAATAAATCAGTCAATCAATCAAAAACTCTGTATGAAAAAAACATTTAGGTCCTAAGGAGCATGTAAATATGCTTACTGTTAGATAGATTTTCTTGACTGTGCTAGAAACAAAGATGGAAACAGCATTTATAAAAAGTCAATTTCCAAAAGAAATACTATAGTAATTTCTTTCACTTGGTTCAAATATCTTAAAGATCTAATATTTTGTTAGATAGTGCCAGCTCTGAATATATTTTTATTAAAGAAAATTCCAAACACAATGAAAATTACATGCAAGTTAGAACAAAATGCTTATGGTTTTGAGTAAATGACAGAGCATATGTAGCTAGATGAGATGTATAACACTGAGAATAAAATAATGAAATACATTATTCATGTTTTATAAAGTTAAAATAGCAGCAGCAGCAGCAGCAGCAACTGAATGCAGGGGAAAGAACAAGAATAAAGGAAGAGTAAAATGCCTTTAAAACATTTAAGCAGTCTTTTATTAGAAATACAAAGAAAATGATATTTGAAGCAATTATATTACATTTTTCATTTTTGTATAGTATGTGATAAGAATTATATATTATCTCACATGTTGCCCATGGATTCTTAATTGGCAACTGAAACCATAAATCCTACCCAACAATATGGCTGATTTTTTGACAAACATGTATAAAATAGCACCGCAAATTTTGCATTAATCATTGGCAAAAGAAAATCATTGATGATATGCTAGTCTCAAATTTAAACTTTATTAATTTATGAAGTTTAGACATGTTACATTTATAAATAGATGATAGATAGATAGATAGATAGATAGATAGATAGATAGATAGATAGAT